>CM024703.1:23955698-24391144 GCA_014182845.1 Corymbia calophylla
CAACAAGCAGCAGGACGCAATTCGACGCATCGAATCTGGAAAAAAAAAACACCCCGCTTTAATCGACAACAAGAACCCCGTCACGAAATCCCAATTCAAAATTCACTCCTTTAAGTGGACTCTTCATCTTCTATCCCCAGCACCAACTACCCATCAAACGATCTCGTCGAGCAGCAACTACATCGCGTGTGCTCGACGAATTCGCGCACCCGCGACCCACGATCAATCCCGAAGGGAACGAGCCAGATCAAACCCGGAACAAGAAAGTCAGCTCCCGATTGAATCAAACCCGAGACGGGATTCCTTTCTTTACCTGGAAAGAAGGTGAGGAAGACCCAACCGAACAGAGGAGCGGCAGCGACCCTGGAGATCGTCATACGCGGAAGATGCAAGGAGTCTGGTTCCAATCTCGGCAGACCGGAACCGGAGAGAATCGGGCGAATATAGAAAGGGGACGAAGGCGTATCGAGAGGGGTTTCCGGCACGCGGCTCGACGGAATTTCGGTCGATGGCGGTTCGACTTCGAGGGAAGATGATGATGATGATGTTGATGATCGCGAGAAGCTTCTTCGGGTCAAGAAATGGCGGTTGAACGAAGCGCGCTCGTTGGAGGTTTTAGTTAAAAAACGAAGAAGCTTGACCCAGGTGATGGAACAGAGGTGGCGTGACCTGGCGTGGCATCATTTATTCCAATGTGCACCGCGCATTATTACTTTCTAATGGTGCAAGAACCACTTTTCGACCAAAAAAAAAAAATGGTGCAAGAACCACTCAAATTGGATCGGACCAATCGGTTCTTGACAATTTCCATTAACATCGGTCTAGTTCTCAATTCTTATTTTTAAAATTGAGGACTGATCAATCCGATTTCCCATTCTAGAGTGGAAACCAGATCGATCAGACCATATCAAATATATATAACATGTTTTTAATTTCTTAAAAAATCCTAATCTTTCTTAAATTCCCTAGGTTCCTCTCGCAAATTCCACTGTCATGCTTATTTCAAAGAATCTATTAAACTTGGCATTACTAAATTTCATACTGGAAATCAAGCCGGGAAGGCAAAGTCATCATCCGTAGGACACTCCACCATTGAACCTGAAAGTCCAAACTGTTGGACCAACAATCACTACAACATTTCTAGTAAGCCAATTCCCTTAGCACAAGAGCTACATGCAAGTTTGAAGCACGCCCATAACAAACGTCTCTTGAAACAGCCTGCTCAGCTTGAATTCGAGTCTCACTCCTATACAAAAGTTTCTATTTATAACAATTTGAAAAAAGTGATTAGTTCCATTGAAACCGAGTCAAACTAGTTGATCCTATTCAATCCTCAATTCTAGGAAATGAAAACTGGTCCTCCCGATCTGTTTCCCAATCCCTTGATAGGACCGAACCAAACCGGGAATTAATCATCTCTACTTTCTAATGTCAATATTTTGGACAAATGAAACAAAAATTATCAAATATCTTGATGCATGTGCTCATGTCCATTTGTTTCATAGAACATGAATGCTTTGAATTTTTTTTTTTCAAAATGATATATAGCTTATCACATAAAAAAAAAATTTCAATCATCTACAAAAATAATTTAGACTTAAATTATTATTGATGATGAAAACATATTTTATTAACTAATCATTTCGAACAATATAAGCAATTATTTTTTTTAAAATATTTTTCTGAATTGTTCATTTTTTGCAAAATGAATGAACTCTAGATCACGGTTATTTTGGTGCCATTTTTAGCCAACGACTTTTACCGTGTGAATCTCAACATTAATTAAACCATTTCAAAAAGTCACCGCCTTGACCTAATGGACAAAGTATGATAAAATGAGAATACAAAAAAGTGACTAACTAAAAATAGATGGTAATTGTGAATTTCGAAGAAAAAGTTTTAGATCTTGACTATACATATCCAAATAAAACTCAATACAACGACAATGTGCAAAACTTAGATCATGAGGGGAATATAATCTATGGAGGAATGGGCCAAAAAATAAACAATTAGTCATCCATTAAATGACTCACTTTTATTGCATCTACTATATATGTTTGAGTTAATACCACAAAATATTCCAAATTGATACAACCCTAACAAATTTACTTCAAATTAATTTTTTTAACCACGAAAAAATCCATACGAATATATTTATGATAAATTTACCATTTGTTAATTTCCTTTAAATTAGATTGCAATCATAAAAAATCATCAATCGGTACACTCATCAGCGGCCACTTGTCCCCTAGTTCAGAAATTTGACAGTAAAACTTAATAAAACGAGGAATTAACCTCATACGGTTTCACCGATAGTTAATTCAACAAATTATAATGGCGGCTTATGCAAGATTCCTAATAAGTCAGCAGCAGCTAGAAGACGGAGTTGGGCCATCAATCCAGGGTGCAACGACCTCATCAGGCTCAAATTGGAAAGGAGCCGAACGTGGGCGCGACCAGGAAATCAGCAACGAGATTTAACTAAAAATAATGATCGGAAGATTTGCAAAGCAGGACTGAAATCCCCCATCCATCACATAAATCCCCCCTCTTTTTAGGCCCTCCCCTTCCCCTCCTCTGCTCTCGGATCATGAGAGCAGAATGTCCCCCATGGCATTCCCCACCTCGAGAATCCCATTCGTCGCCGCCACCGCCCTCCTCCTCGTCTCCATCGACGTCCTCGCCGTCTCGGTCCATGTCTCGAGGCATGCGGTCGCCGCCGCCGCCGCCGCCGTGTTGGTTCGGGTGACGTCCGGTGGTGCCTCTTTCCAACTCGCCGGCAGCCCCGGCGGGACCCCGAAGCCGCAGCAGGGCCAGAACGTGAAGCTGGGGGTCCCCGTCGGCAGCGCCCAGGAGTTCGTCCAGGCCCACAACAAGGTCAGGTTCGGGCTCGGCCTGCCGCCCCTGAAATGGGACAAGAACCTGGCCAAGTACTCGCGGCGGTTCGCGTCCAAGCGCGCCCGGGACTGCAAGATGATCCACTCCTTCGGCCCGTACGGGGAGAACATCTTCTGGGGGGCGCAGGCCGCCTGGTCCCCCTTCCAGATCGTGGACTCCTGGGTCCGCGAGAACCAGTTCTACGACCCGAACCACAACTCGTGCGCAGACGGCCAGATGTGCGGCCACTACACGCAGGTCGTCTGGCGGGACACCGCCCGCGTCGGCTGCGCCTGGGTCGCCTGCCTCAAGGGCGGCATGTACGCCATCTGCTCGTACGACCCGCCCGGGAATTACGTGAACGAGAGCCCCTTCCAGTCTTACGCGGGCCAATGAGCATGATCTCCCATTACTAAAATATGACCTGAACTCCAATGCAAAGATTTGGTATGCATTATGTTTTAATGGCCGAGGAGTTGTTACTTTCGGTACCAAATCGTTTGTTTTTTTTTTGGCTTAATTTTCGGTCTCGGCAGCAATGTATCATTTTAGTGCTTTAGGCCAATGATATTTCGCGGCGTTAGACCTGCATTTGCTTGAACTTACATCAACGCGCATTGGTCTGTGATGTGATGCGCAATTGTATCTTGTTTCTGGGGATCGATTTGCAGATTCTGGGGATTGCACACCTTCGATTGATGTGTGAACAGTCTTTTTAAAGAATGTCGCCATTTCTTATTCTTTCCGTTGTTCTCTCTCTTCTCCGTCGAGCAGAAGCCCGTGTTTGGTTTCTTCGAGTGCAAGGCACGACGAACTAGTCAAGAACGAAACTGATGCAGATGGATGCAGGTATTAGTTGATCCTACACATCGTTTATGCCAAAGGATCCCTATTATATTATTTCCTGAAACCTGACTGGGGGATGCATGTACATACCATTTGATTGCTCCATTCCTTTCAAAGCATCACAGAAGCCCGACTGCTTTGATAAGTAATGGGAACGGGATTGAAATCGATTCACACTGCACTTGTTGCAGCAGCTTGTCATCAAGTAGCGTTTTTTATCTAGACTTCTTGTCGTCGTAGGGGATGAGGCGGCTGGATCATATCATTTTCCGAGCACAGCCGTGACTAATCCCAAAAGGGCAGAAAATGTGCACCACAAGAACAGTTATAAGGATCCCCAGAACAATCTCTCCACAAACTAAAAACCATGATTCCAACACACTCACCTATTAATCGAATCGACCCGGCTTTAAGAAAAAAAAGAAAGAAGAAACAACAATTGAAGTTCAACAAAATAAAAAAATCTGGAGATGGACATCAATCTGTGTACTACTGGTCCTGGATACATGCCATCAGCTGTGTAAGCATGGAACGAAGCAGACGATTTGCAAACAATCTGCTTTATATTCGTCAAAACTTCCAGTCGCTCTAGTATTTTCCTGCTGCATTTTTCCATTTTTCGAGACTGACTATGTTGTGTGAAGCCGGTACGCGATATAGGAGGTTGGTTCTCAGCAAGCAATTGAAGCGAAAATGGCAAAAACTCCCACTTGACTAATGATTGATAACTCAATATGGTGCAAGGAAATGAAGTTCTACAGATTCTGTAATCCATCTTCTGAAGTCCTCCTTAATCCCGAACGTGTCTCGGTTTCGAGCTGCGCTAGGGTTATTTTTTTTTGTGGACAGACTCGAATTAAAACATCACTCGGAGGAGAAGACCTTAGCTTCCAACTGATAAGCCTTGGTGAAGAATCCCGGCCAGCAGAGGTACGTGGACATGATGCTGCTGACGGTGGACGCGCCAATTAGCATGTTCATCACCACAATCTGCAGCTGGATCGCTTCGATCGGAGAAGCCCCTCCCATTATCAGGCCCGTCATCGCGCCCGGAAGTGAGATGAGGCCCACAGTTTTGGCATTGTCGATCACGGGGGAGAGCGCGATGACCAACGCCCTCTTCACTTGTTGGTGCGTCGCTTGGCGTGGGGTTGCGCCGAGGGCCAATGCGGTCTCCACCTGCAGCAAACAGGAGCACAAATTCACATAAATTTCAGAACTTGTAGATGTGGTAAAAATTAGCATTATCTGAATCAGGGTATAGATTGACATACAAGTATATGCGAATTGGTGTGAATCATGAGTAAGAAGCGGGATTCAAACATACATAATGCTCGAAAATTTCTACAATGATATATCAGTCTTTTGTTCTCCGATTCCAGAACGTTGGTGGATTGAAATCAAGACTTACCAGGTTCATTTGCGTCCTGATATCATCCCGGAGCCTTTTCATGGTGACACCGGTAACCGTCATCGCATTCCCCACCATCATTCCCGCGACAGGAATGATGTACCGGGGAGTGAAGGGGAACACGTTGAGCAGGACCAGCAAGAACATCGTCACCGCAGTTCCGGCGAGGATCGAGGCTCCGGCTATGTATTTGCCCCGGGGCACGTGTTTGGCGCGTTGACCAGCTGTGTAGCCAGCAACCGAGACCTGCAGGATTCAATGGTCATAAGTCAACGAAAGGATTAATGTAAAAATAAGCGACGGCCAAGAACTTGCGCCCGAAACGACCAAGAAAGAGCCTATATTCTTGTCAAGAAAGGAGGTCGGATGCCATGGCAATCGACAAGTAGCATTATATTTAGTCAAAGCAACATGTTGTGGGAAATTCTTTCATGTTTGCATAAGATAACCGTTCGTCGAACTGGTAAAACGGTTAGAGGAATCCTGTAAGATAAAGGGTTCTTCTGAAAATTCATGGAGATTACGGAAGGAGATATTATGGCTGCAAATTCCTGGCAATCAAAACCAGTCAACATGTCTCGGATAGATTGCTCTGCATCTCTTTCTCTGGAGAAGCTATGAATACAATCGGTTGAAGACTGAAGATGAACAAACAAAGAGGATAACTTGTCTGGAATTTGAATGTGAATCGAGAAAGGAGAGAGAAAGGACAGAACGTTTTCTCCAATTCCCAGCTAATTTTGGGAAGACATTAGCTGGAGCCGGAGAAAATCAAGAAAACAGGGGAAGCTAAAAGTTTGTGAAAAAGTCATTATCTTATATCACTTCAAGATCATCATGGTCACGAACGCTTTGATGAATTACATATTAAAAGGAGGGAAACTTTTTCAGATGAACTCGTTAGTGGAAGCAACAAGAAACCAAGAAAGCAGAGACATGCTCTGCTTTTCTATCTTTTCGCTAAACTCTATCGGAACACAAAACAGAACGCTAAAAACACGAACAGGGGAGGGAGAGAGAGAGAGAGAGAGAGAGGGACCATGAAAAGGTAAGCGAGGATGATCCATAAGCTGTTCTCTCGGTTGAAGATGAACTGGAGGACGAAGCCGATGATGGAGAGCTGAAGGAAAGCCCTGAAGATCGCGTAAACCATCTCCCGCTCCAGGCGGAGCCTCTGGGTGTAGGAGAGGGACACCGCCATGAGGACCACGGCGAGCGCGGCCGTCGGCTTCACCATCCCCTTGAGGAAATCCACCATCCACCCGAGGTGCTCCATGTCGAACCGCCAGTCCCACTCGAACCCCAATCCCAACCCTGACGCCGCTCCGCTCACAATGTCCATTGCCGCGAGACCTCGTGTTCTCGAATCCTTGACGTTGCGAAAGACCTCTGAATCTTATGGGGGGTTGGGGGGGTGGTGGCTTGCGCAGAATTTATGGTGGTGGTGGTGGTGGGGGGGGGTGGTCAGAGTCAGCGAGAAACGTAGAGAGAGAGAGAGAACCGTCCCCAGATGGGCGTTCGGTGTTGAGGAACAACTCGGGGGGTTTCTACTTGAGGAAACAGAGAGAGAGAGAGAGACCATCTCGATGATTACGGGAACGTACGTACGACCTGATACGCAACCGCGAGTTCGATATCGCCATCACGGATGGGCTTTTTTCTGTCTCGGTACGCGCCGTTCCGCGTGCCCGTGCGTGGGGCCATTTCTACGGTCGCAGCGGGGGGTCCCATCAAAGGGCGATTGGCCTTGACGGAGGAGAGAGATCAATCATCTTTCCACCTGGCATCGACGCGTCCCGAATGGTTCGTGTGTGGCGATGTCTAGCGGAGGCACATCTAGTGTGGGAATACTTATTCGATTGCTATCGTTTTGGTCGGACCTGCGAGGCAGGCTTACCAATCACGAGTGGTGCAGAATGGTCGAGGTTCGATTTCAACATCGGTAGCAAGAGTGCACGGCCCTTATGGTAATGTTAAGAGGGGGGGAGGGGTTCCTTAGCATTAGTCTTCCGTCTTTGCCCTTATTATTTATGAAAGAGAAAGTCGAAAGGGGTCTCTATGGATGAGTAAAATGTGGAGTTCTTTGCGGTAGGATAGGTATTCCACTAGGTGATGGCCGAATATTGGGCTTTTTTTCCAAATGAAGTCTGAAGGTAAAATAGTTTTGTGAAAAGAAGCTTGTAGTAAACCTCGCACGTATATATTTCACGTCTACTCCATTTCTTCTTTTGAGGGACTTAGGATAAAAATCTGGATCTCAAAAAGGGCAAGGGTTTCGATCCTTTGAAGGACCAAAGAAAAGCCACGGGAGCATATCCATAGTTATGCTAATCTTTTCTCTTTTATTGCAAACAAAGCAGGTCTCCATTAACTTTTGATGCGAATATCTTAAGGGTCACGGTTATTACAAAATGTTCAAATTGAATAATAGCTGTTTTGCATCATTTGTGATTTGAATGGTCAAGGTTGGCAAATTGATAAGACACATACAATGGATAAGTTTCCCAATACAACAACAATTAGGTTTGCTCGTGATTTAGATCCTATTCATAATCTCGTGAAAAACAGGGGTGATCTTTTTTTGTGGGTAGGACCTAATTTTGGGGGAAATCAAGAGAATATGCGGAGGGGGCGGGCCCACGTCGACGTGGCAGGGGACCAAGAGAAGGCTGTACATGTGAAAAAGTCTGGGGAGGGAGTAGTGGAGGACCACCGCTTGGGAGGGGGGACCGCGACGGGGAGGGATTTGATTGCCCAGTGAAAGCGATGATAAGGGACGAGTCCTTTTCCGTACTGTAATCTGGACACATGCCCGTCAATGACCACACACCACTCGCTCCATCACTCGCTCGCCAATTTTTCTAAAGTGAATATTGGATGGGTACAAATTAGGACTGGTCAGTTTCCGGAGAAAATCGGTTCCAGTTTAATTCCTAGAAGGATCTAGTAACTTGCCGTGAGTGCTCCTGCTTGACATTGCTGGATTGGGGATGATGGCGAGAATAGGGATTCATGTATCTAGTGAAAGATGATGGCGTGTGGGCTAAATAGTCTTGAAAGTAAAGCATCTCTAAAGCGAAATGGTAACAGTCACGGGGATCTATTAATGCATTGTGGCACGTTACATCATGCAAGGAATTCATTTGGATCTATGAAAATCGATTTGATCCAGGTGGGCGAAAATAGGAATGGGGCCGATAGTCATTGATTTCATATTGGAACTGGAAACCACCCAAAATTGACCAATTCGGGTAGTTTTTGTTCCGATCCAATTCTTTAGCTTACCTCTAATACAAGTACGTATGAGTGTAATATCTTAATCACCAGATCATACGAATCTTGTTAAAATAGAAAGAACTCACATGTTTCGCATGCATATAAGAGCGGTTTCATTTTTACCCTCCCCTCCAATGTCTAAAAGCCAGCACCATCATTTTCCCAAAAAGATTGGCCACCGGCCAAAGGCAACTATTTCGAGATATTCTTATCTAGACTCAAGTTTATATTAATCAAATTTATCATAACCATTGATTAAGTAGGCTTATATAGGATCTTGATTCTCCTGGCTCCATACAACAGTTCCTCTATGATTGCTGGTGGACATGTAATAGGATCTCTAATGTAACATTGCAATTAAAAGGGTCGTTAGATATCAATACAAAGAGCTATCATCGCCATCACCTAGGGGCCCATCTATAGTTCTTGGCAAATCATGTCCCGACTAATGTGACTTGGTGGTAAATCTTCCCAAAATGATTTTCCTTTTCTTGTGTCGTCTAATTAACTGTTAAGGTGCAAGTGCATCCGCATCGAGAACGCAGAGATTTTTCCATAAAGTAATTTGTGAGGACTTCATCTATTAAAATATCTACCTAACTCATAACTTGATATTCTCAATTTGTTGAATGAACATGCGCCCAACTAAATATGTTAATTAGCACGCACTTAGAGTCCCTGATGATTTTCTTGTATTTTGTGGATGAGTCATTCAACAAATTATAATTTTTAACCTTCATCTCTTTATAGTGGAAAGATCTTATCGATCCAAATAACATGTAGAGAATGTTTGGTAAATATATCTGTAAAAGGACCTTATGGAGCATGATAATTTTCCTGAATTAGGTCCATCTCGTTAATTGATCGGGGTGAGCCCCACGCCGATTTTGCACGTGGGCACATGTGATCGATGATCGAGATTTATCCTACCCAATCGATCGCGCTATATTTTCCTGTTGTCTAGGATAGAAGCCGTTTGCAATGGGGTCAAGGAGTGATTGATGCACAATGCATACATAGATTTAATTCGGCTCATTGTTTTCTACTTTATTGATTTGCAAATTGCGATTCGGACGGTTCAATGTGGACAAGGTCCAGGGAATCGAGATTGAGATGGGGACCACAACCTTTTTTGGTTTGGTCTTGAGTCATTACGAGTGATGTTTAAGTCGGGGAGGGATTGCGGCCCGCGACGACTTTTTTCCCATATCTTTTTTTTTGTTGTTGAATATGGGGTCTTACAATAGAAAATTCAATATGTCTCTAATATGGAGGTATCATTGCGAGATTTGTCGAAGAAAAGTTTGTGTGTGGAAGGTCAAAAGTGATAATTGTGTGAAAGGTTTCAAATTTATTGTATCGGTGTCAATACAATTCTAAAATTTTAAATTAGTTAATTTTATCATAAAATTTTTTGATAATTTGACAATACAGTCTTTTGAATATATTTTATTGGGAAATCGTTAACGTGCCTAACGATTTTTTCAATTTTTTTGCAATTTAATGAAATTTTTTCTTTCCTATTCGTTTTTTCTTTTTTTTTTATATTTCCCTCGGCCGGTCGCTGGAGATCGTCGGCCACAGTGATGGCTTGTCCCATCTACCGGCCATCGCCAAAGCGTTGCAATTGGTGGAGTAAAATAGAGAAAAATAGAAAAAAAAAACAATAAAAATCATCAACATTAGTTTTGGCCTTCTATGATCAGCCATGCCACGTACAATCCAACATAGAGGGCCAGCATCGACTGGATCAATTATGTTAGTGATTTTTTATAAAAATCGGATGAAATGATTATATTGGTATATCGTTATAATGTTTAGGCTAAACTTTTAAATCTAGATTTAGAGTTCATTTGTTTGAAGGAGGGTTGACTGGTTGAAGGAAATCGGTTTTCAATAAATTATTTTTTTGACTTTTTGGTGTTTGGATGAAAAAAAACTAATTGATGTATAAAAAACGTTTTCTATGGATTGAAAATAGTAAATTTAGATAAGGGAGACGACTTCCGCTTCTAGCAATAAAGAAATCATTTTACTTAAACCACCAAACAAATGAAGACAAACTATTTTTCTTTAAAATGATTTTCATGAAAGATATTTTGTTCATTATATTGTTTTTAGTGATATAAATGCGCCCTAAATTGGCCAAATTAAAACAAGTGTACAACTAAACTAACTATTTTAACCAATCAAAAAAGAAATTGACTGTTATACAGTATATTTAAGACTAGTTAATTGGAAAGATATTTTGTTCATTATATTGTTTTTAGTGATATAAATACGCCCTAAATTGGCCAAATTAAAACAAGTGTACAACTAAATTAACTATTGTAACCAATCAAAAAAGAAATTGACTGTTATACAATATATTTAAGACTAGTTAATTGTTCCATGATAAAAGAGTATCTTTTCAAATTCTTAAATTACGCTCTAGAAAGTTGAGTGATCTATAATAACCATAGATGTGGATCTTTTTCTACTAGATTAGAAGTTCATAGGTATGCGGGACATTCATAGTATTTATCTAATGTTTATGAAATTTAAGGCTCCACTCATTTCGCAAAAAACATAATGTTTTTGGAAAATATTTTTCTTAACTAGTTTATTTCCATAGCTAAAACCATTGATGATTATACCAATTTGTATATAATGTCACGTAACTCTCCAAGCTCAAAGTTTGAACTGTTAAAGAAAACGGTTCTCAAAATCATGTCCTTTTAGCTAACCAGAAAAGCATGCCACAAATCATGTCCTTTTAGCTGGAAACCTAGTCATTGACTTCTAAATGAATTTAAGTGGACAAAAGGTTGAGTAGAATAAAGTCCACTCAACTTGAAATGATTGAACCTAAGTCCGACGATACATATGCAACTTGAAATGATTCGAGCGAACTTATTCAAGAAATATGCACGTATCATTTTTTGAAAACGAAATCATACATATGCATATACACAAATGATCAATCGATTCCGAGGACATCGAAATACTTTAGTTTCGATTTACTTTGTACCATCCAGCAGTCACGAATCAAGTCGAGCGCAATCCCAGGGCCAAGCAAACATGATTCAAGAACCTAGTTAAATTCGGTTTTTACACTAACCCTGATCTTCGGATTTAGTGCACGTTCCGGGTCGTTCATTATGTCAAACCCGATCCCGAAAATCCATGGGATTATCAAGTTTCGGCAGATGTTATGTGCCTTAAGCTCCTTAAAAACCACGTGCTTATTTTTCATTGTGCTTCTTGCCATGGCGTTATCGCGGCAGGGAATGCTGTTGCAATCAACCGGCCCGGGCCGAACCCTGCACTGGAAGGTGAAGAACCGGAGCCATAGCAACGGAAATATTATTCTATAATTGAAAACGAATAGTTAGGAAAAAAGATGAGCACCATTTGAGCATACCTGGTGAATTAGGGTTTGATTTTGAAGGGAAATTAACTGCAAATAATAAAAAATTCGATCCACTGGAGTTTGCAAATTTTCTTGATAGAGTAATTTATTTGAATTTTTTACAATAGATCACCGTCTTATTTGACTACTAAACAAGTGCAGTGGCGATGTTCTAGACCGAAATTAGGCAGAGGAAAAGGATTCACGAACGGTAGTACCTACCAATACGGGAGATTATGAGATTATGTCAATCGAAACGGCTTCTTCAATTGAATAAATTTAATGGGTTTGTCCACTCGGAGAGAGAGATCACATTTTGGTTTGCTCTAGTGCAGTGAATCTCGATGAATTATTAATATGCATAATCAAGATGAAGGAATATCCGCATACGATGGTGGGTGGGCATTAGCAGATATTGCCTGGCTGGTCCGAATTCAGCCGGAGTCCCTTCGCGTTTCGGCCTGCTTCTCCTGCTTGAGTTTCGACCCCATCCAGTGCAGGAGCGTACCGGGCTGACCCGCCTGTCCTATGTTTCGACCATTTGAGCACGCAGAAAATAAAGAATAAAGAAATTAATAAATTAATAAACATTAGTTTGCACCACCTCAGGTCACTACGGAGTCTTATTTAAGAAAAAGTGGTTGGTAACATCAGCTCCAAGATCCAGTGGAGCCACAGGAATCGGAATTGATTGATGGACGGATTAATAAGTAATTGTCGTCATTCATCATTTGTGCTATCTAGGGACAGCAATTCACCAGGGATGATCTTATATATATATATAGAGACTATGGCTTCGTGGTCCGGCTGATGCATATGATAAAGGTTTTTTTTTAAAAACTTTTTGAATGACTTTACGTAAATAATACTTCTCTTCCCCACTAATTAATCACTATATGTCAGTTCAAACGGGTAGGAAGAGCAAACATACATACCCACTTTTTAGGGAGAGACTTCGAGAGATTCAGGTCTTTTTCAAATGACCTACATTATAGGTAGCCAATGAATGATTCAATAAATAAATAAATAAATATGTTAAAAAAATAAAATAAGATGGAAATGAAATGAACGAAAAATATCATTTGGGCACCACTTCCATGACACAAAGATATCAATTTTATCCTTAAAAAAATCGTTTAAAAATTGCTTTAGAAGTATGTTAACTCGCATATACCATAGAAAAGAATTATTGCCTCTTTATATTGAAAAGCTGCATGTTAGTAGTCAAGAGTGTGACATTTGTGTGTGTATTAAGTGCATATGTTCAATTATTCACACTATCAAATGTAAGAGAAACATTAAACCATTTTAGCTATGAGTACTAGTCCTATTCTAACTTGAGAACCAACCTTAACTAGCTGATTCCCGTTAATCCGATTCCCAGTTTCAAATGTAGACTCTCGGACCATACCAGTATTTTGTTTTATTAAATTTGATTATAACAATTCCTAAAGATGATTGGGGGTAGAAGCCTCAAAACCCAGATGAAAGCGACCTTGATTTAGATTTTCATGAGTTTATAGAGGATGAACTCAAGACCTTGCTGTGATTGTCCAACTAATTCCTTTTTTATGGCTTAGTTCAAATCATATGTTATGTTTTAACAATGGTTTTGTTGAGGTTTACTTTCAAGCAATTGTGAAACTTTGATGATTGCATAAGTAGGATAACTACAACTACAAGATGGCAGCTTGCATAAAACGAGATGCACTTGTAGCTTTGCAAGGAATAGAACAGAAAAAATAAAGTAAAATTCATCTATCGATTCTTGAATCCACCTGTGAACTGAATCATACCAGTTTTAAGACCAGATGAGCAAGTTTCCAATTTCAAGTTATGAGATAAGAACCAACTCACCCTGAAATCAGTTAACCATGGATCATCTAATTAGGTTTTAACTCACATATCACATGATTGATGAGGTTGGTAGAGCTATTTCATAATACATGACTATATGAGTGATAAAATGCACATTTAAGTATCATTTCGAATTACCAAATAAAAAATAGCTCCACGCTTTTTATTTCATCACCAGTGTTGTCCCTTTTTAAATTAAGCAATTTGTTCTTCGACTTTGCCAAAAATTTATTCCGCAGTATCTTTACCGTGCGACTACTATTTGATCTGTATGGTCATAAGTGAGTGCATTCACTTTTCTAATTTTCTGTTTTTGCTCTTAGTTATAAATAAAATATAATTTACAAAACATAGTCTAAATGACATATCATGCAATTATCATATGTAATCATTTATTATCTGGACAACGACATTAGTGCAACTGCGCCAATAACTGTTAACGAATTAATAATCATTTTCTATTATATTACCCCCAACCACCTCAATAGATTTTGTCGAAGGGAATCCTTTTCTTTTTTTTTTGGCTCGTAGCAATTAGAACTTATGTGTATATATATATATACATATTTGCTCGATATAGAGTTAGCGCCTCCCCCAGAAGAAAACTTGCAGCAAGCCCCATCTTGGAGAAAAGGACGAGAGAAGGTATATAAGCCCCATTGATTATCAAACAAAACACCACCCCCAAAGCCACACATGTCAAAGAATCCCTCGGAGATCCTGAAAACTGCAACAACACATGCCCAAAGCATAAGGAATATAAACCCACCATCCCATGTGCTCTTTGGGTCTTTTTTGCCCATGCCATGTACCGGTTCGAGTACATCTTTTATTGTTGCGAAAAACTCAATATCTTGCAATTAAATATCAAGCAAGAACATCAGAAGTTGACGTGGCTTGATCCGAGTAGCATGCTCAACTTGATAGGCCGATCGTGAAGAATCGACCGCTGAGTTTACCGGGTTGTAATCAACCACTCGATCACCCGTGTTTCCTTAAGCCTCAATAGTCTATTTGAATGTTAAAAAAATATTAAACAACGTCTTGGTCTAACCGCTCAAATTTTTATAACAGCCGACGGTTGTTACACAAACTTTAGATGAAAGAGCAAGTAGCGGATGCATCTAATACATATGAGCCTTACTCTACCTCAATCATTAGA
Organism: Corymbia calophylla; assembly: GCA_014182845.1. Lineage (NCBI taxonomy): Eukaryota > Viridiplantae > Streptophyta > Magnoliopsida > Myrtales > Myrtaceae > Corymbia > Corymbia calophylla. The sequence goes on from CM024703.1 coordinate 23,970,519, forward strand.
TCATGGAGATCCCACTTTCAATAGCTAAAATGAAATGGGCTCGCTTACTCTAAATGCATGTTGGATTTTAACTATAGTCCTCTCTCATGTATGAATGGCGGCACAATCATTTTCCTCAAAAGATCATCACCGGTTAACATTTTGATATCCCACTCGGGGAGATTGTCAAAAAGGAGTATAATTCCGAACTCGTCAATATATCTAGTTACAACCATATTAACTCAAAAGCTTAAATCAATAAGTTAAATATCAATTTGGATGTAGTAACTACTTTACATCAAATCAATTTTTTAATGTGAAATTCTTTATATCACAATTCACACATAGAATTCAAAACTAGCCCCATGGGTCAACATCAAACTCTTAAATCATGCAATCTAAAAAGCTGGGTGATGTAATATAACCATAGCCTCGGACCTATTTCCCCTAAATCATAGGGTTAAAGTCATGGAAGACAATCGTGGTACCCTCCTTGTGTCCAAAAATTCTAAATTATGGAGAATTGAACTCACAAGATACGTCAAGCATAGTCCACATATTAATTCCTCTTGATCGTATGATTGACCTAAATAAAACGGGAATTAATATAACAGTGTGGAGTGATTGCATTAGATAAACAATGATAAGAGATGCAAGCTTATTGTCCCATAATCGAAACCATGATGATTATACAAACTTCAAAATAACATTACACGACTCTGTGAGCCTAAAGTTTAAACCATAATAACAACGGTTCTTACTACTCATCGAGCATATTTCACAGCAGTAGTTAACACAAAACACACTGTAGATTGTGTCTTCTGTGCTAGTACCCTCATCACCAACTTTTTAAATAAATTTGACCAGACCATATGGAGAGTAGAAACCTAGCGCGAGCAGCTTGAAATGATTCGGGAACTTATAAACATACATCTCGATGAGATATCCGCATGTACACAAACCTAAATCGATTTCGAGTACATCAAAGTACTCTAGTTTGGATTTACTTTGTAACATCCAACAGTCATGAATCAAGTCAAGCTCTTTGATCTAGAGTCAAACCACAATCCCATGACCAGCAACATGATTCAAGAACCTAGTTTACTCAGTTTCATACTAACCTAATCTTCGGATCTAGTGCACATTCGGGTTGTTCATTATGTCAAATCTGATCGCCAAATCCATGTGATTAATAAAGTTTCAGCAGATGTTGTGGGCTCTTCCTTCTTGCTTCTAAAATCCGCCGCATTTTAAGGAAAAGACATACACGTGCTTATCTTAGAAGGAACGCTATAATCAACCTGACCGCGTCCAAACCTGCACTGGAAGATGAAAGACCGGAGGCATAGCAATATAAACATTTTCTATAATTAAAAAATGAGGAAAAATAAACCTGATGTATCTAAATTAATTATATATAATTGCCCATGGTGGTTTACATTTAAGTACTAGATATTGGGTACATTTGTACCTCTTTCACAGGTAAACCACAGAACACATTGTCTTTCCTCGAACGTGACAAACATTTGCGACTTTCTCATGTTTGGAGAATCATTCGCAGAAGCCAAATCATGCATACAACGTTCGAACTGCACGAACATGCTTTTGGGATTTCATTTTCCATAAAATTAACGACAATTTCAATACTTATTTTCATCGTTTATGGAAATATTTAAACATAAAATATTATTAATAGTAAAGGTCCGAATAATATAAGTGATATTTTTAGAAATTTATTTTTTCATATTACTCATTATACGTGAAACAAACGCGCTTTTTAATCAAAACAGCTTATTCAATTAATTAAATTTATGGGTTTGTTAGACTTCGGAGAGATCCCATTTGGTTTGCACTATCGCAAAGAATATGATGAATTACAGAGTTAAATAACCAAATTTCCGTGTGTGTATATATTATATCAGATAATGCCTGGCTGGTTGAATTCAGTCAAGCGCCTTCGCGTTTTGACCGGCTCCAACGTTTAAGTTCAACCCCATCCAGTGCAAGAGCCTACTGGGCCAACTTATCTGTCCTATGCAACACGCAAACAATAATATATATAAAAAAAAAATAGAAAAAATTGGTTCGTAACATCAAATTTAAGGTTCGAGGAAAGCCACCTGAATGGGATGATGATTAATGTACGGAATAACTACCGTCATCTCTCACGATCGCGTGCTTACTTGGTTGACACATCAGTTTCATGTTATCTTTTTCTCTTAGGTAAAAGTGAAAGGATGCTCGAGCCTTGACCAACCCGAATAGCCGAGGGGCGTTATCTGGGGACGGCTCTTCACTAGGGATTGATCATATGGACCATGCTTTCGTGGTCCGGTCCTTGTACTTGTGCTGCACATTCTTCTTTCTTTAACTTTTTTGAATGGCTTTACTTGGTTACCACACTTCTCTTCCGCACTAATTAATCACTAAATGTCGGTTCAAACAGGTAGCAACAAGCGAATATTCATACCAACTTGCCGGCCGAAAAAACTCTAAGGGATTCGGGTCCTTTTCAAACGATACATCCTAGTAATTGTCGATGACTGAATTGATGAATTGAAAATGAAGAAGTTAATCATAAATTAATAAGACAGAAATGAAATGAACAAGAAGAACGATTCCAAAAAAATTAAACTGAGTGATGATTTGCTCTTTAACTTTCCAAAGAATTAATTTGGGGATATATTTACTATAAGTCCGAAAATTTATCACGAATGTACAATTAAGTCATAAAACTTTTAAAAAGTGAAATCAAGTCCTACAACTTACTAAATTTATGCAATCGAGTCATTCCATTAATTCCATTAATTTTAGCTAGTGGAAAATGTTGACATGGCTTTTTTTTATTATTTTCTTTCTCCAACATGGTGCTGATGTGGCTAAAACAAGAAAGATATTCCCAAAATAACATCATTTTAATCAAAATTTGATTTTTAATATAAATACTAATTTAAGTAGTATAATAAATTAAGGAAAAAAAAAAAAAAAGCAAACCAACACCGCTACCAAAAAGGGCCGGCAATGATAGGGCAAGGTTCAATCGAGGTTACCGGGCCTTGGCTAGTGACCAACAACCTAGTTGGTCTACGGCAAGGGTTGTTGCCCCTTGCTTAGATCGAGCCGAGGGACGTCACTAGCTAGCATAGGGTCACCATTGGTCACCGCCACACCACAACCAATAGTGCCCTTGGCTCAATTTGGGCGACCCTCACCTGCAATTAGCTAGGGTCGCTGGCCACTAGCGAGGGCAACGGTGATGAGGTCCCTCCCAACCCTCGCTAGTTCATTACCTTTGCTTTGTTTTTCTTTTTCTTTTTAATTTAGTTTATTTTTCAATTTAATTAATATTTATATTAAAATTAAATTTGGACCAAGGCAATGTTATTTTTTGTGCTTATCTTTCTTATTTTAGCCATGTCAAGAGAAAGTAATAAAAAAAAAAGCCACATTAATATTTGCCATTAACCAAATTGGATGAAGTTAATGGAATGACTTAATTGCATCAATTTAACAAGTTTTATAACTTAATTGTACTTTCTAAAAGTTTTAAAACTCAATTAAACTTTTATGATAAGTATTAAGACTTTTAATAAATATATCCCATTAATTTAAGAAGCTCCACACTTTTTATTTCATCATCAATGCTGTACGTTTTTATATAAGTGATTTGTTCTTTCACTTTGCAAAAAAATTTGCTTCACATTATCTTTAGTACATGGCTTTTATTTATTATGTATTATCATCAATTTGTTAAGTAAGCGTTTGCAATATATATTGCGTTTCTAACTTTTTTGGCTTGTAGTATTAGAAAAAATTAATTTATAATAACACAACTTCAACATATTTCGTGGAATAATATGATATAATCATTTACTATATGGATAATGACATTAATGCAACTAGCTTGATGATTTTTTTAAAAAAACTAAGTAATCATTCACTATTTTATTACCGCAACTACCTTTACAAATTTTATGATTAATGCCACCAAAATCTCAAATTAATATACTCATATCATATTTATCACAAACTAACATTCATATCACAAAAAATCCACTAGTGATAGATTTGTGTCACATTTACCTCCAACTAATTTTCGTGTCAAAAAAATCCCAAATCGATAAACCCATGACAAGTGTACTCTCTTCTCTCTTCTCTCTATGTGCTAAAACATTTTTATGAGTTTCACATAATCTCTTCACTATTGCTTTTTAATCGTTTATATCCATGTGATCTCAAGCAACTCTTGAGATTTTGCTCTCACTAAGTACTTCAAGCAATGCATATCATATTCAAGTTCAAAAGTTCAAGGAACTTCGACTTAATCGACATTGAGAACAACCGACCTTTTATTTTGGTTAGGATTCACCATGTAAAGAACTTCAACATCTCGTCCAATTACAACTTTCTCATCTCTAGTGCCATCATCAATGAAGGTACAACCCTCTTATGTCAATTTGTTTCATAGAATCACATAATTTTGACTTAGCATAAGCACTTTTAAAATGGAATGCTATCTCGAAAGGAATTGAGAATTGATGTTAATAGTACATGTGGATTTATGAAAGAAATAGTTATAAAATTAAATATAAATGATAAGGTTTGGGTAAATATGATATAAGTGTATTAATTTGGAAATTTTTGTGACGTGGAAATCGGTTTGGGATAATTCAGTAAATAAGTAATAGTTTGAGTCCTTGTGTGCCAGTAATTCTAAATCTTAAAGAAGGGAATTTTTCTTTCCACGTAGCCAAAAGCCTAACTTTAAAGAAAGTACCTACTTTTGTCCCCCAAAAGAAAAAAGGAAAAAGGTTCCTACTTTTTATCTCTGAGTCCCACAAATGGCGTGCCCACTTCCCTCTCTCCTCTCTCTCTCTCTCTCTCTCATCGTACGCGGAGGACGGAGCACGGACACCCACACGCGCGAGTAACTCGCAAAATGCTACTCGCGCACTCCGTGGACCGAGGGAAAGCGGGACGGAGCCGGCTGGATGTACGGAGATACAGAGAGCCGGTGGCGCCTCCCCCAGAAGACGACGTGCTGTAAAATAAAGGCGACATTGATGGAGAGAACGACAAGACAAAAAGGAGGAGGAGGAGGAGGAGGACACGTGTGTAGTATAAGCCACATTGTTTATCGACCACCACCAAAACCACTCACCCGCATATCGAGGAATCCCACCCGAGGAGAGACCCAAAAACAGCAATTCCACTGACGGGCCAAAGCACGAGGAATATCAAACCCCACCATCCCCCATGTGCTCCGGGGCGCGGCTGTTCCTTTGGATCCATCCCCTCTCTTCTTTAATGTTTTCCAGTAGAAGTTCGTAGTATGGTTAGGTTTTAAATTGACCCGCAGAGAAAGAGCCAGAGACTTTGATCTTTGCCCGTGCCAATTTCTACGTGGTTGAAAAGATTAAGGTTGCATTTGTCATCGAAACTTTTTGTGAATTAGGATATAATCGGATAGGATGATAAATGTCAAATGGAAATAACGATGGGATTTGTAATGTATGATTGAGTATTTAGCAAAATATTTGGATATAACATCGACCGGATAACAATATCGCAAAGGTCGAAGGCACCACTACTTGTCAAGCCACTATTGACATCACCTCATCTTACCTTTTCACCACTGCCTCACCTCTAAAGCTCATGAACATGGCATATTTCCATTTGATAAATGGAAGCAAGTGATGGAATGCTTGGCTCAATTTCTTTGATTCCCGTGAGGACAATGCGTGATTGAGTGAGAGATTGCAAAAAGCTGGAAATTCCTCCTTGTAAATGCAATGTATATGTGATAGAGAGGATGCGGAGGTTGTGAATGAGAAAGGACAATGAAAGATGGCTCTTCCATCACACTAGATATGGGTGAAGGTTGATGTCAATCAGAAAGCTCTAGTTGGGTAACACGATCTGTTAGTTGGTGATGACAACATGTGGTGGTCGAAGGCGACAACAACCTCATGGTGGTCGAAGGCAACAATTGGCTATTGCACTTGCAGTCCTAGCACAGTGGCTAATGTACACCATGGATATGAACAATCCGATCAATTTTTATTCCACCTCCAAATGAAAAATTTTAATCCAAATTGTATCCCTTTTTTATTTAGCCTTAATTCTCCTAGACAACAATCAAATAAAAGATAGGATAACATCTATCCTATCTTGATTTTTACCCCGACAACCAAATATAACCTAAGAGGACATCATGTTTAATTTGGGTTTTTCCATAAGAAAGTAAGTTACTAATTTATTGAAATGATTGTGTGGTTACATTTATCTATTGTGAAAAAAAAATCACATTAAATAGGTAAATTTTGAGCTCATGAAATATCATATTATCTTCATAATCAATTAATACAAGAACCAAATCTTAACGCCAAAGCTGATTTATCTTGCAATTTAATATCAAATTCAAGAGGATGAAAATAAGTAGATAAATTAAGAACAAGAAAGAACACTAGATGTTTATGTAATGCGGTCCGAGTGCCGATAGTTGCTCCATAGGTAGGCCAACCACAAATAGTTAACTAATTGGTTCTAGAGTTGTAATCAATCACAATCGTGTGTTTCCATAAGTCTTGGTGCTCCATTTAAGATATTCAAATATTGAATCACGTCTTAGTCTAATAACTTAAATTTTTAAAACGCTTGGCGGTGGTGACACAAGCTTTTGGATGAAAATTTTTATGAAACTACTACTAATTGCTCTAAACGTTTAGATTGTTAAATAAAGACACGGTTAAATATTAATTATTTACATAGTCAAATCCTCACAAAACTCTCCTGGTTCTCTCACCAAGTTTCGCTACAAAATCCCAAGAGCGAGTCTCGCAAAGTTGTGTTCGTGCTTCTGAGTGAAATAAGTCTGAAAAACACGTACACAAACACATGCTCTCGAGGGTTGGCGTGAGGTAGAGTTGCCGGCTCGAAATTGAGTCAGGTGCTCGGAACATGGCCGGCCGGTATTGAACTGGTCTCTCCAAGCAAGCTCCCGGATGTCCTGTCGGGGCGGGTTGGTCGATCGACCAGGACCGCCTGTTGACCGACCCGTGCCCAGCAGCGAAACGCTATTAGGCTCATCCGGCTGAGCTCCCGGGGCACCTCCAACTAGTCCAAACACGTCATTGACTTGTCATACATCATGTAAACTGAGTCCATTTTTATTGTCGATCATGTTGTCAATGACCTTGGACTGCCTTCGAAGTAGGCCAACCCGAGGGTTGGCCATCGTGAAACTCCTTCACCCGAGTCTACATATTCTCATGGTGATTAAAGTGATGGTTTGTCTTTTAGATAAATGAGACGTGCCTTCCCCTTGATGGCTCTGTTCTTTACAATCTATATATCGGGGAGGTTTACATCAGGCCCGCATTCTCCAATCACCCTTATCACAAATATCATCCATGTACACATTTAGTTAATTTCGCATGTGAGCGAGACTCACAGCTCGTAACCTGTCAATCAGATGAATGGTTGGAGGGAAAATATATAGCACTGTAGGATTAGACCAAGCTAATTTCATTTGATATGCAAATCAAATTTACTTTACTCCTTGTAAAATCTGCTTTTTTTTAATTTTTTTTTATTTTTGAGGGACCAGAACAATGTGTTCTCAGTCATTGGCATGAGCCCATGGACCAACCTACCACATCGAGTCATCAACACAAAAAGGCCCCTTTTCATATGATTTGTGATCCGCCATTGCTAGCCCAGCTTGGGCCAACTCGTGAAAAACGGAAGGCCCGCTCAGTTTCGGTGGCTGAGACAATGGTCAGGCTTTCCTGGTTTTTAAGAGCATTCGAATTTTTCACACGGGCTCAGTCATAATCCCACTCTAATTTGAGTCATATCATTTTTTTCTGAAAAATTATTCCACATCGCTTGACGACAGATTTTATATTGTCCTACATCACTTAATAACAAGTCTTATGCAGCTAAAACCATACTATTCAACATCTAAGCATAGTGACTCCAAAAATATATATATCTAAGCACATTGATACAACAATTCTATTTCATATTGACACAAACTTTCCTTTCATCTTAGTTGTTGATTTATCTATGGTCATATTGGCACAAACTTTTATTGATTCATTTATATTGATAATTCGAGTCATTGATATTATCAAATAGCTTAAATTTTAATATGTATGATCAGAGAATTAAAAAAATGCAAAACAAACAATTAAAGTAAAATTTTGTTAGGACGTGTGAATTTCAAAGTAATCGTATGCTTACTACAACATATTCAAATCTCAAATAATAATATCCTTTTTTATTTAATGGTTATGCAAGCTATCTCTTGAATCTTCAAATGAGAGTTTAAAATCTGGTGAAAAGTGGTTTCTTTCTAATTATCAACACATCATATTCCTATATCATTTATAAATCATATTCGTGTGTCATTTTCACCATTTGCAACCTAAAGAAATCTCCATAAGTGTAGATGTTCTGTTGTTAACATCATGACTTGTGAACACAAATGATATTTCATCTACACACTCAAATACACATATTAGCTCCCACAAAGTATTTTGTCATTTTCAAAATAGATAGAGAATTTCCCCTCCCCTTATCCTATGCTCGATTTCCCCTTTCTAGATTTTTCTTTCCTTTTTCTCGTCGGATATATATTTTTCCAAAATTTTGGAAACAGTTTTTTTAGATGAAATTGCCTCGTAGGATGCTACCTGCGGTGACATGTCAGCATTTAACGGCTACTACGTCAAGAGTTCTCGACAAAATGTCGTTAAAATAATATGGCCTTGGTTTGGACCCAAAAGATAACCCGACCGACCCGGGCCGACCCGCCGGTTCTGTTTCCGCGGTCGAACCCTCTCGAACGGTCAGCAAACATCAGCTACTAGGCTGAACTCTCCCGCACATCATCATCTTCTTCGCCTCCCAACCCGAAGCGACCTCCGTCGATCCGATTCCTCGCCGGCACGTCGAGCATGAACCAGCTCCAGAGCGTAATCAGGTCGACCTTCGCCCTCCGGAGGGCCGCCGCCGCCGCTCCCGCTCGAGGCCTCCCCTCGCTTCTCCGGGACGCGCCGCGACCTTTCTCGACGGAGCCGGAGCAGCCGGCCCAACCGGAGGACTCGTCCGCCGACCCGTTCCTTCGAACTCCGGGCACTGGTTGTTTCGCGTGCTTTTTATCTTCGATTTCGTCTCGATCATTTGCGTCGTGGTTGATTCTCTCTACTCCGCTCTCGTGTTAGCATTAGGGTTCATGCCTCCGTTGCGATGAGTGGCGGAGCGAGCGTGTTTAGTTTGAATGGAGAAAGGAATTAGAAACGGAGCACATTCAGGCAATCGTTAGCTTTCTTTCTCAGAAGCAATGAGATGGAGTGATCAAGTTATGCTCGTATGAGTTCCATTTTTACCTTTTGATCTATTTGGACAGCGTTTTGATAATGGCCTCCTTGGATTTGTATTGATCAGTTCAACAAGTTTTCGCATTGAAGTTGGTGGATTCCTTGGTCTTTAGGAGGGAAAAGATTGGATTCATGAGTGTAAATATGTAGTGCGGGCCTAGGATTCCAATAAACACACCAAGCCTTTCCTAGATTTGGCTTGTTTTCTAAAAATCAATTTTGTCTTTGCATCACATTGAAGCTGAATCTCTGAGAGAAAATGGATGCTGTATGTTTAAGCTCATTGTTCCTCTCATCCGTGCATTGTGTCATTGGACTGTGGACATACGAATGCTTCCAAATTGGTGTTTTTGGTTCATTCTATTAACACTCAACGCTCCCTCCCTCAGGTCTTGTTTATGCAAAGTTATTTGGACCGTCAAGACACACCTTGAGGACTGATATTGTGAACCTCCTTGAAGGTTGTAACCTGACCCCAGATGATGTCAGATTCAACTACAACAGGATGTTTATGCCAATGGGAATGTAATGTATCTTTCTGCTGTACTTATACTTTCAGTTTGGTACGGTCTACATACTAAAAGATTCAAATATCTTGTCACTTTTTCTTGTTGCGCACTGGTTAGTCAAACACCTCATTTTGGTTAAATCTGGATGTATGTCGGGGTAGAACAGGACATTTTTGAACTCTACCACTTCTCTGGCCAGCTTGAGTGATTCCACAGATCCTCTCCAATGCTTACATGTTTTCTATAATTGTGTTTGAGGGGATTATATATTAAAGCTTGAAATTTTCATCCTCATCTATCTCATTGCTGCATTCAGGATGGTGCAATTTCCCTCTCGGTTTGAATTTGATCAGGCTTTTAAGGGGATTAGTAAGAAGGGTCGCTTGTACAGATTGGAGAGGGTAATTCTTCTTGTTGATATCAGTTTTCCAAGTTTCCTTAATATTTTTCGTCATTTTGTCATTATGGTTAATTGTTGACTCTTGCATCTCAGGCTGATCGTTCGCAGTGGGACCTTCTCATGAATTATGATGCGAAAACGGTAAGCTGAAGCTTCAATTTAGAAACAAGAGAAAGAGACAAGTAATTAACATACCTGTTTTGGTGCACATAGTAGAAGGCTATTGAGAAGTTGACTTGTGGGGCTCTCATTGAGTGACACATCTTCCTTTTTTCATTCATTTTATTTCCAATGAACTTGCAAGAAATGGCTTCAACCAAAAAAAGTCGTTTCTTAGCCCCAAAGTCTTTTAATTGTACTTTTTAAATCTTTCACTACTCAAAAAATTTATATGCCAATTAAATTAAAAACCTAATGAATAAGACATTGAGAAATGAAACATGAAGTCATATAGATACCATCCTTAATATTTCATAGCATAAGCTAACATATTGCAATCCAAGACTATATTAATTTTTTCTATATTATACAATTGAGAGAAGAGTACAGCTGTTAAGTCTCTCTCATGTTAATACCAATAGATTATCAAATACACATGTGGAAGGTGGAAATTCGATTATTTTGTGCCTTGAGTATTTAAGTAGATAATCTAAGCTCTTTAGAAGCTACGTTATGAGGAAAAAAAGTTATATATTTTTACGATGTAAAAAATCCTATATTTTGAAAATCCTGTTTAACTGGATTATTTGATTGTACTTGAATTGAAAATTTTGCATTCTCCTATGCGAATTGGCATGCAGGCGTGCTCATCATGTAGCTCTCTCTCTCTCTCTCTCTCTCTCTCTCTCTCTCTCTCTCTCTATTTTAAGAAATTCCAGTGTATGTTGTTCCATCATAGAACCATATTTGTTTGGTACGTGTACTTGATTAATTCTTTGCAATTTGTTGATTTTGCCTTATATCTTATATTGTAGTCATTGAAATGGGGAACTTGATTGATTCTTTGTTATATGATATGATCGGTAGAACATGTCCTTACATGTTGTCCTTACTGATATGTATTAGAGATGGTTAAATTCAAAATAGCATCCAGAGCTTCTAGGGATTCATTAAATAATTTTTGTGGGATAGATTTGATACACCTGGTATCATCCTCAGTGTATATGTGTCCAGTAAGTGAATTGATGGTTTGTCATTTCTGAGTGGTTTGGTGCTGGAATGTTGAATAGATTCTCTTTGGGTAAAAAGCAGAGCTTGCTTTAGTTTGTTCTTCATGCATTTTGTTTGCTGGAAATATACTCTCTTTATGTGGTTTCTTCGACATGAAAACATATAAGAATTGATATGAGCTGATTTGATGTGCCTTTGTCAGCTTTTACTGCAAGGAATCCCTTTCTCTGCTAATCCAAATGATGTGGAACGGTTTTTGTCTGGATGTCAATATGATGCATCTTCCATTCAGATGATGGTCAGGTTAGCCAAATTGCTCTCTGTGAAGTATTTTGCTTGATAAAAAACTTAAACAAGCTTTCACGGAGATGATATCTTTATCGATTATTGTTACTTGTATAGATGTTGTATGAATAAATTCTTTGTTCTAAGAACTATCTATTTCCTACAAAAGATACTGCCCCTAACCAGGACAAAAATTAATTTGGAGTGATTTTGAGACTGAATCTTCATTTGCCATGTCAGCGAATGAAATTTCATTGGAAAGCGTGAAATCCAAATGCCAAACAATAATGTCTTTTGCCTCATTCCCCAAATATTCAGTCCTTTGTCTTATCCTTTCTTTTTGTCGACAATCCTGCTCTTGCTAATATTTCCCTAATCTCCTCTATGCTCAAGCTGGACAACATATCCATCCCAGTCTGCCTTTTCTAAGAAATGCCATAACTTATTGTTGAATGGCAATGTTATGCCATTGATTCCGAGTAATCTGAGCTATGTAGGTTAAAAGCATGGTCATGATATCTGGCTGCACCTTTTCATGGGTTACGAGGAAGATGAGTATTTTTAACCCTTTCCTTGCAAGGAATTCTGAAGCTAATTAGCAATTACAAGTTGACACAATCTTCTTGTCGCTCCTAATGTAGCAAGGCTGAAGGAGTACTTAAGATTTATCCTTGCATGAACAAAAACGTGCTAATGGTGGGCCAGTGGCAACAGACTGATCGAGAAAAGCCATCATAGAATGAAAGTATGAGAGACAACCTAAATGGAAGAGTTCATTTTCTTTATTGTGGCAATTGCATGAACATTTTATATGGTGAAATGAAAGGATTTTGAAAAAACTAAAGATGAAACTATAGGTCTAAAATTACAAGTCATGAGATAATGACATTGTAAAGCAGCTTATAAGTAATACTATTAACGGAGCATGGCTGAAATTTTCCAGAAGCATTGGTTTTATGCCCCCTCATGTAAATCTAATGCATTTGCAGGCCAGCATTCCCAGATCCAATTAAGATGGCGACTGTGAGCTTCCCCTCGCAGATTCAAGCGACGAATGCTTTCATCACCAAGAATAGAGGTTTCTGTCAAAATAGTCGGGTTTTGTTGCGAGTTCTGCAGTGAAGGAGTTTCTCTGTGTTCTCTTTTTCCAATCTGTCAACAATGGTTTTAGATTTAGTCTGAGGAACTGGGGTATCAAAAAGGTTGCTTGTTCTTTTCAGCTCTTCTTTTCTTTGATTAGGAGCTTTTTCAGCCATTTTACCTTTGAGAACGTCCATTCAAGTTCTGATCTTTTAAATGAGATTCAGGTCACATTGGCCCCTCCGATTGTGGAATTTTTTTTTTTCTCTGTCAGATAGAAATATCATTACCATCCTCCTCTCACTCTCTTTTTATCATCTTTGAAGTCCTCTTCCTTTGGATTAGGAGCTGTGCTTCATGCGGTGGAAATTCCCGCACAGTTTGGAGATAAATGGCCAGTGATGCCTGCATGGTTTACCTGATAGCATGATTCGTTATGGTCAATCACTGATCAATTGCTGTAGCTTGGATGTACTTGCCTCCGGAATGGGAAGAGAACATGTACCTTTTCTGGTCACATTGTGAAAATCAAATCTGTGTGTAAGACTTCTCCGAATGTATAGAGAAAGCGTGACAGAGCGAGTGCGCACTTGGATCCCTCAAGGTAGTGGTGCCCATTTGGTCCTTCTAGCAGCTGCTTGAGTAAATAACAAAAACGTTCTTTATAAGTATTATCTGGACTTGGGTGTACTCTTGCAGCTCCAATCTCTAGTTCATGATTTAGCAGCTTGGGTGGGTGGACGCATTGATTGTGCAGACTCGTATAAGGTTGCCTGGTGGTTTCTTAGAGTGAAGTGCAAGGTGCCTTTTAACTGGGATACATAAGTTCACAATCATGTGCCGATATCATGACATTTCAAGAATGATAAGAATCGATGATTAGTCCAGACATATGACAGAACACTCGATCGGGGGTGATATTATGGCGCGATGTCATTTTCCATTGATCGTCTCTTTCCTTTCGTTCGTCTTGGGAAGATCTATGGAGCAACGGCAAATGATAGAAAAGGCTGTTTTTCATCGGTCGACTTAAAGCTCTGCCCTTTCCGCGGGCGTCAGATGATGTTGCATGTGGAGAACTGGTCTTGGTCGGTTTGCGATGCGGTGCGGTTCATTGGCGTCTTTAATTCCCGTGCGGGGGCGGTGTCTGGTCTTGGCCACTTTTGCAGGCTCTCCTTCTTAATCTTCCAAAAAATGAATTCGGACGATTAAAGGAGACGAGGTGGGACAGGGGACTGTTCAGAGGCATCACGTGACATCAACGCCCAGAATTTACAGCACCTCTCTCTTGCGTGGTGTTTGTGGGGGATGGGTCAGTAATTGAATAATTAAATCCACCTCGGCATCATCTCTTTTGTTCTTTTGGATTTTGTTAACGAGCGTCTTGACACGTCAAGCAATAAAAACGAAGGAGATGTACGGTTTTCAGCTCACGTATTGGGTCGAATTATGTATACTCGATATCTTGACAGTCCAAACGATATTATCTTCCTTTTAGATTTATGAGGAAGTTGAGAGCCGAGTCTGTGTAAATAAGCAACTACACATTCATTATTCCCGAATGATTAAAAAGGAGCCATCATTAGGATTTAGTGTTTGGTCGGTGAAGCATCATGGTTAATTCACGGAGAGAGAGAGAGAGAGAGATTTGAGGTGGTTTCAAATGAAAACAAGGCACGTTGAAGGTGGAAGAGGACAACAAGGTTATTGTCCTCGACATGAAAATGGCCAAGGAAAAATGATGGAAGCGGCTCATATTAGCTCATTACTTTGGACATATCACTGCCGTAAGAGTACAAATAACACTCACAAGGCTCGAAAGTTTGTGCGTCCCTTGTCCCTTTACCAAACCAGCCCAACTTCCCTCCCTAAAACAAATCAAAACATAAACCCCGAGAAGGAAAAAGAAGACAGGAAAGTGTTGATCTTAAGAACGGTCGACCCTTTAAGGCTCACATCGCCCTAAGAAGGAACAGGAACAACAAAAACAGCTAGCTCCACCTGCCATGTGTGTTACCGTGTGAGTCATGATCACAATGTCTTCCAGAAAAGTACATTGAAAGCTTCATCTTGCATCTTTGCTGCAAGATCTTCTCTGAATCTTGAGAGGCATCAGTCTTTTTCAAAGAGAGGCTCTGAATCTTTGAATCTCTGATTCTCCTCCTCTAGTACTGATATAGAAGTGCCTTGGTCTTTTCGTTTGAGCTATCAGTAGGCGTTTGCGTTATGTGCATGGATAGAACGGGAATGGCAATCAGCTGCGTAGAAGAGAAAATATGCAGGTGGGCTTTCGATCTTTCATCCCCCTTTCCCGTTTTCTGGTCATCGGTCTCATTTTTAGTGCACTAACATTAGAGTGGCCAGTGTCAAGACAACCAAGGACGATGGCGATGACAACAGCAGCTTGAGTCTCATAGAGTGCCTGAGAGGAAGATTGCTGGCAGAGAGACAAGCCTCTAGAGCTGCTAAAGATGAGGGAGAGTTCATGGTTCAAAAGGTTTGATCTCTTCCTGGGATTTTATTAATCTCTTTTCTCTACGGCAAATCTGGCTCCTATAAATGTGTACAAAAGAAAAGGGGCGAGCTTTTTCTCTGGATAACATCTGAAGTGTGTTCCACCTTCTAATGTGGCTTGTAATGGTGCAATTTCTCTTAATGTGACGCCTGTTTCTCACTTTCTCCTGTATTTAATGTTGTGAAGTTGACAGAGCTGGAGGAGAAGCTGAGAGAAGAGATCAGATTGAGGGACAAGGCCGAGAAGAGGCTTAAATTCCTGAAGGGAAAGCTCGAAACTGCAAACATCCCATTTTCGCCTACATTGGAGGAATCAGAAGAATCTTGCAGTTCACCCATTACTTCAGGCCCCAAAGATGCACAATCAGAAAGAGCCAAGAGGCAGATCACAGAGCAAGAAACTTCCCAAAACTCAAAAATCGATTCTTCAAACGTGCCCAAGTCAAGTGATCACTCTCACACCAATGAAGCTAACCTTGATTGGGAAACTGGTGATTTTCCTGCTGAAAAATCTGGCCAGCAAATCACTGCCGGAGATGAAGAGTTCAAGATTGATGACCCCAGGCATGTGTTCTAACTGCCACTGTTCTCCAACTCAATGTTCCTAGTGATATCACTTCTGTTTTACTACTGCATGCAATTCCAGTGGCTGAGAAATTATGTGCATAATTTCTGATTATTACTACTTATCCTCCTATTGATAAACAATTCAATATGCCTGTTTTTATTTTTTTGGTCAGAACAATATGCATGTTGAGTAATGCCAATTCAATTCATAGGAAGTGTGATCATACGTCAGATGTATTCAATGTTTTGCAGTCAACTGAGTTAATTAATTCAATGTCTAATTTTCCTCTTCTAGTTCTTCCATGTCGAAAGCTTCCGTGGCAGAGCCAGAGACACAGAAAGAGATTGACAAGCAAGCTCACAGCTCACTGGCACAGGTCCCAGTCAAGCTTCCAGCAAAAACTCAGCCCAGAGAGATAAAGATAACAAGGAAAATCACAAGCCAAGCCCTTGATCCTCTGATCCATGCCAGAGTAAAGACTCAGAGTTCAATGGAAAGAAGGCATATGGTTAATGCTCTGATCTGTTAATACCTAATGGCTGACACCAGTGACGTCTTTCTCCTCCTTTGTCCTGCTCTTTCTTTTTGTCCTTTTTTAGAGGACTAGTTTGGCAATAAGTGGTTCCAAATTGTGCTTGAAACCTGAGATATGTAAAAACTGGAGTTGGTTTTTCCGGGTCGCATTGATTCAGAGCCCAGACACTTAGATATTTTTGCCTTCCCACAATTTCGCTGCTCACTGTATTTATGAAGTTTTGTTGAAGGGAGGTAGTCAGTTGCTTTTTGTGACTCAAAACATGAGCCTAGGATGAATCATTGTACAAGCTTCATGTGAATTGACGGGAAAGTTTTAAATGTGAAATTTGTCGTTTGGGCTCCCGAGAATAAACGACAATAAGGCCGAACCATCACAAAATACTCACCATGGGGTTGCCAACATTAGTCGTTATGTTTCCAATTTACCTGGCTTTAGACGTAAAAGTTGGGTTAGGAATAGGATGTCCGGGTATGCCACAGATCCAGGCGAGGGTGCTCTTGCGCAAATCACGGTAGAGTTGCACGATTCCTACCCTATGGTTAACTCAGAAAAATTAGACCTTGAATACTGAAACAAATTAATCGCCCCAAAGTAGCAACCAACATCCATATAGCCAATTGCACTAGAATAAGCTACTTAGGAGAAACTACTGAGTACTGATGTTTTGCCCATAGGAGCTAAAGTAGGAGCTGGTAGTAGAGCTCTTGTTTTTAGTTTGGTCAGTAATAGTCGAGCTATTCAGAGAAAGCAGTTACTGCAGGCCAATTGCTGCATGAAACTAGGTTTACAGTACTTCTTTCTGCATTCATGTTAAGATGATAGAAGTTCCTTCTCTACACGGACAATTGGTTATTACTAGGGAGGGAGTTCAATGTAAACATAGTCCCTTATCTTGTTCAGCGGCCCATAGGTGATAGGCACTAGAACTCTGAATCCACAACAATCTTGGAATTGCTTCTCGGTTGACATGAATTTAGAAGCAAAATGCTTTCACAGGTTCAGTGACAAAATCATTCTTCAGTGTCCCTTAAGACAGTAGCCTTCTAAGATATAAACAGCACTGGATCTCTGAATCCGCAGCAAAACTAGGCATCGCTTCAAAATTCTCGATCTGAATCAGATCAGCATGTATGGAACATTCAAACAAGAATACATCTCATACCCTTCTCAAAAGTCCAAATTGACTTGTTATGAGTTCCACAAGAACACTACACAAAGAAGCAACACGCAACCTGCTCTGCAAGTTGATGTCACTGCAATGCTGATTTGTTGCCCAGTGGGCGCATGCTCCTTTCTTAATAGCCAATTTAAGTCTTTGACAATAGATTAGAATCTCCACGCCGACACCAGTATCTATTTGTTACTTCAGCTTTGCCCTTGAAAAGTTCATATCCACCTATGGCCTTGACAAGATGGCTATAGATTCCCACTCCAAACTACAGATTACGTCCTAATTGATGAGAAATGATAAGTATTAGGAGAATAGATTGAACAGAAAAGATAAAAAATTTATCATTCAGGGAGAAGCACTTACGGAAGGCTTTTGCGGGTCAAAGTCAAAGCTATTGATGGCACAGGGTTCAGCCAAGAGCTCCACTGGTTCTTCGCCTGAGAAGTCATCAACAGGAATGCTACCATTAGTACACAAGTCTTAATTGCATTTGACTTTTCTACAGTGAAACACACATTCAGTGATTTAAGCAAATAATTGAAAACTTTCCACTAGACAAAGACCTACTATCATTTAAGAAACACTGGGTCAACCATCGGAGGAGTCCCCAGACTTAAAATTTGATAGGGGCATTCCCTTAAATTCTGCCATATTAGTTCCACAAGCAGTCCTCCTACAAAGGTCAATCATTTATATCCTGGACAGAAAATCCTACCTTCTTCAACAACAGCTAGGATCCCATCTTCTGAGCAGCTCATGACAGGTAACATTCGTGAGCCAACATTCGAAGGCTTTATACTGCGATCATATTGGATCTCCCAAATCTCACTCTCGGACACTGAACTCGTCACTCCCTCACCCATCCCAACTCCAGATAAAATAATTGGCTGTTGTTGCCGCCGCAGATCCCAGGCAAATATGGTTCCTGATGATCCACCTGCCTACAAATACAGAAGATAAGCGAAACAGCCATAACAGGGAAGTTGATTATAAGTTGAGCCAGGTTACATACAAGTCAAAATAATGTGTCAGGAAGAAAATTTTATTTGAACCACCAGACAGAACATTGCCTGCAAGAGAAGTTATCATAATGATGAAAATATGTCAGATAGCTTTTTGGTTGATTGTTTTTCCCCAGAGCTCGGTTCCTGGCTGATCTACAAGCAATATGCATCCTCTGATTAAAAGTTAGGAACACAGAGTTGACCTTGTGCCAGGCTAATTCCTTTGGCATTCCATCAAACAGACAGAAAAACAATATCATCCTTTCAGCACCGAGAACCCCAACACATGACTAATGATACAAAATAGTCTGGTTATTATTGAGATTGACAAATGGAACTAGAAGCCAGAGGATGCTACAAGAATCCTGTCGACCCATTTTCTTCCCCAAACAAAACTAATCTTGTTCTCCACTAGCCTTGCAACATATAGAGCTGGACACTCAGAGAAGGATCGGTAATCCTCTTTTGTACTTGAGAAACAGAAATGAAGAAACCCTAGTAACGGAATAGGATATGAATGTGAAACAATGCATAATCCATCATACCAGACAAGTGTGCTTTCGAGATGGATGAATATCAATTGAGTGCACTATCCCAGAAGCCTTCTCTTGGACGCTGCAAAGTTTCATCAGAAAGACCTGCCTGTTAGAAACCAGCACAAAACAATCTAGGGTATCGACAAACAACAAGCTGAAATTTGCTAGAAATTTATCAATCTTCTATGAATATTCAATGTTCATTTTCCATTTCTTTTAACCAAAGCCCTAACATACTTTTGCACACCCAAGAGCACCATTCATTATCTAAGACATAAGCAGCATAAGTGGATGACCTGACCCCACTTGGAAAGAAGCTTTCCATCACAAAAGGAGACAACAGCAAAGTAGTTCGGGATTTGATTTTAGAAATCTTGCAACACTAATTCCAATGTGATTGTCCCTTTGGATATTTAAGCAACAACATTTCTGCCGAGATTCAAACCACCACACTCAGAAAACCAGAAAGCGAAGGATGAAACGAGCATGGAAGCAACAAAGCCCATTTTGTGATGCTCAGTCAAGCAATTCTCCGACCACAACATGCACTGACCGTGGCAGATTCTCTTAACTCAAACATACGGCGCATGGATCCATAAGACATATCAAGACATCTAAGACCTGATTACTCTTTCCTCTTATCTCGAGCATTGAACTAAACAAGAAAAAAAGAGAGAAACTTGGACAAAACACCAGGTAAACAACAATGACAAACTTAATGCACTATAAACATCAACTCCACAAAGCCTCTCACCGATCACACTTGAACTGCGAGACCGGCCCTCCGGGCTTCCTCCGATCCCACCAGTGAAGACTAAACCCATAACCGCCCGTCGCGAACTCGCTCGGCGAAGCCCATTTCGCGGCGGTGTACGAAACCAGCCCATTCGCATCAAAAACCCTAGTTTTCTTGACCTGAGCTTCCCCGAGGCTCACCAAATTCACCCTCCCATCCTCCCCGACGCTCACGCAGTCCACTCCACCGTCCACCAAGTCCACGCACGAGGCTCCCCCCAAGTGCAGCTCCTCCTCCGCCGCCACCGGCTCGATCGACAAGTCCATCGGGTTCACGGCCATGACGTGGAGCGACCCCAGGTGGGTCGAAGCGGCGATGATGGGCCTCTGCGCGAAGCTCGTGGATTTGAGCGAAGAGACGCGAGACGACAGCGGCGCGGGCGCGGAGGCGAGGGTCAGGGTTTTGGAGGGGCTTATGGAGTGGACCTCGATGGACGGGAAGTCGGAGTCGGAGTCGAAGGAGGCGACGACGGCGTAGCGGTTCAAGGCGGAGAAGGGAGGGAGCCACCGCACGGCGTCGACGTACTTGTACAGGGGGAGCTTGTGGATTTCCGGCGACGGCGGAAGTTGTGTGACCGCCATCGTCTTCGCTCCGGGACGAGCCACAGTGAGAGTTTGCAGGGATCAGTCTAAGGTTAAAGGGATGGGCGGGCCTGTCTCCTTTTTTATTTTTATTTTATTTTTTCTTGTTTGTATTTTTTTAAAACAATTTTTTTTTATGTTTTGAATGTCGAATAAAAAAAAATGCAAATTTGTTATATGATATCAAAAGAGCTTTTTTAATTCTACAAATTGTAAAAGTCGCACATAGACTTGTCCAAAATTGTTAAAGAGTCACGTTTAGTCCTTAGTTTATCATTTTCACATTTTTTTCCAATTCAAGTTGCAACGGAAAGTTTTTA
Source organism: Corymbia calophylla (assembly GCA_014182845.1). NCBI lineage: Eukaryota > Viridiplantae > Streptophyta > Magnoliopsida > Myrtales > Myrtaceae > Corymbia > Corymbia calophylla. Next base: position 23,991,356 of record CM024703.1, read on the forward strand.
ATGATCATTCAAACATATTCAAAGCATGCAGAAATTTTTTAAGATTAAGCTAAGAGATCATAATATCTCAATATAACAAGATTTTCATCATGCCATTCTTCAAGTCAATATAAACTTTATTTTAAAACTCAAATTAAATGAGAGGAGGGGGGAGGTTGGCACAAATGTTGTCATTGTGTAGGTAGTTCCTAACTACTAGATGTGAGTACGGATATAGTATAGACTCTAAAACCAAATCAACTCTATCAGACTAATACGAATCCAATTCCAGGTTTTGGGTGCCTAATTGAATCGAGAAACCCTAATTCTCTCCTTTTAGTTTAATCTTACATCTTGCATTCTTGTTGCAGTTGTATATGCTTCTCGTAAATAATTACATGTTTTACTAAAACTTATCCTTTCAAGAAATAAAAAAATGAAATGGAAAAAAATAAAAATAAAGAATTGGCCACTTCCCAAGTAGACCTTAATATGGATTGGATTGATAGGGATGGTTCCGAGGGCCACAGTGTACAAATTGGCAAGTTCTTGGGCTGTTGTGTTAGTCCTCCTTCAGTTAACTGGATAATTAGAGACGTGCCCCTAGATTATATTAAAAAAAGTGTCGAAATTTACTATTTAAATTTTAACCTTTCTTTGCCTCGTTCATCTGTACACATAGTTTCGATTAGTTATGTAAATTCATTTTAAAAAAACCGCTTCAAATAATAAAAAATTATTAAGACTGCTTTTGGCTTTATTATATTTTACCCTTTTCATTTAAAGATGCAAATCATTCGAGAACTTTCATATGTGCTTTATCTACAAGATCGATTAATACCAATTAACGAACGAGGGTATATGTGCATAATTTTGAAATCCACAGGTGCTTATTGAACTTTAGTTAGATAATTTTTTTTTTCCCATATTGCAGATGAAATTTTTTCCATATATTGGCTCCATATCAAGGTGAACATTACCATTTAAACGATTTCTAAAGTAGAGGCCATTGAAGCAGCAAGTATGACTTGTTAAATCACACCCAAGGTGACAGAAAGTTGCTTGAGTGGATCGCAGGTAATATATCCAATCATTGAAGAAGCAAGACTGCTGCCTGATCATTCACTAAGAAGGCAACCTGACCACGAAAATGAAAGAAGTCGTCTGTAAAAGTTTATTTTGATTATCAACCCTAACGGGCCCTATGGCCCTCGAGGGATCAATCCCCGGTCACGCTGCATATACCTGACTTAATTTTACCATAACTCCAATTCGAAGTGGCGTACCACACAAACACTAAGAAATTTCCAATGAATAGCTCTAAACTTCAGAACATTTGCAGCACATTTAAGTAACAACTTCACGCTGCACTGTAGATGAATGAACAACTTCTAAGCTTCCGATCATTTGCAGTGTATTTGAATAACTCGTAAACCCCCAGTCACTCTGCATCTGCTATTGGATGTGCCATAGACCTTAAACTTCAGAACATTTGCAGCACATTTAAGTAACAACTTACGCTGCACTGTAGATGAATGAACAACTTCTAAGCTTCAGATCATTTGCAGTGTATTTGAGTAACTCGTAAACCCCCGGTCACTCTGCATCTGCTATTGGATGTGTCATAGAGCTCAACTTCAGACCATTTGTGGCATATGTGAGTAATTTGACCGAGCTGATTGTTGCTTTCTATTTTGCTTTCTCTCTAAAAAAGAGCTAAAGTCATTTAAGCTAGCTTCCAGAAAGCAATCACTTGTACATTGGCACGAGCAAATTTTATCCCACGCATGAAGGAGCAGGCACTAAAAGATGCCTCTCCTGATCTTTTCCTTGACAGAGTTGGGCCATTCCCAACTTGAAAAGGGTGCAAATAGTTCACCCAATCCATCTTCCGACCAGGGAGGCTCCATAAGTTCCTCTTAGGAAGAGATTTCTACTTGAGAACACAGAGCACTTTTCCTGGACAAGATCCCCAAAAGTGATTGTTCCTCATACTAGAAAATAATGCATAAGCCACGTGCTATGCTATACTGCTGCACATGATAATTCCTCCTCCTCATGCACCTCAGGAACATAACCATGATTTCTCAGATGATCCATCAAACAATCAAGGACATCAAGAGTCTGAGTAACTCGGTCATTGCACCAGTCCTCTGCTCTGAATCTGTGAACTACATTACCAATCTCAATCCAACTATATCCAGGATAAGTCTTAAGGCATTTATCCTTCATCAACTTCCGCACTCCTGCTGCTTGATCCCAGAGACCAATACTGGCATAAAGATTTGCCAACTGAACATGTGTAGCTGCACATCCTGGTTCCTGCGTCAACCTACTCTCTGCAGCCTCAATACCAAACCAAATACTCCCATGAAGACGGCAGGAAGAAAGTAATGAGCCCCATATGACCGCATTGGGCAGAACAGGCATTCTTTTTATGAAATTACGAGCTTCTTCCAGCTTACCACTGCGACCAAGGAGATCCACAACACATGCATAATGGTCTAGTTCTGGGATCAACCCATGATCAACCATTGAGTCAAAGTAAAGCTGCCCTTGTTTGACAAGACCAGCATGACGACATGAAGACAGAACCCCGAGGAAAGTAATAGCATCTGGCTTGACTTTTTGCAGCATCATCTCCTCGAAAAGATCAATTGCCTCATGCGCTAGCCCATATTGAGCATACCCAGCAATCATTGAGTTCCACGATACGAGATCTCTCTGGGGCAGCTCGTGAAATACACGTAATGCATCGTCCATGCACCCACACTTGCAGTACATGGAAATAAGAGAATTGGCAACGTGAACGTACAACGAAAAACCCATATGGATCGCCTGGCAATGGGCACTCTTGCCCTGTCCAAGAGCCCCACTACCTGTGCAAGCACTCAAAAGACTCGTAAACGTGAAATCGTTGGGTTTTGAAGCTGAACACCTCATCGAATGATACAGCTCCAAGCACTCATCAACCAGCCACTCTTGGGCAAAGCCAGCTATGATGGCCGTCCAAGACACTACATTCTTGACAGACATTTCTTCAAACACCTTATAAGCATTCCCCAGCTCGCCGCACCTTCCATACAAGGTTATCAGAGAACTCCCCACATAAACATTGGCAAGAAACCCAGTTCTCATCGCCAAACAATGGAATTGAACGCCACCTTCGAGATCACGCGCGGACCCACGTAAACTCAAAGCATGCGACAAACCAACCGCACCATGTCCGACCCTTTCCTCTTTCGACGAACACTCCCCAAAAACGGAACCTTTCTTGCTAGACGCAGCGGATTCGAGCATTTCGTCGAACACGTTACGCACAGCGGCACTAGATGAACCCAGAGAAGCGAAACCATTGGCGAGCTTCTGGGCATTCGAGTTCGTGTCCAAGAAGTCCTCGATAAGCCGAAGATGGCTCTGGCGACCGGAGTTCCCGCCAGTTTTGGGAGCTACTAGGCTCAGGATTCTGAGGGCTTTGTCCTGTCCCTTGCTTCGTGATGGACGGTGCTGCGTCAGTTTGCGAGAGGAGAAAGGCCTGAACTGGAACTGTGCCGCCGTTGAGAGATGGTCGAATTTGCGACAAGCTCTCCGCTTGCGCAAGACATAGTTCATTCCTCTGCAGAGCGCCAAGGAGGAAGTCCCGGTTTCTTTCGGTGTCTATCTATGAACGACGAGAAATATTTTTCGTCTGTGAATCCATGCGAACTGCATCGTATGCTGTGGGTGTCCACTCGTTAAATAGCACCTTAAACTTGCTTAACCCAAAAATAAAATAAAATTAGTAGCTATCTTCGTATGCTGTGGGTGTCCACTCGTTAAATAAGCACCTTAAACTTACCCAACCCGATCCATTAACCCATACCCGACCCATATTAAAAATAAAAAAATTAGTAGCTATCCACTTTAAGCTTTTCACATATAAATTATTTGAATAAAAATTTCACATCAAATTTATAAAGTAAATTAAATAATAAAAAAATAGTAAATAAAAAAATGTTGATACCTCTAAATTGAAATAGTTTGAGGAAAATAATTTTTTAAAAAAAATCGATTTTTTAATTATTGTTGAGTGAACCTCATCGGATCGGCAACGGAAGTCGAGAACGCATAGAGGAGGGAGATGGAAAGAGAGGGATGATGGGTCTACCTAATAACTCACTCAACCCATATTTGACCCATATTTAACTTTCACTTGACCCATATTTAACTTTCACTTAACTCATATTTGACCCATATTTAACTTTTACTTGACCCATATTTGACCCATTTAACTAAAAGTGGGTCATAATATGGGTTTATGACCCATATTGACACCTCTACTTAAAGCATGAAAAAACACTAGAGAAGTCTTAAAATTTTGGGTATTAAACGCGATTAAATTTTAAATCTTTCAATTGATTTAACCTATTCCCCGAATCTATTTTATAAAAATACATTTAAGGCATTTAAATAAATGAAATCCAAAATTGCCTATGAGATGCCTAAATATTATAATTCTTGAATCATTTATCAAGCAATTTAAAAAACCTATATAATTTCAATGAAGTGATGCTTCTTGAACTATATGTTGTATAATATTATTTTGAAAGCTCAGAATTGTCATATATATAGATAATATGGAATCAATCGCACGGTGGTCTTTGAGCTTATGCCCCGGTCAATATCTCATTTTCACATCGTTTGTTTGAATTGGTCTGCCATCACTCATTTTCCATTAGGTATTGCAGAGTTTAGGCTATGAGTCTCCTTCCATTTCAAATTGATAAATTTCTAGAGACACTTGTTACATTTGTTAACTTAATTTATATTTGTTTTTAGCTTTAATATGCCTATTAATGGCAAAATCTATCAAATTATGCAAAACCTTTTTTGGGATCGTCCACCCATAGGCCTTCCCACCCCTCCCCCGCTCTTGAGAGATGGAATTCATGGTTCTTTGGTTTTAGAGAAAATACAACCAAAAATCCCAAACTATGCTACTTGTAATAAATTTACCCCGAACTTTTTTGTGATATTAAAAATCCAAATTATAAAGTAACACATTTATTTCAAACTTTTTTTCGTGACACAAAAATCCTAAAAATGTATTCGTGTTATACATTTATCCTCAAACTCTTTGACCGAATGACATTTTTGTCTTGTTACTTTCTTTCTTCCCTCCACCATGGCTGGTGGAGGAATGAGGGCCACCCTCACCAGTGTCAGAGTCGAGCGAGGGCGACCCTCACGTTGGGCAAGGTCAGGCAAGAGCAGCCCTCGCCCCACTCTGACGCCGACGAGGGTGGCCCTCGTCGGCTTCTCTTTACTAGCCATGGTAGAGGGAAGAGAGAAGAAAGAGAGGAAAAGAAGAAGAATAATGAAGCAGAAAAAGTTATAAATATGAAAATGCTTTTAGACCAAAAGAGTTTGAAAGTAAATGCGTTACACAAATACAAATTCAGAGTTTTTTTATGTTAAAAGAGAAAAATTATGGTAAATATGTCACAATGATCATAATTTAAAATTTTTAATGTCACAAAAATAAATTTATAATTAATCTATCACAAGTGCTATAATTTAGAATTTTTTCTATTAGCAAAAGAAAGTTCAAAGTAAATTTATCATAAGTAACGTAGTTGGTAATTTTTAATGACATTTTCCCATTTTATGAGGTGAATTGTAGTCTAAACATTCCCTCCTTATCGAATATATAAATATATAAAAGTTTACTTCACAAAAAATAAATATTTTAAAAATATACTTTAAAAAACAATCACTTATATTATTTAAATAACGAATTAATAAAAATATTTTTATTATTGACAATAATTATCTCTAAATATTCTTGTATACAAGGAGAATACTTACAATTATTTTAAAAATGTAATTTTTCAAATCACTAATTCTCAACAAAACATTGAAAAGCAACAAGTCCACGATGTATCAAGGCAATACATTGACAACAAAAAGAAAAGAATGAAGTACCAATGCGACAAAATTACCAAAAGGTCCGAGGGTAAGTACCATCTTGCATCGGATACATTGTACACTGAGTTTTTGAGATTTTTCTGATTGGGAAATTTCCGAAACAATCTCTAGTTTCCTTCCCATATCAATTTCCAAGCTCGATCTTGAAATTCTACAATTTGCATTAACATTAAAAAAAATAAAAATCCACAAGCTGGTAAACCTAATTTACCCCTCAAAACACATTCAGTACGTGAGAACGAAACTCGAAATGGGCAATGCCAGACCAGAAATACCTAATCCGTAAACAGGACCGAGCATTGGATACAACTTGAAATTGAATGACAAAAGTAAGGACAATTTTGTAGGTTTGTAAAACCAAAGGTGCAAATTGATGTGTGAACCCAAATATGAGGATGGCTAACGAAATTTTCCATATGTTATTTGACCAAATACAAGAGAGAAAGAGAGAGAGAGAGAGAGAGAGAGAGAGAGAGAGAGAGAGAGAGCAACTTAGCTATGTTTCCATCACAACTCCAAGAAAGTACACATCAGTCACCATCCCACAAAACATCTAAAATGAAAAGTTCAGTACTGCTAGCTATACACGACCATGATCTTATTCAAGTTATACACCACCAGGCAAACACACTACCCCAAAGTAAAACCTACATGGCCAGACTGAAACTGAGTGCCATTCTATTGCCCAAATCTTACCTGGCTGAATCTGCAATCACCCATTGAGACCTGCAATATCAACAAAATCCTCCCATGTGCCAACTTATCTGAATGTTACATTAGGATATGTCACAAAATCAGGAAACATCAAAACCCTCATAAAAGTCAGACCAAAGGACGAGAGTCACTTGTCGGCTCTGCCTTCAGCTTATTCCCACTCACGCTGGACGTGCCTCTCAATATCCAAGGACAGCAGATCAGGACTTCCCACAAAATAAGATGAACAAGCCTTGCCTTAGAAAAAGGAAAATTGAGTGGACATGCATCTAGAGATTTTCATGACAATAATGCACAAGCATGGTTCGATTATGCCCTGAGACCTCAAGTTTGAAAAGACATTCTACATAGCATCTAAGTACGCAATGTATCATTCACAAAGCACCATAAATGAGCGTCTGCATCTTCAGGTGAAAAAACAAAGCTATAGCTAGTGCAATCCAATCAGCTAGGAAAGGTGAACCATGAACCAAATCTCATCAGCTGCTTGCATCATGATTCTACAGATTGGAGCATCTCCCAATGGTCAAGGCTATGCAAACATGAGCATGAGAATGAAAACACTGAAAATCCAAAAGACACAATCCAGACTCCTTATCTAATTGAACTTTTAAGGACTTTTAGATGCTTCAAGGCCGCCATGAATGCCTTAACTATCACCACTGCTTTAGCAAATGTGCATCACTTCTAAGAGTGCCAAAAAGCGCCTCAATACAGGAGCAATTCCATGAGATAAAGGAAATTAGTCGATACTGAAGCTTCACACTTAATGCCATACTAGGCATGGATATGAGAGGCTACCCATCCATGTACCAGTTCGTGAGTAGAACAAGCTGGTCTTTAGATTTTTGAAAAAAAAACGGTTATAACAGCATATTTTCCACTAGTGCCAGTCTATAGAAAAACCTTCAAGACAAAAGTTAATGTGCTTGTAAATAGGAATTTTAGATATTTTAAGACAGGTGATAAGTTGACACTGGGGGAGCTTTGTGATCCCACTGGCCTCAATGGGTAAGTGAGTAAATGAAAAAAAAAGAACTTCCTTTCACCCTGCAGAAACCTTGTTATGCTGCCGCACTATAGCCGTTTTGAGGATAAGGGAGTAATGGATCTGGAAGTTGTTAGAAAAACTGGACGCCACTTCAAATGTCAGATGCAACTAAGTCTGCAAACTCTACACCTGGCATATTGATAAAAAAACAAAATAATAATTATCATAGCTCACTTTTATGAAGAAAAAAAGGAATGAGAATGAGAGATGCATGCTCAATGAAAAATAAGGACATATGATGGGCAATCTGATGAAAACAACAAATACGGCATGACCTGACTGGCAACAAAAGGGAAACATGGGTAAGAAACTACTCACAAAAAAGGAAAAGTATAAACAAAAAGGGTTGCTACTGTCGTCTTTCCTCATGCTCCTCCAGTGGCCTTGCCTGCAATCACTGCCTTGCCATGCACTTGGGACAGTGAACTTGATGGAAGATTAGAGAACCTAGAGAGCAGCAGAAAGATATGTCAAATCTCGGCGCCTTCTGGTAGTTACACACCCAAAGATATGCAATCACTGCTCTTAATCAATTGGTGTCTTTTGTTACGTTTTACTTATTCATTTCTTTTATTGCCGAAAGAGGAACAAGATGAAAACCTGATTGCCCTTGCTTTCTTCTTATCTTCCTCATGAGTATCAGTTTTGGAACCCGACCCAAATTTAGCAAGCCGAGCTTTCTTTTTTGCCTCCTCCTCTGTGACCAGTGATGAAACTGAAGTACCAAACCTGAGAAACAGGGGAAAGATATGAAGATCAAATAGTGAATTCAACAAGTGAAGCAACCAGAATCAAACAGACACTAGAAAGTGAAGAAAGCAAACCTCTCTGCTCTAGCTTTTCTCTTCAGGTCCTCTGATCCACCGCGAGCTCCTGACTTGTTCAAAACAGATCCAGTGCCAAACCTAGAGTGAGATCATCCCAGATTTAGCACACTAATTGCAAGAGAGAGAGAGAGAGAGAGAGAGAGAGAGAGAGAAGAAAAGAATGAGAGTTACAAGACAGAATTGGGGCTGCGAGGCCACCTTACATTCCAACTCAGAAGACTAAATCTACTGTATAGAACTTCCGTATGAAGTGATGCACTGTTGAGAGTTTTGAGTCATCCCGAAAAAGGCACCATAAAGTTCATGTTGTTGGTTATCAAAATCAATCTGAAATTTCCCTAACAATGTGCCAATGATAGACATGCCTATGGAGACTAAACTTTACTTCATGACAAAGAACCGCTGATCACAAAAGATAACATGTCAGTTCTGGGTCCTGCATCTTAAAGGTTCATCTCATTTCCACGATTTTACAAAGAAAAATATGAAACCAGCAATACCTAATCAAGAAACCAACAAGCTACACAAGTAGGGTGACCAAATTAGACAGCGCAGAGATATGAAAAGGTTTGCTGATGAAACAAATCTATTCAAGCAATGAAGCGACAGTGACCATGTTTCTATCCCTAAGAAACGACTAGCACGTGACTTCCGTTTCGCAATATGAGCAATTACCCGCCTTCAACACCGCGCCCATTCCCAAAGAAAAAGGGCAAATTCATGCTCTAATAATTGCACATTTCTTGACCTGCCTTTAGTTATTAATGCTCAAGCAGCTTTCTCACTTTCCTACTCTCTCCCGGAACAAAGGGAAAAGGAAATCGCATCGACAGATGAAGAGCAACCCCCACACAAAGTAGCTACACGGAGGACGAACGAGCGTCGCCAGAAATGCGTACCTCTCCGCGCGAGAATAGCGCTTCTCTTCCTCGGACAGCTGAACCGGCATCCCGAACCGCTCGGCGCGCCGAATCCTCCGGTAGATGTCGTTCACGGGGCCGGTGCCGCTCGAGACGACCGTCGCGGTCGTGCCCTTCGCCGGTCCTTCCTCGCCTTCCTTGCGCGGCCTCCCGGAGTCCGGATCGGCCGCCGGAGGAGAGGCCCGCCGGTCGGGCTGCGAGGCCGGTGGCGGGGGGTCAACAGAGTCCAGGGTTCGCGTGGGGCTCTCCGGCTCTTCTCCATCGGAGGGGATTTTCTCGTTGAGGTTGATGATCGGCTTGGTCGGCGCCATTTTGGAAGGGAGATGACCAGGACGATCGGAGGAGAAGAACCCCGAAACGAGCGAAGCAGCAGGAGGGAGGAGGACCTTCTCCGATCGCCGGGGACCCCTTTCGCGAATAGTCGCGATCGATCGATCTCCGCCGTCGGAATTGGGCTGGATTTATCGCAGATCGAGGCTCAGCAGAAGAGATTCACTTTTTTCCATCCCGAGAAGAAACGCAACCAAACATGGAACCACTCGCTTTCTGTCTTCACTTATTTTAAAAAACCAAAAAAACAAAATGGAGACACTTGAATTTTCATAAAATGCAAATAAAAATTAATGTTACACTTCTTTGGTTATATTTTGAAAATTAAATGACTTTCTTTTTTAATTTTGATGGGAAAGGAAAAAACAATTACCGTCATTATTTTTATCAATATTACTTTATTCTTACTCTAACGGTTACTTTCGGACTTTTGCCCTATCTCTTTACATGGCAATTGGCATGAAAGTCCTTATTTTAACTCTTGAAAAAGTGGAGGTTCGAATTTCTTACTCTCTTCACATATGAGAAAAATGGCTACTGGTTGTTTCCACCTTTTGAATTGCACGTTTCGATGATAACTCAATTAAATAGCTTTATTTGATCATGATTATATGTACATTTCAATATGAGATGAAAAAAATATACCTATTATTACTATCATCAATCATTGCTATAACATAAGGAATTAGATTTCTTCGATTCCATCCAACACAACATGTGGCAAAACTCAAGATCGGAGTAAATGTTGCTAAGTAAACTAAACGGCGATGATTGCTTAAAAACAATCATTAATGTCAAGAATTTTTTTGTCGGTAATCATGTTAAGTTTAAAAAGAAAAAAAGAAAAAAAGGCCTACAATCAAAATTCAATTTAATAAGACATCTTTTCAGGAATTTGAACGGGAATTTTTAGTTTCAAATTATGATAAGCTCCCATGTGAATTAAAAGTTAGAGTAGGACAAATAAAAAAAATATTGAATTATATTTAAAAATGATTTATATTGTCTTAGTACCCTGTGAGTTGAATTTCCGAAGAGGATAGAAGGATTTTTATTTTATATATATATATATATATATATATATATAAATTGTCGATAAAATTTAAAAGATGAAGGGTCGTCCTCCTTTCATTCCAATTCTCTTTTAGGCCCGCAACGGGACAGAGCTTCTCGTGCTGGCCACTGGACCCTGCGACTGCGGAGCCATAACTTGCCCAGCATCTCCCCGTCGCTCTTCCTTCTCAGCGCAAAATTCTATGGATAAGAACGGGCTCCCAGTCGTCTTCACCTCCTCGCCATTGAAGCTCTGACGACGGACTCCCGATCGCAAGCCATGGGACTCGCTTCGGCCGTTCATAGCTGCGCGCGCAGCCCTCGTCTCTTCTCTTCGTCGCCGCGCGGGGCTTCACGGCCGTCGCCGCCGCAGTCGCTTCAGCTCTCGTCTCGGCCCCCGCGCTCGCATTCCCTCTCTGGTCGCAGGTCCTCTCCCTCGTCGCTGCCCGCCCCCCGCGTTAGCTTTCTTCAAGTGGGGTCTGTTTTGGATATAATTTATCTCCTTTTCTCTTGGTTTTGCAGATAATCGAACCCGCCTTGGCCACTGCGCTACCGTCTCTTGCTTGAGAAAGACTGACCAAGAGGACGATTTATCCATCTCTGGTGAGATTTTTGCGTTGTGGCACTGGCTCCTAGTGAATCCCTCTTGTCGTGTACATGTTCTGTGCACCTGTCTTGATAAGCACCCTAAATAACGATCGCTGTTGAACTGTCCAACTCGAGAATTTGACCGGCAGTGCCTACAGCTAAAATCGTATTGTGAATTTGGATATGTCGGGTGTTAGATTATGGAAGAATTGTTCAGCACCCTGAGTTCCCCTTGGATACCCACTTGTAAATGGTTATTACCCGAGTATTTGCCGGGGATTCGACTTATTGAATGGAGGAGGTTGCTACAAAGTGGCCGCAGAATGGGCCCTTTAAATATATGTTTGATCACCTCTATAGTACTTATGCCTTGCACTGTAGGCATTTCGAGACTATATGATACTATTAGATCTTATGGAGCTCTTTATTATGAAGGGAATTTGGCTGGATTCTTCTAGCAAAGCTGATTTGTTCAATGTCCCGGCACAAAGTCATGCATTTGTAGCCAGTTCAATAAGCTTTCATTCCTAATTAGCAATTTCCCTTCATTGAGTGATACAGGAGATGCGAAAAAGAGCAAGTTGTATGATGACATAAACAATGTTGATCAGAGTCAATTGCCAGAGAAAAGGGACCAGGAGAAGGAAAACTATGTCTCATCTGTCAGAACTGTTGCTCTATGCGTGAGTTTAATTCAGTTTCATTTCATGGTCAGTTTATGCTTCTGCAGGTTCTTTGGTCAATTCATGATATGCATTCTACAGGTAAGCACTGCAGTGGCTTTTGGGGTTGGTCTAGGCTTGAAGGATGGTGTTGGCAAGGCAACTGAGTTTTTTGCTGGGTATGCACAAGTATGCATTTGACAAGACTAGTTTTTTTGTAGCCTGTCCGAAGTGTGACCATTTAGGGCATTGCACATTTTTTAGTGCTCATAAAAAGTACAGTGACAGGTAACCCATTAGAATCTAGAAGATATACTGTGCAAAGCAAGCCTCTTTATCGTTGATTACTTAAGAATTCAGGCTTCCAAACATTTTCTCCTTTTTTTCAATTTTGGGCTATTCCTTGTTTCTTCACTTCACTGCCACAGGCCTCATGTTTTCTCGCCTTGCTTTGAAGACATATTGTTCGGATGACATTGGCGTACTTCTGAATTAATGACACTAAAATTGAAGAGACTTCATTTTGATTTCGAAATGTTGGTCTGCTGTTATCTTAGTTGACTCTGTAACTCTGTTGTATTCATATGTTACTCCAAGTATCTTCACAAATCACAGCCTAAGTGCTCATTCCGCTGGTTCAACTAATTTTGTCTAAATTTCTGAATTTTCTCCACCTTGGTGACATGTACGCACTGATTTCAGGTACATATTGGAGCAGAGTTTGTCTGTAGACAATCTGTTTGTCTTTATTCTTATTTTCAAGTACTTCAAAGTGCCAATCATGTATCAGGTGCTTTGATAACCTCTTACCCATTCACATTCTCGCTCTACAGATGATTTAAGTATTTGTATTATGTTCCTCACTGTTGTTTGTTAACCCAATCATCTCATCACTTGACCTCATTCATGAAAGCAGAACAGGGTACTTTCTTATGGTATTGCTGGGGCGATAGTTTTTCGTCTGACATTGATATTACTTGGGTCAGCCACCCTACAGGTTAATATTTATTGGTGTGATACTTGGGTCCCCATGTGACTTTCATTACTCAACAAGATTCTTATCGGGATGATTGTTGATACTCTACAATGTTGTTCCAGAGGTTTGAGGGAGTAAACCTACTACTGGCCGCAATACTTCTGTACTCATCATTTAAGGTACCTTGTTCATCTTGAAAAATCCTGCAGTGTTATTATGACATGTTTGTTTCACTTTTCTGTCACAACTGATGCTGATCCGTATAGGTTTTTTATCTGAATAAAAAAAGAGCACAACTCACAGTTATAAATTCTTTAGGTTCTTGTCAAGGCTGAACGAGAGCTCAGCTATTTCTCTTATGGGTTAGAATTAAGCAAGAGAACCAATTCTGGATGTTGTTTGCAAAAAATATATGAAGATCCTTGGTGACAACTACTGTCTGTCTCCTGAAAAACAGCAATAAACATCTCAATTTTTTTAATCTGTTAATAAAACGATGACTTCATTTTCTGTATTTTTTGGTGTAAAGCCTCCTTCGCCTGATCTTGTGATATTATATAATTCCTTTCAGACTAATCTTCAAGTGCATTCTTCCTTGCAACTTTTCATCCTCAGTTCTCTAACCAAGAATTTTTCTCTCTTCCATGATAGTTGTTCACCAGTGAAGAAGATGATGGCGACCTATCTGACAACTTTATAGTGAAGACATGCCAGAAATTTATCCCAGTCACAAGTAATGTTTTGCCTGTCAGATAATTTCCTTTTTTCCCCTTAGTCTTACTCCTAATACTTGAGTTTGTTGCTATTCTTGACTTGTGCTTGCCACTAGTGTATCAATGGGTTTTTTTTTTTAACTGAGTGAAGGCCCTCGCCATATTGTTTGGTTCTCCATATTGTTCTATGAGTATAATTGGCATTCTCCTTAAACTTCATTTGTGAGGAATGTCAATGTAGCATTTTATCCTTTTTTCGCTTGTTCTAGCTTTATCTATGAATTAATAACCAACTTATAGTCTAATACCCTTGCTACCTGATGAAAATTTTCCCCTTTGCAAAACTTCTTTTGTCAATTCATATTTGCTTTACGTACGTTCTTTTTTCTTTGGAATAAGTGCACTACAAATCCTAAAACTTGCCACGAAAATGCACTTAAGTCCTAAAACTTTCAAAAAATGCAATAAAGTCCCAAAACTTGTCACGAGAGTTCAATCAAGTCCTAAAACTTTTAAAAAGTGTAATCAAGTCCTAAAATTTGTCACGAAAATATAATCGAGCTCTAAAACTTTCAACAAGTGCTATCTACAAAGGGACTTGATTTGACCAATTTGACAGGTTTTAGGACTCGATTGCATTTTTGTAACAAGTTTTAGGACTTAATTGCACTTTTTGAAAGTTTTAAGACTAAATTACACTTCGTTGACAAGTTTTAGCACTTCCAATGCAATTATCCCTTTCTTTTTGTTCTTTTTTCTTTTACTGGGGGGTTGGGGTTGTTGACAAAAATAATGGTATAGCAAGAGTAAAACTATTAAATGATTTTATGGGTAAAGTCATGTTTTACTCCTCTATCTTCTTTTTTTCTAATCCTCTTTCCTTGTTTTCTTTTGCAATTAAGTCTTCTTGTACTACTTATTCATGCAATCAAGTCCTTCCGTTGATGTTCATCTACAAGAGATCGCTGACATGTCCAAATTGTCATGTGAAGTTGAGGCACCATATTAGCAAAGCACAGAACAATAGAAAGAAAATAGGAGAAAAAATCTGAAGAGAGGGATTGGGTGAGGATCCTCAACCCTCTCTTGGCTTTCCATTGACCCTTGCCTAAGTCCTTCAGTGAGGGTCAATGACTCTTGCTGGTAGCTGGATGACATGATTTTGCCACTGGCCCCCTCTATTGGGTTTCGTTTTTTCTTTTTGAACATCATTTTCTGTGATCTGACCTCAAAAGAAAAAAAAGATCTTTTGATTTGTTTGTCAGTGTGTCATATCCAAAATTTGACAGTGTTATTAATGACTAGTTACTGAACAATGTGACTGCACAAATATAAAGTTAGAGACTCAATTGCCAAAATATTGAAAGTTGGGAGGAGTGATTGGACCTAACCATTGTTTAATCATGAATGTTGACCATATAGCTGATAGACGACCCTAACCCATAGGTATGAAAGTCTAGGTTAGTGAAACTTTACTTTTTGGAAGTCTAGTCAAGTTTCTGTGGAAGGTTCTTTTTTTCGCTTGGGAAGCTGCTTGGGGACGTTTTGTTACTTTGGATAATCTTCAGAAGAGAGGAAATAATAGTGGCAATTAGGTGTTTTCTGTGCAAGAATAAAGAGAAGAGTGAATCACTTATGTTTTCATTTTAGCTAGACCAGAAAGATTGGCACATTAGTTCTTGAAATTTTAGGAGTAAATTCAGTGACCTCAGGCTCAGTGCGACCCAAACTTTGGGCTTGGAGTGGGGCTATCAGTTTGTGCATAGTAAAGAAACAGATTACTGAGATGATTCCACTCCTTGTTTTTTTGGAACAAAAGGGCATTTCAAGGAGTTGAATCCTCTTGGGATTCTTGTAGTGATAATTGGTTTTACTCTCATATTTTGGTATGGCAGGTAAGTTAAGTTTGTTACATCTAGTTTGTTGAAAATATTAGGAATTGTCTTTTGTGTATAATTTTGTATATGTGTAGCTTCAACCTGAAGCATTCTGTATAGGGCTACACCCTTGGTACCTTCTTGGTGGCATCTTCTTAATGAAATCTTAGTTATCATTAAGAAAAGTCCTACTTTTTGAACTTTAGAGATGACATGTAACGGCCCTTATAGGTCAAGGACGATACTACATTTTTGCTATATTTTAGTATGTCGGTGTATATGAAGTCTCTCTTTTGTTTTGGTAATAGATCATGATCTGCAATCTGTTTAGTTTACCAATCTCCAATGCAAGATCATCAATGCATTTCTCTATCTCAAGAAGAATTTCTATAAAAATCAACAGTCACCCTGCATGTTTTGCACAATAACGTAGTAGATGCAATTCTGCAGAAGACTCTTTTAAGTCTTAAAAGAATGTACATTGGGAGATTTTTACTGAATTGTTTAAAGCCAGTTTTAGTTTTGTTCCTTTGACGGATTATTTTGCTATATCCACTTGAAGAGGGGCTTAAATTTTGTGTCTCCTCTTGTAGGTAGCTATGACGGTGACCGATTTATTACAAATCAGAATGGCTTGTGGAAAGTAAGTCTTCATAACATCCGCAGTTAGTTGTACTAGCTTTTAGTTGTTCGTTGGCATCACATGGTAACTATGCCAGTGTTTGCTGTGGATTATTCCATTCTTGAACTGTGTGAGATGCATAAACATGTTCTAAAAAAGTATATCTCTCTGGCATCTCTAAAAGATTTATAGATATTTCGCTGTATTTCTCAATCTAGATTCTATTATTAACAGGCATCACACATTTTGGGCAGGCCACTCCTTTGCTTCTCACAGTAGCGGTCATTGAGCTCAGTGACATAGCATTTGCAGTATGTTTCTTTCTGTCTCTCTTAGTAGACATGCATATTTTAACATGGCTATACCTTCAAACAATGCATATACATGCAGCTGGCAGTGCAGATTGTATGCACACTTGCATGCATGGGTTCTCCCACTAAATGTTGTGTGAAAGCGTTGATGAATTTAACTCTCTTTTAGGTTGACTCAATACCGGCAGTTTTTGGTGTTACACGGGATCCTTTCATTGTGTTCACATCTAATCTGTTTGCGATATTAGGTAATTCTAACAGTGTGGACTTTTTGTTGATTCTCATAAATCCTTATTTTTTTTATGCAAACTGCTCTTGCTGGAGCAGTAAAATTTGTGTTCTATCCAGCATGTAGAGATAAAACCTTCTATTTTCAGTCTTTTTCTGAATATTTTGAATATGAAGACTGATGACTAAAAGTGCTTACTCAAGCTTGATTATCTTAGCTTCAATAGGTAGCATGTTTACTTCAGAGCAAGGATATCACCATAATCAGTTTGGTGTATACATACGTGGAAAAACATGCTTAAAGTTTTCTTCACTGCTAAATTGATGAGAAAGGAGTATGACACAGTGCATTGTTCTTTGATTGAACTCCTATATGGAATTTTACGGCCAAGAGAATAATTTATGTTTTTATCAATTGTAGGTTTAAGGTCACTTTACAGACTCATTTCTGAGGGTATGTCAGACTTGGAATATTTACAGGTAAAGACATATCACTTGTCTGCTTGGATTTAGTGATATCTCGAAAGTTTCTCATTACTTAATGTCCTAGGTATTATCAGGATGTAAGTTGTGTGCATGTGTGTGATGCTTTCTTTGAAGACACCTCTGTATCATCATTAAGATAAGTGTACTAAGAATTCTAAAACTTGTGCATGACAGAAAGCAATTCAGCCTTCAAACTTATAACTGGAGCAATTAATTCCTAAACCTCTAAAAAAGTTTTCAATCAAGTCATTTGTCAACTCCATCTATTAAACTTGAGGGAATCATACATGGCTGTGCGCAAAAATGCCAGAGTCAGGATTTTTATCAAAATTTTGACAGGCATCGAATGAAAATATGTTAAAAGATTTAGCAGTTCATTGCTCTGCTGGAAAGTTGAAGGATTGAATTACATAAGTGTTTAAGACTTCTCGGGTACTAATCCATGCCATCTTCAGTTCACAATAGTTGTCCACCATTGGAGTAGCAAGACTGAGGACAAAGTGTTTTTTTAAAATTTTTAAAGTATAACTCAATTAATATTTCATGTTGTGAACTTCCATTTATTCATTGGGGCCCTGGCTGGGTATAGGCTAAAAAATTTCTCTAAGGGACTCCTAGGACAGAGAACTATTGAGTGATTGCCTACTCCATCCGATGAATGTTAAGAAACCTTTATTTCGTGGTATGTGTTATCTCTAAAACATAAAATAAAATTCCTCTTGGAAAGTGTGATTCAATCTTTCACATTGGGCTGCTGGCTCTACTGTCCCATATGATCACCTTGTGATGGTAATCTTACATCTAAATCATATGTTGTCCAGCCAAGGTGCTTTATTTGTGATTCCTTCTGGATTGATGCACATTAAGTATCCCTTTCCAAATATAGCAAGCTTCTTCATGTCCTGGTTGCAATACACCTTGGTCTCTTTGTATGTATATCCTTCAAAAAAGAAAGTTGATCTCTTCATATGTCAGAAAGCATGCAGACTTGAATAAACTTGAGATGTGCATTTAATTACGCATCACTATGAGGATTGAGGTGCAGTTGAAGCTTGAAAGTTTGATTTATGCTACTGAGTTCATTATGGAGTCTTTACTCAGAGGCAATGGAGCACCAATCAAAGTTATAGGATGGTCTCTCTTTTTTTGGTAAATTTCTGTGTCTTTAGGGTTGTCTTCAATTACCGGTTTGGTGGATATGGCAGGAAGTTTAAATTAGCTTACTGCACTTTTGGTTGCGAAACTACCTATTACCTTACATGCTTATTATGGGTTATTATGTATCAGAGTATTTGCAAAATTTCCTTCTCCTATAGTGGGATAGAATTAATTACAGTTAACAAATAAGAATTAACAACATTAATAGTTAATGTAATTACAGTTTTGATAAATTGATTATACTATGATCAAGGGCTTCCTTACAAGATTATACTCACTAATTAATAATTTTGCTCCCTTATAGCTAAATCTGTCTGAGCTAGAAAAAGGAGTGCATATGACTTGGTTATTCTCCTCCATTGTTTCTCATCAAGTTGTTCTTTGTGCTTCACTTTTCACCATCTTTAGGGCCACTTATATAGTATGATAATTACAATAGTTAAAATGAATTTCATTATCTAGTATGATAGCATTCTTATAGTATCCCTAACATATTAATATTATGTTATCATACTAGTTGTTTGCAGTTAGATAGGAAGAATGTATGGCTTCCATGTTCTGTGAAATTTCCAGCTGCATTTCCTACAATCAATGAGTTTCTATGCATGCTCTTTGAGTTGGTTCATTTGGGTTTCTTTTAAATTGTTTTTTTTTTCCAGCCATCTATCGCCGTCGTGCTTGGCTTCATCGGGTGTAAAATGATCCTAGATTATTTTGGTACGCCTTTTTGGGCTTCTGTTTTTTTTACCATGAGATGTCTGCTATTGAGAGAAATAGCTAAATGCTTTCCATGGCAGGTTTCCATGTCTCAACAGAGGCTTCTCTCGGTGTTGTAGCAACATGCTTAAGCACTGGAGTAGTGTTAAGTCTTCTCAAGAAATCTGATTAGCCAAAGATGCAGTTTAAGCATACAGCTGCCTCAGGTGAGAAATCTGCTTCTTAACATTGTATCTGAGTGACCAGTGCTTCTCCATTTCACACATCCAGCCATCCTTTGTTTGTTGTGACATGAGAGTTTCCATCCCTTATGCATCCCCAAAACTTTGATGGTTATTGCCAAGGAACAGATTATCTTCAGTCTTTGGAGAGCAAGATTGTTTTGAAAGAAAATTACTTTCCCCACATTCTTCACCCTTCGGTGGCAAAGTGCAGTTGGATAGTGGCTCTGAGACTTTCCAGCCTCATCTTCAGCTTTTGCTGTATGCCCACTATCGCTTCTCATGAACATGATGGTGATAAGATGCTTGTCTTTAGGTTTTTGTGTGGTGCGGTGACTCTCCAGCATTCTTGAGCTCCTCTGGAAACGGTGGTATCTTTGGTTGGAATTTCGAGAATTACGTGACCCTGCATATATGAAAACACAATCGCATCAGTACCACCAGATGTCCACAGATTGCCAGGAACTCCTTTTGCCATACCAAAAGGGAGAATAAGTGAGGAAGTGAAGATAGAAAACATAGTCGATAGGTTGAATTCACTTGTGTAACTGGCTCAGTGCTTCAAAGTGCAAAGTACAAGAGCGCTTTCACACTGATTGGTGAATCATACATGATGCCTTCACTGATCCAATGCGTTTCTTGGTTACTGTTCAGCTATTTGAATAAAATGTCCAAAGAACCGTGTGTACTGCGGTGCAATTCTTTCTTAGTGTTGATGCCAGGAAATTTGTTGCTTTGCTTTATCTTGAACCCCAAGCTCAGGGAGCATTTGTTGCTTTGCTTTATCTTGAACCCCAAGCCCAGGGAGCACTTCTCGCGGGAAAAAAAGTTGAGTTGTTTCTTTGTTTGGAAAGGGTTGATTTAATCCTTGGGGAGGTGGTGCCCATTGAATCGAAGGAGAGAATCTCACCCATCGGTCAAAAACCTTGTAAGCATTTCAATATGATGAAACTTTGCATAGGAATCACGACAATTATGCTCATGATGTCGGCGCACCCCCGATGGCGCACCCCCGAGGACCCCCTTTAACTGAGGCTTTACAGAAAATGACATGTATTCGTTCTCACTTAAAATACAAGTTGAGGGCAAGCTAGAACTTCTTGGCCGGAGGAAATAGGGTCAATGGTATAAGTTCGTCAAACGTTTCACGTGCTGATCAGTTGAATCGCGGCATGGGTTAGAGGAGTTTCATTGGAATGAAAAGCTGGCAGCATTGGGCGTCACCCCTGATGAAATCTGCAGCAATCACCCAATGTTTTATATTAAACGTAGAGAAGTCCTGACTTTGGGCAGAAGCCGATGAAAGTTCTGTCTTGCGTGCTTGAATGAAAAACCATGACGTTAATCAAGCAGACTACCAGCTTTGAGTTTTGACTATTTCCAAACGTGTAAATTTTAATTAAATTTAGACAAAAGAATGCCATTTATTAAATGGTGGTGTGGGGAACATTCTCCCGGCGTATGAACTGTGCGACCACACAAAGGATTTTTATTTTTCAGCAGGATACAATATGAAATTTCACGAAATTTAGGTATGTGATTGATTTGATCTAATAAAATGAGTTTAGACAACAATGCTCATACTTTGAACACAAATGTAAAATAGAAAGGGAAAGTTTATTATATATGGATCAAGAGTATGCCCTTTGACTGCATTGAACAATTGAGAATACCGGTTGGGTTGAATGTTATCCATTCTGGTGCCTACGATAATGTTCTGGAAATAGAACACACCTGACTTCATTGCTGACCAAACTCTCTATCGCCATGCATCATCGAAGTAAAAACCAAGCCGAACACTTCCTCATGGGATGTGTATAAATTAAGTGCAGACACGCACTTCAACCTCGCAATAATCTTGAATTGCAATCACCATATCATTCTCCATACCCCTAAACCTTTCACTCAAATTTCACAGGACACTAGGCCAAAAGTGCAACGATGGCCACTGATCCGTAAGATAACCCACCTTCATCTCACCTATTTACCTTTTTCGTTCCATTTTATTTTACTTTATGGATTAAGTTTCCAACATGAACTTCTGTCTTCTCTTTTTTTTTTTTCTCTGGGTGCCTTAATGCAGAAAAGCGAGAGAGACACTCCCTGAACCACTGGATTCAACTTCAAGCCCACCTCCTCTTTTTGATGGAACCACCAGGTCATGCTCACATTGTAACTCTAAACATGTCCCGTCTTTCCTTTACTCTTATTGATCTAGCTCTCGTCCACATCACACCACGCTTAAAAACTTTTATCTTTGAAAGTATGTCGCGTGCATGCATTTTATAGATGATGTGGTGGTCGGCAGAACCAATAAAAGTGCAAAGACTTGATGAAAATTCGTGCTTTTTAATGGGGCGTGATAAAGAGTTCTATGTACTCTTGATATGTGATTAGTTTGGATCTATTAGAATTAGTGCTATCTATCCCTTTTTGGTAGATCTCTTGGATGAGTACACTTATGTAGCATCTGCAGCTTTGTTTACAATGTACTGTAGAACACCCGGCCACTTGACAATAAGATTCTGAGGCTTTCTCCTTGTCTTGTAGGTTGTATCTAACTTATAGGAGCCCTTATGCCCAGCGTGTATGGATCACTAGGAATTGCAAGGTCTCTCTCTCTGCTATTGCTTTTCTTCTGATTTTCTGTCCTTTATTCTGTAACTCCTACATGGTTACTATAGTGAATGTATGCGCTGGCTGTTGAGTCGTTGCAGGGACTGCAAGACAAGATCAAGTTGGTCCCTCTCTCTCTCACCGACAAGCCTGCTTGGTACAGAGAGAAAGTTTACCCCGTAGACAAGGCACTGCTCTCTCCCCTTCTCTTCTCTAGTCAAGTTTTCCCGTACAGAGCTCTGTGTCGTTTGATGGACTCTGTTATTGTTCCCCTGAGAATTGAACTAAAGATGCCGTGCCACGCACTGTCCCATGATCCACTCCCATTCATCATACAACATGTGCTTGCATTTGACACTACAATGTCCAGCAAAAGATTACTCTTAATAACTGAGGATGAATAATCTTTCGCACAGCCACGTCTAGGGGTAAAGAATTGATAGAAGTAATGAAAGGGATCTAGTCATATTCAGCGAGAGTGCATCTTATTATGACAAGTTGGTGATTAAATTTCTGTTACTTCGATAACATATATCTTCTCTTTCATTAATTGCATCAGGTGCCATCTCTGGAACATGACAACAAGGTCATGGGAGAGTCTCTTGATCTGATGAACTACATAGATAGCAAATTTGAAGGACCTTCTCTTTACCCCACTGTAAGTCGGCTCACATTCTTTTCTGGCGCCAAAAACATATGGACGAGTTAAACCCGCAATTTATTTTCTCCCTGGATTTGATTTATTTAAATTTGGGTAAAATTTCGTTCCGCAGGATCCCGCGAAAAGAGATTATGCCGATGAGTTATGGTCTTACTCCCTCGAATTCGTTGAAATGATGTATTCCTCGTTGAAAGGAGAAACTGTCAAAGAACTGGGTAAGACTAAGAAAACAAATGTCTTTGCTGAGGAACTCACAGAACTCCAGACCAACATAGAAACATATGTTGAAGAATCCATTTTCAGATGAAACTGATGTTGAATTTCATGTCAGGTCCTCCTCTCGATCACTTAGACCGTGCCCTCCAAAAATTCAACGATGGGCCATTCTTCTGCGGCCAGTTCAGTTTGGTAAGCCACCTGTTTTGCAGATTTAATTGCAACCAAAATGATTAAACAACACTATCAATAGTATAGAACACATCCATCTTGCAAAATCTTGCTTTTTGCAACTGAATTGTATCCTTATTTCCACAACTGATTCATGATTTAGGTGGACATAGCTTTCATACCAATTGTCGAAAGAATCCAGCTTCTCTTATCAGATGTATGGAAGCATGATATCACGTTGGGAAGGCCAAACTTAGCTTCCTGGATAGAGGTAATAATTTGCCAACTCTTCTTCATATAATCTTATGCACTCGGTACACATATATCCAAGAAGGCAAGCAGCACTTAAATGAGAAAGAAGGCCCAGGGCTCTTTATATATAAACCATAAGCCCTAAGCAGTCCCGAAAGCTGAACTCAGCAGCACTGCTACAAGTTGCCATGGCCTCTGAAGTTCATATTCACCTTTCTTGTATGCTTGTATTCATGCACTCACCAACTTGAACATGCGGCTGCTCGTGCTCATGCATGGACAATGTGCTCAACTTAATAAGCTGAGAGATTCTTACCAGACCAAGTGATTTTGTGCAGGAGATGAACAAGATTGATGCGTACACAGAGACCAAATACGATCCTCAAGACATCGTCGCATATATCAAGAAGCGCTTGGTACAGTTCCTTCTGAGGCATCCACATTTGCCAACTTCTTTTCTTGTCAGAAATTAAGCAACTCATATGTGTCTACTTCTCACAAGAAATCCACTTTGCAGGTGCAGCAATGAGACCTGAGCAAACAAGATGTCATTTTTCTGTCTGGTGGGTGTGAGAGTTTCTACTTTGCGAGATGCCGCTGTACTTTTTGCCGAGGCCATTATAAGTTTCGGTCCTGTACATTGTATTGCATTCTTACTCGCTTGAATAATATTTAAACAAATAATGAGTGTACCGTATCAGTACACTTTTGCTTTAACCTACGAATGTACACAATCAAAGACTTAAGAGATTGTTTCATCATTTCTTTCTTTTTTAATTTGGTAATTGTCATCTTTTCTCCTCTGAACACTTCAGACTGCAACACGGCTGCAATGGTTTTCGTGTTCGACATAAATACATTACACAAGGAAAGCATGCGGAGGAGAATGATTAGTAGGGGAATGATTGATCACGGTAGAAATAAAGGTAGCAAGGGGAAGATTGACCACTTTAGAACTCAAGGTAGTGGGACGAAACCGACTCATATATAAAGACATCCAGGAAAAATTCCAATGTAAATGCGAGGATAATCATGAAGAGCAACTGTAACTGAACATGAAATGATGTTCATGACATAAACAAAAACCAACTGTAGACCGAATACTAATTGCGTACACGCGGCTTGTTGAAACCAAGTGGAGCCAAAAAGATATTATACGAGAATACAGATCTGTATTTCACTCTAGTGCCATTGAAAAGAAGTCGATTGCATTCAAAGGGTACTCCTAACAGATAATGTTTCCTTGCTCTCCAAAGTACAAGGCCAAGGGGTATCAAACACGTGATGTATAAGTAAGATCGGGGTCAACGCCACACCACAGCTGAATGAAGAATAGCAGATCTATGAGAAAGCCACAAAGAAATATGTAGGCTATACACATGGGGCAGAGAGAGAGTAGGGCCGAGAATGTGGTAAAACTACTTACAAGGCCATTTGCATACACTTACGGCAGGGAAAGTTCAGAAGCCACCCCCACAGGTAACCATAAAAAATACTGATGGCATCAATAAACAAGGAGTTAACTTCGATCATTAGAATGTAATCTGTAGTGTAATCGCTTTGAAAGTAAAACAGAGCGCTTCGGACCAGCAGCTGCATTGGACCCGAGTATCTAGAGAAATTACTGCCCTAAACCAGAAACTATGGGACTCACTTAATCTTCTCGGTTTCTGTGACTCCGGCGCAGCCCAATTGCCTTAGAGAAAATGACATTGTCGTCGTCACTTAAATCCAAATTGAGGGCAAGTTAGAACTTTTTGGCCAGGGAGTAGTGTCAATAGTATAAGGTCATGGAACGTTTCACATGCCGATCAAATGAATCGCGGCATCGGTTCTTGGAGTTTCCATTTGAATGAAAAGCTGGGGGCATTGTGCGTCACCGCTGATGAAATCTGCAGCATCTACTCAATGTTCTGTTGAGAAAACTCCTAGTTTTGATGCTTACAAAACATTCTATGAATGATATTTATTTTAATCTCTTTAAGGAAAAGAACTCGAAAAGACATAGGCTTTAAAATGCGCTTTAGCAGAAGACAAAGCAAGAGATGTCTTAGAGTCCGACCGTACCGAGACGGAAAGACTCGTCCCGGGCATCGAGATTTAAGTCCGACCGTACTCAGATCGAGATTTAAGTCGACCGTACTGCATCGAGATTTTAAGTCCGAATGAACCGCATCGAAAATCTAGGCAGACTCGGGACTTAAGACCGTCGACTTAAGATGAACTTATACGATAAGATCACCAACGGTACAAAGATTTCACTTACCTTATTTATGTTGATTCGTTATACTAATCGATTGACGGGAGGATCAATTAGTGGGCAACTTCCAAAAGAAGAATAGAGCACTTATGGAAGCCCATTCTCGTTTGTATGGGCGAACGTAATCTAAGGGGATCCGATTTACCCTCAATGGTCAAAAAGACTTGCCTTATAAAGTCGTCCAAGAAAGGGAAGACAAAAACTCTCAAGGAAAGAGCCAACGGTCGAGTGTGGCTTGGAGAGTATTTAAGGATAGGTTGAGACTTAGGGGGAGGAGAGATAAACATTATTCCAAAGCTGTTTTCGTTCTTCAATTGTTGTTCACAGTGCGCATTTGAGTGATCTCAGTGTATTACCAAAAGAGAGTGACTTAGTGAGACAAGATCATCACCGAGTACAAACACTCGAGGCGTGTAATCACCGTTGATCATATAGTGAAATACAGCCGATTGGCTGGTCGCCGGAGAGAGTGGACGTAGGCTTGTCTAAAAGCCGAACCACTATAAACGGTGTTTGCAATCTTCTCTCACTCTCTCTACTTGGTTTCAAATTCGTTGATTGCAAAGTTACATATATTAGCGTGGTTAATCTCTCTACACCTATTCACCCCCCCTCTAGGTGTTTATACTAGTTATAACAATTGGTATCAGAGCCTCGTGCTCGAGATCTTGAAGTGTTTATTACTTCTGAGTTAAAGATCCTCTATGGCTAGTATTCTTGCACCGGGTTTGATTGAGGGGCGAGCAACACTCGTCCTCCCTACTTCGACGGCAAAGATTACAATATTTGGAAGAATAAAATGAAGGCCTTTCTCGGATCGAAAGATCCACTCGAATGGGATGTGGTTGAAAGGGGAATTGATCCCACCGACAAAACCGAAAAAACATCAAAGAGAAACGATGGGAAAGAAACGAAACTTCAGCCACCATCTCTCCGTAAGAAATGACGAAGAGACAAACTCTCGATGCAAAAGCTATCTACTCTCCGTATTGTGCTTTATCACCTAATGAATATAATCGAATATCTTCGTGTGATACAGCTAAGGAAGTTTGGGATAGACTACATGTGACATACGAAGGAACCGATCGTGTCAAGGAAACCAAAGTAAATATATTACTTGGTCGTATGAATCTTTTAAGATGAAACAGGGAGAATCCATCGGAGATATGTTCGATCGTTTTACGAAATTGTAAACGGTTTGGCATATCAAGGACAACCTGCGTTCCTGGACCAATGAAGGTCAACAAACTTCGAGAGGATCGTCAAAGGATTGGAACAATGTGAAGACATCTATCGAGAAACTCGCGAATTTCACCATTTCGTCGATGAGCTCGTTGGTACTGCAGTCCCTATGAAGCGAGAACAAATGAACGAGGAAGTGGAATCCGAGGTAAAAATCCATTGCTCTTAAGTCTAACATTGATTTCGATGTTACGATTTCGAGGAAGAACCTGGATGACGAAGAACTTGCACCGCCGATCGAAAAGTGAGGAAATTAAACAAGAAAGGCGGGAAGTTCAACAACGTAAAACAAAAATGCATAACTGGATAACGCGTAACCGATGACGAGGAAGATTATGCCAAAGATGTCATTTGTTTTGAATGTAAGAAAAAGGGTCATATTAAATGAGAATTGTCCCAAGCTCAAAAAGAACAAAGGGAAATTCGAGAAATACAAAAAGGCCCCGAAAGCTGAAACATGGAGTGACACGAAGTTGAGGAGGACGGTGAAGACGAATATGGCAACATCCGTCTTATGGCTCATTCGGACTCGGCACTGAGACACTCGGGATCGACTCATTCGGACGAGAGAAATCGAGGTAAATCGTCCGATATTCCAATAGAAATCTCGAGATTACATAAATGAGCTTTGTTTAAATTTAAAAACTACCTTGAAAAAGATCTCCCGTTTAAAAGTGAAAAATCGTAAGTTGAGTCATCGAATTGTTCATTAAAAGAAAGATTTGATGATCTCAAAAAGGAATTTTCGAACCGGAGGAAAGTCGTGATTCATTTTTAAATGAAAGTGAGACTCTCAAAAAGGAACTTTTAGAAATAAAGAAAGATCAAAGTTCTTTACAAAATGAGAATCTGCTTTCTTAGAAAGGAAATTTCGAGTATTAATGCAAAGTTTTCTCGTAGGGACGAAAAATCTGCAAAGCATATTCTTTCTATCCAAATTCCTTATTATGATAAGTCGGGACTTGGGTTTTGCAAGGAAAGTAAATCGTTAATTGATTTTCCTAAAGTTAAGGAAAGAATTAAAAGAGACCTCCTCGACAAAGGCTTACAAGAATCATTTTAAAAAGAATTTTGTTAAACCCGTTGGTCAAGCAAATCTAAAGTGCTCTAATCGTGGAGAAAGAGAACATTTCGAGAATAAATGTCCTAAAGTCGGAGACTGTTCAAAAGAAATGGATAGAAAAAGCTTATACTACTAACTTCAATGGACCCAAGAAAATTTGGGTACCAAAGAAAAAATGAGTCTCGTGTTAACATTGCGGGTAAGCTTTCGGAGTAAGAAGAAATGGTACTTGGACAAAGTGGATGTTCAAGACATATGACAGAGACTCAAAAATGTTCGTTGGATTCGAAAGAATCAAGGGAGGAACAGATTTCGTTTGGAGGAAACACCAAAGGAAACATTATAGGACTGAATCTGTCAAGATCGGTAGCTTAATCATCAACAACGTTTCTCTAGTCAAAGGATTAAACTACAATCTTCGAGCATCGCCGCTTATGTGATGCCGGTTTGAGAATAAACTTCAAAGAGAATCTATGTTCGGAACAAGCAATGATTCTTCACGACTTTTACCGGACGAAGGCATGGGAACATTTATCTTTCGGACATAAATGAAGACACCGCAAAATGTCTATTATCGTTCAAGATGAAGCAGATATGTGGCACCGCAAACTTGGCCATGTCGCATGAAACAAATTTCCAAGCTTGCCAAAGCAAAAAGCTCGTTCGTGGCTTGCCTTCACTAAGTTACAAGAACACAGAGCTTTGCTCTGCATGTACACTGGGAAAACAGGTAAGAAGCTCATTCAAATCTACTACTAATCGTGTGTTACAGCTTCTTCACATGGATTTATTTGGACCAACCAGAACCCAGAGCATTGGAGGTAAGAAGTACTGTCTTGTGATAGTAGATGATTACTCTCGATTTACATGGGTATATTTTTTAGCAAATAAAGGAGATACCTTTTCATATTTCTCAACATTTGCAAAGAAGGTCTAAAATGAAAAAGGATACTCCATTTCAAGTATCAAAACAGATCATGGGGGAGAATTTGAGAATCAAGACTTTGCAAATTTTTGTGACAAATATGGTATACAAAGCATACTTTTTCATCTCCCTACACCCAACAACAAAATGGAGTGGTGGAAAGAAAAAATAGATCTTTGCAGAAATGGCTAGAACATTGCTTATAGAAAGCAAGGTAGCAACTCGGTTTTGGGCGAAGCAGTTTCTACTTCTTGTCATATTATTAACGAGTATTTCTTAGACCAATTCTTGAGAAAACCCCTATGAGATTTTTAAGAAAAGAAAACATATTGTTTCCTACTTTCGAATCTTTGGTTGTCTATGTTATATCCTTAAAAATGTTAATCATCAACCTAGTAAGTTTGAAGAAAGGTCGATGAAGGTATTTTTTAAGGCTATTCAAACTCTAGTAAAGCATTTAGAGTGTTCAACAAGAACACTCAGACAGTGGAAGAATCCATGAACGTAAAGTTTCTGGAGAAAGAAGTTTCAAAACAAAGCAAGACAACTATTGAAGAATCGATGATGCTCCCGAAAGATCTCGGTCTCAACAAAGAAGCGAGAATCTTCCCAGAAATGGTCAAAGGAGCAACTCATGAAGAACAAGTAATTTAGCGTGATATTCCTGCATCAGCAGAAGATTCCAATAATGATGAAGTTCCAAGCCGAAACTGGAAGCACAAGTCTAGTCATCCTAAGGAACTGGTGATTGGAAACATTAACGAAGGGATTCAAACCAGATCGAGAAACAAAAAGGACACAGTAACATTGCATTGATTTCTGAAATTGAACCAAAAGGAATTAATGAAGCTCTGGAAAATGAAAGCTGGATAGAGGCAATGCAAGAAGAGCTTCAACAGTTCAAAAGAAATGATGTATGGGAATTGGTGCCCAAACCCAAAGGAAGAACTATCATTGGTACCAAATGGGTATTCAGAAACAAAGTCAATGAACTTGGAAAAGTCACCGAAACAAGGCAAGGCTCGTGGCAAAAGGTTATTCACAATCTGAAGGAATAGACTATGATGAAACCTATGCTCCAGTTGCAAGACTAGAAGCAATCAGACTACTACTTGCCTATGCGTGCTATCAAAACTTCAAGCTATATCAAATGGATGTGAAAAGTGCTTTTCTAAATGGGTTTATCAAAGAAGAAGTCTTTGTAGAGCAGCCTCCTGGCTTCGAAGAACCAAGAAAGCCGACCATGTATACAGATTAAAGAAGGCACTTTATGGTCCGAAACAGCACCTCGAGCTTGGTATGAACGATTGAGCAAGTTTCTACTAGACAATAAATTCAAGAAAGGTATGGTAGATACAACCTTGTTCATTAAGAAGGAAGGTAAAGATATACTATTGGTACAAATTTATGTAGATGATATTATCTTTGGTTCATCTAATGGGTACTTGTGCAAGAACTTCTCAAAGTCTATGCAGGAAGAATTTGAAATGAGCATGATGGGAGAGCTGACATTCTTTCTAGGACTTCAGGTCAATCAAACCAAACGCGGAACTTTTGTTAATCAAGAAAAGTATGCCAAAGACTTGATTAAAAAGTTTGGAATGGAGAACCGCAAAAGGATCGAGACTCCAATGGCAACCTCCATCAAACTAGATCAAGATGAAACGGGAAAGAAGGTTGATCAGAAGAATTATAGAAGCATGATTGGTTCTCTTCTCTATCTTACTGCATCTAGACCAGATATTCTATATAGTGTTTGTCTTTGTGCAAGATTTCAAGTAGATCCTAAAGAATCACATCTTTTCGTCGTTAAACGTATAATTAAGTATATAGCCACTTATCCAAACTTGGGGTTATGGTATCCAAAAGAAACAGATTTTACACTTCTTGGCTACTCGGATGCAGATTTAGCGGGATGCAAAATAGACGAAAGAGTACTTTCGTGTACATGCCAACTTCGGGAAAAATGCTAGTCTCATGGTTTTCCAAAAGCGAGAATATCGTGGCTCTTTTAAAGCGAAGGCGTAATATATTGCGCTTGGAAGTTGCTGTTCACAAATTCTCGCGTGGATGAGACAAAGAACTAAGAGACTATGGAAAGGAGGAATCCGTGCACGTAAATAAGATGTGATAATACGAGCGCAATAAATCTTACCAAGAATCCGATTCTACACTCCGGGCGAAGCACATTGAGATCAAACATCATTTTATTAGAGACCATGTGCAAAATGGAGATATATATGTGGAATTCATTGATTCTAAGAATCAATTGCGAGATATCTTCACAAAGCCGCCGGACAAAGGTACATTCGATTCAATATGTGGGAGATTAAATATTATTAACCCGTTTTTATAAATTCTATGAGAACTAGACAAAGTCTGATGGAAGAAATCGTCTGGATAGACTAATCTTCGAAGAAGATTGAAGAAGGAAATTGTGGTATTTTAGGATGGTATGTTATTTCCTTATTTAAATCAGTAAAACTTTAGTAAGTTTTTGATCCGATTGATTGATTTGCATATTTTTGGCACATGTCTATGATGATTGAATATTCTTGTTAAGTTTAGAATAACTGCCATTTCAATCTGTTTTGGGTTGCGACTGTTCATTTGTTCTCTCAACGAGGGTATAAAAACGTCTAAAAGTCGGGTCTTTTCCTCACAACTCTTCGAACGTTTTGTCTACAAACCCTAACACAGAAAAACGCTTTCTAAATCAATCTTCTCCAAAACCTACATTCTTCGAACATGGCTTCGAGATCCTCCGTATCTAGATCAAGATCTCCATCTCCAAGAAGAAGATCAAATAGGATTGCTGGGAGAGGAGGAAGAAGAGTCGACAGAGGGCAGACACATTTCGACCTCACACAGACTTCCGAAGATACTCAAGGACAATCTCCAAGAGTTTCTTCTCAAAATGACCCGAGAGGAATCTTCAAAAACTCTCCGCCCACAATCGAAGAAACGAATGTCTCACGAAGAGGTACGCCCGGTTTAACTCTACCGATACCCATTGATAATCCACATGCAAAGATCGAGGACATACGAAAAATGGTTCAAAGAAAGGTTAGGGATGATGTCAAATTATTCTTTTTGAGAGAAAAATGGTATGCGAATGAACTCCGTCTCATTCAAGCAAAGATGCACCACGGAATCACCATCTACTCGTATTTAACGAGTAAGTGATAAGGGAGAAGCAGAGATAATGTGAAGGAAGATGATGAGAACATATACAGAAATTTCGAAGTGAGAATGGGAATAGCCGCCGTAGCCGAAACACAACCGGGAAATTATTTCGTTCCAAAGAGCATAAGACTTTCTTCAACAGATCGATGGATCGAGGAATCATGAATCACGTAATTGTGGATTTTGATTATTTGGATCTTCTTGAAGTAAAACGAGAGAATGCTTTGAAAAATTGCAGATGGACCAATTTTGCACCGATTCTCGCTCGCCGTTTATCCCGAATTAACAAAGATATTTTTACTCGAACTTGACATTTCTATCTCCGGACGTAATGCAATTCAATGTGAATGACAGGTTCTATGATGTTAGTTCGAGACACTGGGTCGACATTATTAAAGTTGAAAGAGGAGCATTCGAGCCAATAGACGTCTCCTATGATACAAGTATGTAAGTTTCTTATAAAGTCCGTAAAGGGCCACTATAACTTATCCTCTTCTAACTTCGCAAGAACTATTTTGCATAAGATCATTATCACCGCATTCGTCCAAAAGCCTCATCAAAGATCGATGTATCTAAATTTGAGGCCAAACCGATGTGGGCTATTGAAAGGGATACTGTTCTCACCGCCTCACACAATAATATTGCATATGTATCGGACGGTGTCAAAGGATAAAGGACGGCTACCATATGGAGCTTTAGTGACAAGGATCTTTGAACACCTACGAGATAGACATACCGAGGAGATTCAAGACTAAAACTCTTCCCACAATGGCCATTGACATGAAAATGATCAACAATATGAGATCGAAGGATGTTGCGAGACATGGAGAAGAAAAGAAAAAGAATTGGCTAGAGCGAAACAAAGACAAAACGAAAAGGTAAAGAATCCCGCCGCCGAGCCAAGTTCTAAAAGGAGAAGACAACTCCTACTTTCGGTAGATGAAGAAAGTATCTCCGCACTCGGCAAATATGCGTCAAACTTCTCGAGAGAATGTCTAAACCAAAACGTAAACACATGCGTAAAACATTCTCGGCCACGAACATGAGAAGAATGATGAATCAATCGAGGAAGATCCGGAAGAAGATCCGAAGAAGAAGAAAGGCGAATCGAGGAAGAAGCGTAAGAAGAGGAAGAAGGAGATCGGGATAGGGAACAAGAAGGGGAACAAGGTCGAATGAAGCATCAAATCGGGGGAGCATCCTACCGATAATATTAACATTCAAGTAATGCAGCTTCATCCGGGAATGCCGATTATCGAAAGTCATAGCACCGCTAACAGAGATCGAAATCAGCAAGTAGCAATGGAAACCTCCTTCAATAAAGATCGGAGACTCTCGAGAAGACAGTTAATCAATGCATTGACAGGATTGAGAAGTCTGCATCGGATATGGAGGATTTCACCCTTGTTCGAACCCCAAACAAGAAAACTTCTTAAAACATCTTCTGTTTTAGAAACCGGTTTGTTTTTGAACCGACTAACTCTTTTTGAGGTTGACAAAAAGGGGAGAGTAGATATGGCTATCTCGAGATATGGTTAATTCTGGTTAAATCTAACAATTCGAGCTTTTGCATCTTGTGCATGACATAGTTGGCTTTATTAATGCATGAAAGTTCGATTGTCTATACCGATATTTTATTATATGCCGATTAAACCGAATCATGTTGAGCTGTGATATGAAGATATGTTTCTGCTTTGGATTGTCTATACGGGGTTGATATGAGCTATTCTTATGAGTTGAACGAGAATAGTTGGAAGCGAGGTTCTATCTAACCATATTTTGCGGGGACATTAAGCCATATGTATGAAATGTTTTGTCACCATCAAAAAGGGGAGATTGTTGAGAAAACTCCTAGTTTTGATGCTTACAAAACATTCTATGAATGATATTTATTTCAATCTCTTTAAGGAAAAGAACTCAGAAAGACATAGGCTTTAAAGTCTGCTTGTAGCAGAAGACAAAGCAAGAGATGTCTTAGAGTCTGACCGTACTAGACGGAAAGACTCGTCCGGGATCGAGATTTAAGTCGACCGTACTGGGATCGAGATTTAAGTCTCGACCGTACCCTGCATCGAGATTTTAAGTCCGAATGAACAGGCATCGAAAATCTAGGCGGACTCGGGACTTAAGACCGTCGACTTAAGATGAACTTATACGATAAGATCACCAACGGTACAAAGTATTTCACTTACCTTATTTATGTTTATTACGTTATACTAATCGATTGACAGGATCAAT
Source organism: Corymbia calophylla (assembly GCA_014182845.1). NCBI lineage: Eukaryota > Viridiplantae > Streptophyta > Magnoliopsida > Myrtales > Myrtaceae > Corymbia > Corymbia calophylla. The sequence goes on from CM024703.1 coordinate 24,025,586, forward strand.
TAGTGGGCAACTTCCAAAAGAAGAATAGAGCACTTATGGAAGCCCGTATTCTCGTTTGTATGGGCGAACGTAATCTAAGGGGATCCGATCTACCCTCAACGGTCAAAAGACTTGCCTTATAAAGTCTGTCCAAGAAAGGGAAGACAAAAACTCTCAAGGAAAGAGCCAACGGTCGAGTGTGGCTTGGAGAGTATTTAAGGATAGGTTGAGACTTAGGGGGAGGAGAGATAAACATTATTCCAAAGTTGTTTTCGTTCTTCAATTGTTGTTCACAGTGCGCATTTGAGTGATCTCAGTGTATTACCAAAAGAGAGTGACTTAGTGAGACAAGATCATCACCGAGTACAAACACTCGAGGCGTGTAATCACCGTTGATCATATAGTGAAATACAGCCGATTGGCTGGTCGCCCGGAGAGTGGACGTAGGCTTGTCTAAAAGCCGAACCACTATAAACAGTGTTTGCAATCTTCTCTCACTCTCTCTACTTGGTTTCAAATTCGTTGATTGCAAAGTTACATATATTAGCGTGGTTAATCTCTCTACACCTATTCACCCCCCCTCTAGGTGTTTATACTAGTTATAACATGTTCTACATTAAATCTAAGAGCGGTCCTGACTTCTGGGCAGAAACCAATGAAAGTTTTGTTTGCGTGCTTGAATGAAAAAACATGACGTTAATCAATCAGACCACCTGCTTTGATTTAATCTAGTAAAATGATTAATTTCGATATAAAATTCACGAAATTTAGACATGTGATTCATTTAATTTAGTAAAATGAGTCTAGACAATGATTGCTCATATTTTTAGTTCAAACGTAAAATCGAAAGGGAAAGTTTATTATATATGGACCAAGCGTATGCCCTTTGATTATATTGAATCATTGAGGATATCGGTTGGATTGAACAAAATCTATTTGGGTGTGCACGAATAATGCCTTGGAAATTGAACACACTTAGAGTGCGTTTGGTAACATTTTTACTTCTAAGAACAATTTCTCTTGAAAAATAGTTCTTTTCTATATCTACTATTGAAACAAACTCTGAATAAAATATGGTGTTTGATAACTACAAAAATTTCTTATTCTCAAAATAGAAATACGTTTGGTATCGACAAAAAAAAATTATTTCTTTTTTCCTCAATAGCAGCGGTGGGGGGCGGGCGGCGACTGACGACTGGCGATTAGCGATACCGCCTGCCCCCCGCCACTGCCGCCAATCGCCAAGCTGGAGGTCGATGGGCAATGGTCGGTAGACAGCAATCAGTCATGAGTAATAACCCAAGAGACAGTTTCTAGAAATTGTTCTCAGGAATAAATTTTTACTCTAAATCTATTCCCGGGAACAATTTTTTATTTTGGGAAATAGAAAAATCAGTTGGCATTACCAAACGGATTTATGTTCTTTTTCTATTCCGAGTAACAAAATAACAAAAAAATAGAAAAATAGGCACGTTACCAAACAGACCCTTAGCCTCATCGTTGACCAACTCTCTATCCCCATACATCATCGAATTAAAAATCAAGCCAAGCACTTCCTCATGTGATGTATAAATTACATGCAGACATGCACTTCAACCTCGCAATGATCTATACTTGCAACTGCTATTATATCATTCTCCATAAGCCTAAACCTTTCGCTCAAATCTCACAAGACATTAGGCCGAAAGTGCTACAATGGCCACTGATCCGTAAGACAACCCACCTTCATCTCGCCTATTTACCTCTTTTGTTCCATTTTATTTTTCTTCATGGATTTGGTTTCCAACATGAACTTCTGCCTGTTCTTTTTTTTTTTTTCCTTTGGGTGCCTTACTTAATGCAGAAAAGCGAGAGAGACTCTCCCTCAACCACTGGATTCTAACTTAAAGCCTGCCTCCTCTTTCTGATGGAACCACCAGGTCATGCTCACATTGTAACTCTTTAACATGTCCTATCTTTCCTTTACTCTCATCCACATCACACCGGGCTCAAAAACTTTTTCTTCAAAAGTACGTCGCGTACATGCATTTTATAGATGATGATGTGGGGGTTGGCAGAACCAATAAAAGTGCGAAGACTAGATGAAAACTCGCGTTTTTTAATGGGACGTGATAAAGAGCCCTATGTACTCTTCATATGTGATTAGCTTGGATCTATTAGAATTAGTGCTTTGTATCCTTTTTTTGGTAGATCTCTTGAACAAGTGCATTTAGGTAGCATCTGCAGCTTTGTTTGCACTGTACTGTACAACACCCAATCATTTGACAATAAGATTCTAAGGCTTTCTCCTTTTCTTGTAGGTTGTATATAACTTACAAATCCACTTATGCCCAGCGTGCATGCATAACTAGGAATTGCAAGATCTCCCTCGCTCTCCCCCCTTTCTCTCTCAGCGTGCATGGGTAACTAGGAATTGCAAGGTCTCCCCTCCCTCCCTCCCTCCCCCCCTCTCTCTCTCTCTCTCTCTCTCTCTCTGTTATTGCTTTTCTTCTTATTTTCTGTCCTTTATTCTATAACTCCAACATGGTTACTATAGTAAATGTACGCGCTGACGGTTGAGTCGTTGCAGGGACCGCAAGACACGATCAAGTTGGTCCCTCTCTCTCTCACTGACAAGCCTGCTCGGTACAGAGACAGAGTTTACCCCGTAGACAAGGCACCGCTCTCTCCCCTTCTCTTTAGTCAAGTTTTCCTTTATGGAGCTCTGTGTCATTTGATGAACTCTATTAAGAATTCTGCTGAGAATTGAACTAAAAGATCTTAATAACTGAGGATGATTAATCTTCTGCACGGCCACATCTAGGGGTGAAGAATTGAAAGAAGTAATGAAAGGGATCTAGTCGTATTCAGCGAGAGTGCGTCTTATTATGACAAGTTGGTGATTAAATTTCCATTACTCCGATAACACGTTTCTTCTCTTTCATTAATTGCATCAGGTGCCATCTCTGGAACATGACAACAAGGTCATGGGAGAGTCTCTTGATCTGATGAAATATATTGATAGCAGATTTGAAGGGCCACCTCTTCTTCCCACTGTAAGTCTACTCACATTCTTTTCTGGGGCTAAAAACATATGGACGAGTTAAACCCACAATTTGTTTTCTCCCTGAATTCTATTTATTTAAATTTGGGTAAAATGTCATTCCACAGGATCCCACGAAAAGAGATTATGGCGAAGAGTTTGGTCTTACTCCCTTAAATTCGTTGAAATGATTTATTCCGCGTATAAAGGAGAAACAGTCAAAGCACTGGGTAAGACTAAGAGTAGAAACAATCTTTACGGTTTTTCTGACCAAAAAAAAAAAACACTCAGAGAACTCCTGACTGACATGGAAACATATCTTGAAGAGTGCATTTTCAGATGAAACTGATGTTTCATGTCAGGCCCTCCTCGCGATCACTTAGACCGTGCCCTCCAAAAATTTGACGACGGGCCATTCTTCCTCGGTCAGTTCAGTTTGGTAAGCCACCTGTTTTACAGATATAATTGCAACCAAAATGATTAAAAAATACTATCAATAGTATAGTACACATCCATCTTGCAAAATCTTGCTTTTTGCAACTGAATTGTATCCTTATTTCCACAACTGATTCACGATTTAGGTGGACATAGCTTTCATACCGTTTGTCAAAAGAATCCAGCTACTCTTATCAGACGTATGGAAGCATTAAATCACGTCGGGAAGGCCGAACTTAGCTTCCTGGATAGAGGTAATAATTCGCCAACTATTCTTTATATAAACTTATTGCACTCGGTACGCATGTGACTTCCTTCTATCCAAAAAGGCAAGCAGCACTTAAATGAGAAAGAAGGCCAAAGGCTCTTTAAATATAAAACATAAGCCCTAAGCAGTCCCAAAAGCCGAACTCAGCTACACTGCAACAAGTTGCCATGGCCTCTGAAGTTCATGTTCACCTTTCTTGTATACTTGGATTCATGCACTCACCGACTTGAACATGTGACTGCTGGTGCTCATACATGGATGATGTGCTCAACTTAATAAGCTGAGAGATTCTTACTGGACCAAGTGATTTTGTGCAGGAGATGAACAAGATTGACGCTTACACACGGACCAAATATGATCCTCAAGAAATTGTCGCATATATCAAGACGCGCTTCTTGGTACTGTTTCTTCTAAGACACCCACATTTGCCAACATCGTTTCCTGTCAGAAATTAAGCAATTCATATGTCTACTTCTCACAAGAAGTCTACTTTGCAGGTGCAGCATTGAGAGACCTGAGCACGCAAGCTGCAATTTTTCTGTCTGGTGGGTGTGAGTTTTGACTTTGCAATATGCCGCTGTACTTTTTGCCGAGGCCGTTATAAGTCTTGGTCCTGTACGTTGTATTGCATTCTTAATCGCTTGAATAATATTTGGACAAATAATGAGTGTACCATATCAGTACTCTTGCTTTCACCTACCAATGTACACAAATAAAGACTTAAGAAATCGTATCATCATTTCTTCCCTTTTTATTTGGTTATTGGCATTTTTCTCTTCTGAACACTAAACGGCTGTAATGCTTTCCGTCTTCGACATGAATGCATTACCCAAGGAAAGCATGCAGAGGACAATGATTAGTAGGGGAATGATTGATCACTACAGAAATAAAGGTAGTGAGGGGAAGATCACTTTAGAACTCAAGGTAGCGGGAGAAAAAGCCCTGAACAAAATTGGCGTACCCACTCAGATATAAAGACATCTAGGAAAAATTCCAATGTAAATGCGACAATAATCATGAAGAGCAACTGAAACTGAACAAGAAATGGTGTTCGTAAACAGAAACCAACTGCAGACTGAGTGCTAATTGCGTACACGCAGCTTGTTGAAACCAAATGAAGCCAAAAAGAAGATATTATACGTGAATAAAGATCTATATTTCACTCCAGTGCCATTGAAAAGAAGTCGATTACATTCAAAGTGTACTCCTAACAGAACGTTTCCTTGCTCTCCAAAGTACAAGGCTATGTATTGAGTAAGATCAGGGTCAAAGCCACACCACAGCTAAAGGGAGAATAGCAGATCTATGAGAAAGCCACAAAGAAATATGTAGGCTATATACATGGGGCAGAGAGACAAAGAAGGGCCAAGAATGTGGTAAAACTACTTACAAGGCTAGTTGCATAAACTTACAGCTGGGAAAGTTCAGAAGCCACCCCTACAGGAAACCATAAAAAATCTAATTGATGGCATCAACAAACAAGAAGTTAGCTTTGATTGCTAGAATGTAATCTGTAGTGTAATCACTTTGAAAGTTAAAAAGGAGCGCTTCGGACCAGCAGCTGCATTGGCTGGGTCAAAGAGTGAGCCGCAGACCTGAGCATCTAGAAACATTCTGTCCTAAACCAGATACCATGGGACTCACTTAATCTTCTTGGTTTTCCCTCCATCTGATATTTTACCACCATTGGGCTTCTTGAAACTTACTTTCTTTCCTCTAGGAGGGGTAAGAGGAGCAAAGTGGTTGCCCAGGGCTGACTGGGTATCAGAATCATATTTTTGGGAAGCAAGATATGTCAGAGCCGTGACGACATCAGCAATGACTGGACGCAAATTAGGCTGCTCCTGGACGCACATTGCAGCAATTGCAAGTGCTTGGTACAACCCCCTTGGAGGGTACTGACCTTGGAGCGTCGGGTCAGCCATAAGCGTAAACTTTCTTCGATCTTTGAACAATGGTCTCGCCTGCAGTTTTCAGATGAAAATTGCATTATAGACTAATCCAACATGAAGTCACCAGGAGTAATAAAGAGAAAATTGCATAAGCTTCCACAGCAGCTTTCACAAAGCTACCCCCTATAGCTTTGAGATGCTCTAGCTTTTAAACCTTTTAAGAGAGAGTAATAGCAATTTTTCAAGAAATATGAAATCATAAAAATACTAACACTGCCAAGATAATTTTACAACGATAAAAACAAAAATCATATGGAATAATCATTATAATAACATGATACTGATAGAAATAATTATAATACATGATGTTTCAATTATCGTTATTTCTATAAAGCATTATTATAAGGATATATAAATGTTATAGTCATCATCATAATTTTCCTACTATAAAAATATATCATTGATATTACTGTTGTTGTTGTTGCTGTTATTGTTTTTGTTAGGACATATAGATGTAATCATTAGATGATGATGATGATAAGTAGCATCATTTTTATCGTATGGTGAAAATGGTAAATACCAAAAACTTTAATAGCGTGAACAAGAATATTCAACGATGTTATGTGTCATTTTTTTGTCATTTAAATAGTCTCAACAATCTCAAAACATTTTTTGTCAAATGCATTAATTATCAAAGGACACCACCTTTAAGCAATGTGTTGCCAAGCATATATGCTGCTACAGCATAGTTTCATCACAACCACAGCTGTACCAAATACATCTGTATGCATGTCACTGCACTACTTCTATGTGTCATTTAACTTATAATTATGTCTGCAGACATTAGAGATGCACTCACTTAATAATTCACAAAATGGAGGATTTTCAGTAGAATCCATACGTGGAGGCATCATTTTGCAGTTTGCCAAGTAAAAGATAGGCATCAACTATTAGCATCTCTTACCCATGCAACCAGGTTTTGTTCTCCCGCAGCTCTTGAATTGTCGATTGCTTTCCTGCCAGTTATAATTTCCAAAAGGACAACGCCGAAGCTATAGACATCTGATTTGAGTGTCAGTTGACCAGTCATAGCATACTCTGGAGCGCAATATCCATAGGTGCCCATAACCCTGGTAGATACATGAGTGTTATCCCCTACAGGCCCAAGTTTGGCTAAGCCAAAATCAGATAGCTTGGGATGAAATCCCTCATCAAGCAAAATGTTGGAACATTTCAAGTCTCGGTAGATCACAGGAGGGCTAGCTCTGTCATGTAAGTATTCCAAACCTTTCGCTGCCCCAGCTGCTACTTTCATTCTAGTATTCCAGTCAAGTTGTTTCTTACCAGGAGAAGGGTCTGCAAGGAAAAACATGAGAAGTGAGAGACAGTCAAGCAATTGAGAGAACATAACCAGCAGGAGATTATGCCCATATTTGTAGATATTTGTGGTGCATATATCTATACCATGTAGATGGTCTTCCAAAGATCCTAATGGCATGTATTCATAGACCAGAAGCCTCTGATCTCCATCAGCACAATAGCCTATGAGGTTGACAAGGTTAGGATGATGAAGCAGACTCAACATCAATACTTCAACAAGGAACTCCCTGTTTCCCTGCAACCCATTTCGATCAAGTTGCTTGATAGCCACAACCTACATTAACCAAAAGATGGTCAAATCCCCAGTGTAGGTGTCAGAGTAACAAGTATTCAGTGAGTAGAAATTACTTATATCTAGGCTTCCTGTAAAATGATACACTTCAAGTTCAATCAAGGATTGTCTATATAGCTGCTAAATGAACAGAGATAGTGCATTAGCACTTCATAGATAGCCACAACCTTGACTGTGCAGAGATGATGGTTCAGTTAACCATTTAACATTGTGGAAATACAAAGGGCAATGCTCTTTGGATTGCAGGCCTTCTGTTTCAAGTGATCATCCAAAGAAATAAAAAATTTGAAGAAAATACAAAAGCAAAATGCTGAGAAAACCAAGCTTCGCACAAGAAGCACCATACTAGCATCAGAAAAGGGCCAACCTCGCAAACAAGACGATGCTTTTACACCCAGACTGTTAAACATGGAAAATTGGAATAAACACTAGACAAGCGACTTCACTTTTATCTACCTGGTTAGTTTCCAAACGGCCTCTATACACTCTACCAAAACCTCCCTCGCCCAAAAGACAGTCTGCTCTGAAATTCCTGGTTGCAACCGCTAGGTCTCGGAAGTTAAAAGTCTGCGCTGCAATCTGGTCAGACCCACCCCCTCGCGAGGCCTCCGTTCCGCTCAGCGAAGAATTCGGTTTCAATTTCTCTGAACAACAAACATGACAGTCACCACATCAGGAATCAGAGTAAATACAATACAAAACGGACCATGGAATGAAATTAATCACAAAAGGTTGAGCAGAAGCAAACGCAGGTGACAGAGCACTAGCAATCCAGAGTAAGAAGTATAATTCACCATCAACTCCACGTTTTATAACTAAATTCAACGAAAGAACGCATCGATACGCAACTTTACAGGAGTTTTTTTTTCAAGATCCTCGTCGACTCGCCTTCATATCACATCCACCGACAACAACAACAAAAAAAGCGCTTGAAGTACACGCGTGAGCAGGCGATAATTTTTTCTTTCCCTCTCTTTTAACAAATGACGCGGCGCAAAAAGCAGGCGCATCCACAACCGGGACCTGAATCTAGACCTCACTCGACCAGAAGCGACACCGATTCTCTCGACGACTCCTCGGCGGCACTGTTGGGAATGTGCTTCGCGCGTTCTACCGGGAGACGATCGGGCGCAGCGTTACCTGAGGAAGACTTGCCGCCGTGGTGTTCGAACGGCCGGTTCCGCGGACTCATCTGCTTCTTCTTCGACTTCGAGATACCAGAACACGGAATCCAACCCATGGCTCCCCTCCTCCGCACGTATCTCCGCCGCCCGAACAGCAGATACACCGAAAACTGGCCAATCTGCAGCCGCTCTTCAGCTCCGGTCAGGACCGCCGCGCGTCCCGAACAACCTCGGATCGCGGACGCGAGAGAGCGCGCGCGCGCGAGAGAGAGAGAGAGCGTGCGCGACTGAGCTCCTGCTTTTCTCAGTCTCCTGCGGACTCTTTCCTTCTTTGCTTCCTTTCTTTCTTTTCTTCCGCGCAGGAATCGTGCAGCGAAACGGCCCGGAATAATGGAAAGCGCGGACACGGACAAGAAAACGAGGTGTCGTTTTCGGGCCCTCGGACGGGCAAGCGATGTCGTGTCAGGGGATCGTCGCCCCCCACTGTCAATCTTCTCCCCTCTCCTTTTCCCTTTTCTCATTTTAATATTACCAAAAGCTTTGACCCCTATACGATCTTTATTATTTTACGCGGGGAGGGAGGGGCCCACCCCGAGGCCGGGGGATTGATTGGGCGCACGTCGGCGGACGGTGGAGGACTCGTTCAAGGGAAACGGACGGCCGCGATTTCTCCGTCCCGTGGACGCGCGGGTGTTTGTGGACGCACGATCCGGCGCCGCCGTGGGGCCCACGTGGGCGCTGATGATGATCCGAGATTCAGAGAGAGAGAGAGAGAGATTGTCTTGTGCCGTTTGAGACCGATTCTTCTTTTTTAATGTTATTTTAATATTTTCTTCATTGCCACGCCAGCCGGGTTCTCCGAATGGACGGCTATCGTTCGGCGTGCCATTTGGCCCCACCGCTTTTTCCCGCTTTCTGAACGAACCGCAGCCGTTGATGATGGGTAGCGACGCTGCTGATAAACCGGGTAATATATTTAATTTTTTAGTTTGGCTCGTGATATATAAATAAGATAAATTAAATTATCAGTTAGTTCAACTCTGTGTAGGGGACATGTCTTTAATATACAACTGTAGCTTCTGAACAACAGAAGAAATGTCCAACTACCCAGTCTAGAATTTATTCGTCATGCTTTAATTTCCTGAAATTTTTATTTCTATTTGAATTCGAGCTTTCAACTCTTGCTAGGTTACTAACAAAATTTCTCTTAGCAAAAATGATAAGAAAATTATCTCCCTAAGCCCTCATTGAAATTCATTCCAGAGGTCGCTGAATAATTCTCATAAATTCTATCATTTCACCTATTAGACTAAATAGCAAGTTAAGGAAATTTACTTCTTTCTACTAGTGGGTTTCCGATCAACTCATCGTAACACTCATATGGCCATTGGACTGTAAGTGGAATGGAAACATAATAGAAAGTCGTCTTTGGGAAAGATGGCTGGGGGGCTGATGGCTTCCGATCTTGAAAACCGATAGGTCCTTATGGCCAGGCCCATCAAGAGGAGTCGAGTAGTCGAGTCGGGTTGAATTTGAGTGGGTTCAGAAATCATTCACTTCAAATCCACCCATTTAACTCATATCAATCAATTTCTATGCAGCACAATTTCAGCCATCTCTGCGCCTCCTAATTCGGACCTAACCCAATCCATGTCACTGAATTCACAAGAAACCCTAGAAAATAAATGAGATTTCGTACGGATCACGTTCACTTTTGATCCCATCTTGACCCTCCTAGTCAACTTCATCGTGACCGATCTTCCCGATGCAGATCCAGTGACACGCACGAATCCCGATTCCCTGCAACATTCACTGCTCTTGGCAGCTGACGGCCGGCGGTGATCAAGCTCTCTTTAACGCGACAATCACGCCGAAGAAACCCCAGTCAACGGTCAACGTGCTCCCCCCGGGGCGCTTTCTCGCCCGCAAATGCACGAATCCAGATCTCCGCGAATGGTTGACCGCAGTCAACCGAGCGCAGGAGGATCCGCCAACAGCAGCGACGAAGCGGTCAACGTCGGGGACCACCGGAACATTCCGCCGGCGACGCGTGGGCTGTCGCCAATCCTCCTTCGGACAAGAACACGAGCAGACGACGAGGCGTCCCACGACGCGCGGGACAGCGACACGGCTGCTCTAGGGCGAGAACCCGTTCTTACCCACGACGCGCGAATTCGTGATGGTTCGAAGCGACGTCCGAGATGGAGCCCCCACCTGATCAATACCTTCAACCAACCTTCTCTTGAAAAGAACGTAAAAGAGAGCATCGTATGGATTAGGATGAAGTTCTGTCGGGGAGACGGTTCGTGCTCTGTCAACACATGGGCAATGACTGCTTCTGAGGTTGGCGAATAATGGGTCTATCTAAACAAGATTACACGAAGTATAAGCGCTTCGCCGTGCTCGAGTCTAGTTCGCTTCTGCATGCACATTAGTTGACTTACGGCATGTGTTTCGATCCTAGGAAACCATCGCAGTGATGGGGAGTAGCCAAGCTTATGTATGGTGATTGGGCGATTTGGTTATGATCTTGGTGAGTCGATAGGATCGTTTGGATTAGTGTAACCTAAGGCAAGAATAAAAAGAAAGGAGAGGGGCCATATATTTTCTCCATCGAAGTTGAATGAATTTTCTGTGCTATAAGGCGGCAGCAAGGAGTAGGGTGCCGCCGACAAAATTTCACCTTAACTTTGAACAAGGTACGAGTGCACATATTACTACAATCAGTGTGTCCCTAGTCCGTCGATCATGCTGAAAAGGGAAATGTTAACAGTGTCTGATGGCAGCAGCGGGGCTCCCATGAAATGTCGAAAATTACCTGTGAAATATCGCGTTTTCTTTAATGATGCGACAAAATGGAGGTCATACAGCCTTGAATTCATCAAATTCCGGTCAGATCAGCGAGTAGGCAGGCAGATCAAATGTCGTGCCTCGGCTTGGCTTATTTGTTGGCTTGGTGATCAGCTGGATTTGTGCCCTTGAGGGGCTTATCATGGTTATGCTTCCCTTCGTATGTTGTTATGAAAGATTTGGGATCATCCATTGCTCTTTCCACGTACTTACGCACGCTGCACTTGACACTCGTACATCTATAGTAACTCCTGCAGGACATGTTAAACCTCAAATAAGAGAGATGAAGGGGAAAACACCACGCAAGTCGCTAACCATCTCTCTCTCTCTCTTACACAGCATTATGTGAGGTTGCCTTCTAGTTAAGAGAACGGTTATCACCATTCGATTATCCACTGCATAGGTGCATTTCTTGTTTATCTAAGCCGCCGTTGCACGCTCAAAGCACAAGATTATGTGTGAGGTTTTTCCTACTTGAACGTGAGAGAGTTGAGTTTCTAAAAACCCGTGCGAATATGGTGGAACTAAAGGCCAAGGAGTTCTTTTCTACCCGACCGCTTAAGCTACTGGATTGGGAACAAGGCTCACCTGGGATAAGGGTTTCCCTTGACAACCTTCTGGCCATATTTCCTCCAGCGAAAGCCATCACCCAGAATCTCAGAATCAGTTGAATTTTGCCGATCAGTGCAGGGCTCTTGTACCCCTTCAGCAACGTTGCCTGCTTCACTGGGTCCACTTTCAGTTCTCCTGGAAGAGAGATCACGCATGATTTCAAAAATTGCAGTGTGCTCACATCAACAACATTTGCTCTCAGTTTTGCAAGGACAAACGTAAATAAGCATCCACAAATAATGAAAGGATATTAACAGTTGGGAATGCTATATTCATTCAAGTTTTCTCATCGCAAAGCCACTTATTAAATTGACGAAAAATTGAAGTAACCCATCTCTGAGTGACCTAAACACTAGCAATTTCTGATTGTATAGTACTGGTCTCTCACCTTCTCTTACTCCGCGGTTCATTATTACCCATTTGCTTTGCCTTGCTTCCATCCTCTGCCCCGCTAATATTACACGAACTGTCAGGAGTCCCCCCAGAGGGAGCAAATGCTTCAATGGCAGCAGCTGGGTCATGAACTATCGGGCCCTTGCCTTGATAAGACGAATTTGCCGCTAATCCTGCCTCAGTCCGATTTTCTACTCTACCGAGAGAATCTTCATTCTTTTCACCTGGTTGGCTACCCAAGAACAGGTTGCTATTGTCTTGTTCTGTTCCGTCAGGTATGGTCCCAAGCCCTTGCATCCCTGATGAACTGCGTTTAGGAGGCTGAGGCTTTGAATGGTTATGCTCACCCTTGTAGACTATTTCTGCTATCTGTCCATCGAGTGATCGCTCAACCTTCTTCTTCACCGGACAGTTTGGGTAGGTGCACTTGTAATAACTTCGTGGGTACTCACTCCCTTTTACTTGTTTTTGTCCATATTTTCTCCAGTTATACCCATCATAAGAAGGACGATCCACACTGGCTGTGGATGGTAAAGCTTTTTGGTCCTCCTCAATGTCCTGAGCAGCCAATTTCAAGGGTTCACTTGTCTGTTTGGTCTCTGCAGCAAGTGGTATAGGTTGATGAAGATTTGAGCTCGTTTTTGATTTCACATGGCGTTTTTCTGCGGTCGGTCTTTCAGATGGTTGTATGGCTGGTTGAGTAGCATTGAAATTCCCCTATTGAAAATAGAGAATTTATTTTTCATGGATCTAACTGGAGATTGGAACTAGATATCACCCAAAAAAGTTGTCTATCGTTAAGAGTAATTAAATATGAAACCACGCCTTCGTCTTATAAGTTAAGTTTTTGAAACAATTGGCAATGATCCCATAAAATCTCACATCCTATCAGAGTATGAGGTCCTGAGTTCAAATTTTTCCGGGTCCCTATTTCCCTCCCCAATAATATATTTCCACGCTTAGGCTAAAGTCCAGCTTACATGTGAGGGAGAATGTTAGTGATTAAATATTAAATCACACATTCATCTAATAGCTTAAATTTTTAGAACAGTTGAAAATGGTCCCACAAAATCTCACACCTGTATTTGGTTGCATAAGTTACTATGACTATGAACTCTTTACTACCATAAACGGCAATCATAGAGGCTGAAAACTTACTATATTAGCCAAGAGTGAAGCAGCGGCTTTTGAGACCGGCTTTGCCAAAGGTTTATATACTACAGTCCGCTGACTGTCCGAATTCGAAAGTGTATCCACTGAATTGCAGATTGCTGTTCCAGAGATTTCAGCCTGAATTTGTCCAGTACACTTAATTTTAGATGGAAAAAGATTGAAAAGGTTTTAATAAGAAAATGAGTCGAGTAGTCACCTGGGATGAAAATATGGCAGTTGAAGTGCGATTCACCGCGGGTTTGAACCTCACTGTCTTGGGTTTGATTGGGGCAACACCACCTTCAGAACTTATTTTAGGGGTTGAATCATTAATTGCACCTGCAAGGAGCTCTGAGAAAGACCTAAAAGTGGAAAAGGTAGTAGGTCGTGTAGCAACTGGTTTTGCGATCACTGTTCTCTCTGGCTCTTTAGCCTCCATTCGTACTTGCATAGGCAATAAATATCAAATTCACTCAATGCATGGCTAGCTTGTTCAGATACAGGATGTTTAGGTACTCTAATCTATCTCGTGCCCAGAATGTCCTTATATTCAGGTGGCAGAAGTTTAGTTAACGTGACTGGATGGGTAGAACAATCCTCTGAGAGCCTCCACACTCAACCAACTAACAACTTGAGCTTAGTAAGTGCATTAAAACCATCTTCTAACCTGCATATTATTGGAAATAGTAAGTATATTGTATTTTCCCTTAGAAGAATAGAAGAAAAAGTAGAGCTTGCATAGTCATGTTGCATATTAGAATTATTAAGAAATTTGCACACATGGATCCAATTGGTCAAACAAGTAAGATCCCACACAAGAAAGAAAAGCAACAAATCTCAAACTTTCAAGAGGTTCTTCAACAAACAGAGGCCACAAAAAAAAAGTTGCGGCAACAAAAGAATTAAGGATAGTTGAATAGATATACAACCACTATCAGGAGATTCTCAGAATATGCAAATTAGAGAAGGCACTGTCACTGGTATATATTTTAGCATATGAAAAATATTATATGAAAAATTTCATAATAGATAAAACTTTTAGAACAAATGGTTGCACACTTAACTTTTGTCATAATACTGTTCTTTGGATTTAATTTATAGACGAAATGGTTATGCAGCAACTTTAAGAATATCTAATTCATACAGTACTAGAAAACATGTAAATCACAGAAAACACAAGTTGCGAATATACATCAGCAGTCAGGGCCTAACAAGGGATAAGAATGGTGCTGCACAACAGTAACCCATGGTATATGAAAACTTGTTGAGTATCAAGTCACCACCTTAACCAAAAGCAAAAAGATTAAGTTGCCCCAATTCCAAAATTAGATGCATAAATTCTCACTGTCAAGGATTTTTTAACAAATACAGCGCAACATTTTCACATACTTTGCTAAAGAAGCCCCCACTGCCCGTCTATGGGATTTGACTAGGCCTCATACTGTGTTCTCCCTCCATCCAATTACTTAAAACTATTGATTTGGAAATTTAAACATTGTATCGAAGTCAAGTTTCACTTGCCCATGCCCCATTTGGTGTTCTGTTTAGTATGGGGTTCTTGTTCATTTTGTTCCTCATTTGTCAATTCTTTCCAAACCCTATACGTTATGTAATGCATGAATATTATAGGTGAAGCCTGAGTAGGAGGAATCAGGTGGTCAACCAAGTAACAGTGCAGCTAACAAAAAGCAAAAAGAGCAAAACAATAGTTTTGTGAGAGTTTTAGCTCTCTACTCATGTGCTACACACAGCTTCGCTTTGTCATTTTCTTCCCTATATTATCAGGAAGATCAGTGCAATGAAAGATACAATCTCCATTTCATGTTTTTATCACCAAATTGCAAGTTAAAGAGATCATATAGGAGGCAGACTGCATTTGTCTGTAGGCTGTGAACTAACAAATTAGCTCTTCCAACCCATCTCAATCAAAGAGTAGATGTTGACTGGACAGACATTCCATATTTCCAAGAGTGTTAGTTTTTCACCAACAAACATCAAGGGACACATTATATCCATTTCTTTGAACCATGCCCTACATCAATTACAGTTTTAGCCAGCAGCTTCAGATGAAAGTTGCTAAACTGAGAACCAATAACTCTGGAATCATAGAAACATGTGACTGCAACGGGTATTCTAGTAGCCTATGATTTGGACAGATTAGAAAACCTCCCCATATAATCATCAAATCTTCCCCTGCATCATCGCCCCAACTAAGCTCAACCAAAAATTTCATATCCAGAAATAATTTTCTTGCAGTCCACCCGTTTAATCTGGGAGGAACTGTTTCTTTGCCATAAAGGTAATCCCAGACAAAAGAAAGCTCTTTACTCCACTATAGACATGTCCAATTCCATAAGATTAAACTAAAAGGTTCACGACCCATTCTAAGTAATCAGTCAGTGCCAGAGAGGCGCGCAACAAGCCCAACCTCGACTTCCTGGATACCCAATAATCCAACAAGATGCACGAAATGAAGCAAACTAGTTCATGAATCACCAAGAAAAAATGAAACGACATGGAACTACCGAAAATATCATTCAAGAAAAAAGAACACCAAATGAAGCAAACTAGCTCAGGGATCATCATGGCGCAAGAAAACCCAGGAAAACGTAAGCGCCTAACCAGAATGTCAGTCACAACGAGCACGAAATGGAATCGCTGAACCTTCACAATATTCCAGCAGCTAATTACGAGCCCAAATTAATCTGCATTGCAAACCAAACAACGTTAAAAACCATAGACAACTGAAAAAGCTGGAAACCCAGACAGCCAAAAAAGAAGAGAAAGAAAGAAGAAAAGAGAAGAAATCTGGTGTTCAAGAAAGTCAGCAACCGTGAAAACAATCAAACTCGACCTCGGATAGTCAAGAAACCCGAGCTCCTTTTACGCAAGAAAGTGAAAAGCTCATGAAAATCAGGCAGCAAGTGCAAAAACCCGAGAAATTTGTCCCGTCTTAAGACAAAACAAAGACAAAGTCGTACAGAGAGGTTTGACTGGTCGGGCAGCTTCGACGTCTTCCCCTTGGACAGCGAACTTCTGAATCTGAGCACTGTTTCCGAAGTCCCAAAAGCCCAACTTGAGGGAGGGTAGATAGAGGAGTTCACACCTCGAGCGAAGAAAAGCTGCAAGAAATGAGGCCCCAGAAAAAAAAAAAACCAAGAAAGAACCGACGAAACCGGAGCAACTGCACCTCCTTGTTTTCTTTTTAAAAATGGAAACTTTCTCCTTTTTCTCCGTTGCTTTTCCTCCCCCAAGGCGAAGGGTCTGCGGAGATGGAGGTTCGGAATAGCGTTGCTCGACGGTCAGAGCTTATCGGGAGGGACGACGATGAGGGTGGGGGGATGAAGGGGTAATAGCGACGGCTGTGGCGTCTGGTCTGGTTTCGGACCCTCCTGGGCGGTAGTGACGGGACCAACCGAGTCCAACTAACCGTCTCTGTGTCGACTTCTGTGGTTTGACTCTCCGATGCCGCAGGGAAGTGAGAGGAGGGGAGGAGGGAGGACGAGCAAGAAGAAGATGACGACAACTGTTTTTTGAGTTATTTTCTTCTTCTTTTTTCTTTTTCTGAATTGGTTTCAATGATCTGACTTGAGTACCACGATGGCCCCAAAGCAATCGATTGCGAAACGCTCCGATTAGTCCAAAATTACACATTTTGTCCATTTTACTCGTGAAACTCGCTTCGGTCGCCTAAGACTTATTGGTTCTAAAGTGAATTAGTTCCGTCTGAAATCTGAAACCAAATTAAATAAGGTTGATTTCTAGAACCGACTTACTTGATCTTGGAAGTGAACTGATCAATCCTTACCCATTTTGGGGGGGTTTCTTTAATTCGGTCTAAAACAATGACGGCGTGATTTATTATTTATATTCTAACAAGACTTTCCCACTTTCCCGACATCAAAAGAGAACAAATAGAAGCATTATTTTCAGTTTATTCATTAAATAAGTGTTTACACGATCGAGGTGCAGTGTTAATTGAGGATCAATTGGTCTTCAATTGGATTTTGTAGCCATTGCTCTATTACATAGTGTCGTATCAACACGTGTTAAATCATAAAAGATTGCATATATGTAGACAGACAAAATTATAGAGAATGCATAGAGTTTACTTCTATAAATACGGAGTTTATTACTCTATTTTAGTGAAAATTGAAGCATTATTTACTAATTTGGAGTTTATTTTTAAAAAAATTAAGTAATATGGCCCGATCTAGTTCCTTATGTCGAATCGAGAATCATATCGATTCCCTCGAGTATCACCCAGAATCGAAAGATTTAATCAGGTCTAGTTCCCAAGTTGGACCGGACCGATGCACACCCCTATAGTCGGCTACTTTAGTTTCATTAGGTTGTGTCAAATAGAAAATGCTAAGGGGCTTATAATAAAAAGTTCCCGCATTGCATTTTTTGTGTACCTAAAAATCACACTTAAATGCACGAAATGAAATTTTAGGATTCAAACGATCTGGCACTTTTCCTATAAAGAAAGAGCAAAATTTAAGTACACAAAATGTTTTGCACACATTTTCAAATGTATCTCCGGTGATTTAGAGAGCTGGTCAAGTAAAGATCCAAAGAAATACTTCATAAATAACTCAATTGCTCGTTAAGCTGGCTAAGAAAGAATCTATAAATTGGTCTACGGTCAAACTTTTTCGAATCTAGAGACATACATGCTTTGATTTTCTTTTAAGCATCTAAGCCTTCCATAATATATGAATATTAACACATTAATTTGAGCGTCATTATCTTCATTATCATTTAAAAGGGTTAATACCGTGGGAATCTTAAACCAATACACATATAACAAATTTATTCAAAACTAATTTTTTGACCATAAAAAACTCTAAACTGGTACATATGTGACAAAATTATCCCAAATGAAATGACTACAAAAACCCTAAACTGGTACATTTGTGGTAAATTTACATTTAAAATAATTTTTTGACAGTAAAAATCCAAAACTAATACATTTACGACAAATATATCATCTGTTAAATTGGATTAATACTACAAAAAATCATAAAACTAATATAATCGTGACAAATAAAGAGTAAAACCGTCACATGTCATTCAATTCAGTAATTTGATAGTAAAATTTAACGGAAATTAACATAAACTAAAGTTGTTACTAGTGTATCAGTTTTGGGGTAAATTTGTCAAAAATACATAAATTTTAGATTTTTAGTGATTAAAAAATTAATTCGAGGTAAATTTGTTATTGATTTATTAATTTAGAGTTTTTTTTTTTAGTATTAATATTATTCAAAATATTGCTAAAACAGTAAAATAGAAATTTACATATTACTTTTCAAAAATCCACCCAATCAAACAAAACCCCTTTTGTACGTTCAATTTTGGGGGGAAGTCTTCTAAGGTGCATGCGGACGGCAGTACCAATCGAGTGGACACCTCCTAGGAAAAAGTCTCTAATGTCTTGTTGATATAAGGCAGGAAGTCATCGACTCGTACCACACGGCATCGATCATTTCGAATTTCAAATCATCCATCGCAACCCTAGAAATTTGACGCACTAAAAATTAGAAACCTTCGTTAACAAGCATCAAGAATCATTCGTTCGCCTAATCCTATTTCAACTTTTGTGGATTTTGTTCGTACACATTCGATCATGGTACCGTCTTTTACCGTCTCCTAGGAGAAGTTCGATTTCTTTATAATTGGAAGGTTATCATTAAAATTTGCATATTAATGATATGGATTTTTTTATATATAGTTATGTGCGATCGAGGTGAAGTTTGATTTATTGTGCATGATTTAGTCTTATAAAATGCTCAACAAAGATTTGATACAGTAAATCTAAGGGCGTGTGGCGGTCCCCCTTGACCCTTTGAGTTTGGTAGAGTGATTAACACTCTCATCAATGTAGTGACCACAGTTTAGCCAGGGATGATTGGTGAAGTTGTGAACTCTCTCGATGCTCAATTTAATGGAGCAGACTCCTATCTAGTCACGTCACTTCATGATTCCGACTCGCCTTGCGCCCCGTGTGGATATGGCTAACACACGTCGCCCGAATTTAAGGTTGTCCGAGACTTGTTCTCATCAGGACGGTAGCTTGAACGCAACCTGACCACATCGAGTTGAGGATGTACAAGACATCCCCAATTAACCCAACTCCTACCCCTAGCTATTGCCATCACCACAGTGTCCCACCCTGCGCATTGGTGGCAGAGTTCTTAGTCCAAACAATGTGAGATCAAAAGGACATTTGACTGTAAAGAAACTTGTTAGAAACGAAAGCTCGGATATCTTAATGTTATTTTAGAGAATTAACATTTGAGATGGGCTATATATATATATATATATATATATATCAAAATCCCGACCCGTGTGTATCTTTGAAATTCCTTTTAATTGGCCAAGGAAATGATGTCGCACGTTCAATCAATCGCCTTCTAATACTCAAGATTGTCAACTCAAACAAGCACCTCTCGAGGAGGAAGAGAAGGAAAATGGCATCATTGAAAGGGTCGTAAAGGAGCCATCACTAGTGAGGCTCAAGCCTCAAGAGTGGAAACTCTTGTCTTAACTCAGCTTAATTGGACGAGACGACGATCCAACCACCACCCACGAGCCAACCCCAGACGGCAACTGACAAAGTCATGTTGAGATCGAGAGGTTCGTGGTAGATCACTTCCTTGTAACTTAAATTCAGAAAGATTGCGCCGAATTCTATCAGTCTCTCCTGTACCTCCCTCTTTCGTTGGGTTGATTGGGGTGCTGCAACGCAATCCCTATTTGGATAGGAAAACATAGTAATTTCTCTATTTTGGATGATTCTGTTTACTGATTGTTGTAGTAAACAGCATCCTTGGACCGTACTCCAAAAGCAATCTAAAATTATGAAAGCGTTAATCTATTTCCTGTAGTCTTCCAACAGCTGGATTTCTTTTCCTCCCAACATGAGATTGGTTGTTTTTCCAAGTTTCTCTCTCATTAACACTCTCATTAATGCAGTGACCACAGTCTAGCCAGGATGATTGGTGAAGTTTTGAACGTTCTCGATGCTCAATTTAATGGAGCAGACTTCTATCTAGTCACATCACTTCGTGATTCCGACTCGCCTCTCACCCACGTGAATATGGCTAACATGTCGTCCGAATTTAAGGTTGTCCGAGACTTGTTCTGATCAGGATGGTAGCTCGAATGCAACCTGACCACGTCGAGTTGAGGACGTACAAGACATCCCTAATTAACCCAACTCCTACCCCCTAGCTGTTGCCATCGCTACAATGTCTCACCCTCCGCTATTATTACAGCTAACACAAGCATCCAGGACGAATTTGTAGGGCTGGTTCAAGATCGCGCATTGGAGCTTGTCTGCCAAAGAAAGGTCCTGGTCCAAACGATGCGAGATTAGAAGGACATCTAACCATAAAGGAACTTGTCAGAAACGAAAACTCGGATATTTTAATGTTATCTTAGAAAATTGACATTCAAGATAGGTAAAATTGTCAATATATATCAAAATCTTGACCCATGTGTATCTTTGAAATTCTTTCTAATTGGCCAAGGAAATGATATCGCACGTTCAATCAATTGCCTTCTAATACTCAAGATTGTCAACTTAGACAAGCACCTCTCGAGGAGGAAGAGAAGAGAAGGAAAATGGCATCATCGGAAGGGTTGTAAAGGAGCCATCACCAGTGGGGCTCAAGCCTCAGGAGTGGAAACTTTTGTCTTAACTCAACTTAATTGGACAAGACGACGGTCTAACCACCACCCACGAGCCAACCCAGTTGGCAACCGACAAAGTCATGTTGAGATCGAGAGGTTCGTGGTAGATCACTTCCTTGTAACTTAAATTCAGAAAGATTGCACCGATTTCTCTTAGACTCCCCTTTACCTCCCTCTTTCGTTGGGTTGATTGGCGCGCTGCAACGCAATCCCTATTTGGATAGGAAAACATAGTAATTTCTCTATTTTGGATGATTTTGTTCATTGATTGTTGTAGTAAACAGCATCCTTGGACCATACTCCAAAAGCAATCTAAAATTATGAAAGCGTTAATCTATTTCCTGAAATCATCCAGCAGTTGGATTTCTTTTCCTCCCAACATGAGATTGGTTATTTTTCCAAGTTCCTCTCTCGGTAGAAGGGGGAATTTCTAATGTAGGATGTCTATCGCAATTAAGTACAAAATAGTGTACAAAAGCTATCTAAAGCTTGATCAACCTTAACTAGTTCAAAATTTCAAAATCCAGACAATGCATGTTTGTGTGTGCTGTAGTATCTAAAATCAAGACATTATGCTGTAATCTCACAAGGGTTGTATGCATTTAAACGGGATATTAGACGAAATACTAGTGGAGGGTAAATTTAGGTTGGGTTAGTACTCCGAAAAACCTTAAATTATTACACATGTGACAAATTTACTGCAAATGATTACAAAAAACCCTAAATCGGTACATGTGTGACAAATTTATTCAAAATTATTTTTTTGACCGTCAAAAAACCAAAAACTACTATTGTCATATACTCTCAATTAAATTGGATTAACACAGCAAATAATCACAAAATTGATACATCTGTAACAAACATAGAGTAAAATCTTGAACTGATATATTAGTTAATCGTCACGTATGATTTAACTAAACAATTTGATATAAAATTTAACAAAAATTAACATAGGATAAATTTGTCAAAAATATACTAATTTGGGGTAAATTTGTTAAGAGGTGTAGCGGTTTTGAATTTTTGGTGGTCAAATAATAGTTTGGAATAAATTTGTCATAAGTATACTAGTTTGGAGTTTTTCATAAAGGTGAGTATACTGAATCGCTTAGATCAAACTGGACTGCTGGTTTGGTATGATTCTTGAGAGCGTCAGTCTGGTCCCTGATTCCATAAAAATGGAACCGATCATTTTCAATCCAGTTCTCGATTCGAGGGGAATCAAATCGGACCGACTCTTTTTTATTTAAAAATATATTTTAATTTCTAAAAAATGCAATAAACCCTAAAATAATAATAACTCTAGTGATTTTTTTAATTTTATTCAATTATCTATAATTTACCATATGGTTTCAACAAATTACAATTTTCTTTAGCTTACCAACATGTTAACTATTAAGGTTACCGATTTTTTTACCGACAAAATTAGTAATTGCTTTTAGATTTTACCGGCTCTATATGAGCCACCCACCAAACTTTATTTGATCGATTTTCTCACATAAATTGTTCGTCCGGTGCTTCTCGCGATTTTCCACATAAACCACTAACATATTAAATGAGAATCCACATAAATTACACTGTTTCGACTCTTTCGATCTAAGATTCAATAAATTTTTTCACCTTTCTCGGTTGAAAATCCCGGGTTAATTCACGACAACAAGAAGAATTTGCCGAGCGAAAATTCCACGTAATTGGTGGGTTCTAGCCTCTAGGAAAAAGAAGAAGAAGGACGGATGCCACCGGGCGGCGAAGGGCGGCGTGACCCCGAATAGCGTAAGTGAAAGGAGTATCTCGTGGTTCCTCGGTAAAAAAAAAAAAAAAAAAAGAAGGAGAAGGAGAGAGACAACCAAACTTCTGGAGTTTTATGGTTGAGGTTCGTGTGGACTCGAGAAGGGTAGTTGGGTTGGGAACGGCGGTACGCATGGAAGCCAAATTAACTATTAATAAATAAATTAATCACTTGAGTATTCACTAGTGGTCGCGCCTATCGTAATATAAATTAATTAGTACAACTATTTTTTCTTCTTTTTTTTTTAATAACCTGCGACCGATGTATTTCTCCACCAGAATGGTAGTTGGGATCCCCAGCGACAAGAACATGTGGCTGTGAAACTCTCGAGCATTTAGGAGTTTTCAATTTGGAAACATTCGGAGTTAGTTATTACAAGTTGAGGAGAGACGATGGAGAATGTTGACTTTTAGCATTCGAATTTCTTTCGTCCTAATCGGGATGCATTTATTTCGCAGAAAATAAATAATTAAAAAAAATATATTTTTAAGAATTATCGCTTATATTTTTGAAGTGATTAGTCAGTGCCAAATGTTTTCATTCTCGACAAAAATTTAGGATTAGAATATTTTCGTGGACGGTGAGTATATTTTTTGTTCGTTTATTTTTGCAAACGATATAAACGATCGTTTTTAGAGAAATATTTTGCAAACACACCCGCAGTGTCAAATGACGTTTTGGACCGTATTTCAAGCTGTTATCATTTGGCTTAGAGTTTGAGTTGTTTAGGTTTTAGCTGGTATTAAGTGGTTTGAGTAAACGTGAGGATTTAGGAACTGAGAATGGATATTTTTAGAAAGAAAATGGCATTTATGTAAATAAGGACATAGGGATAATTGATGCACATGTGCAAAGTATAGTTGTTAGATTGAGATAAAAGTCGTAAATCAATATCTCAAAATCAGGAAGAGTGAACCGAGAATCAAATATTATCGGAAAAATATGCCAAATTTTGTTTTCCTTAACACAAAAGCATATTTATTAAGTAGGAAAAAATTGCGATATAACAAGTTTTTAATAGCATTCTCGATCAGATGCAAAAGTATCTTAATTTTGAGTACATTTTTTGCAAATTAGCAAACTAGTTAACTCTAACATTTAAACACAAATAGTTTTTTTTTTTTTTTTTTTTGCACTATCATTTATCACGAGTATGTAATTTACATATTTTCATTTTTATTAGGGAAAAAGTTACAAAAAAACATCAATCTCCACCGACACATTTATTTTAAAATTTTTTGTATGATAGTGTGACACATTTATCTTATCTTTTTTTTTTGTAATACAAAAAATCTCAAATTTGTATTCAACACATTTACTCAAACTTATACCCTGTGACAAATTTACCCTTCGTCAATATTCTATTAATGAGCATTGCTAAAAACCTTATGTGGTTGGCTGCATGAATGACAAAAAGTAAATAATATTGGCGTGATGCTTATGTAGCAAAAATATGCCGATTCATTGTATGCTTTTCTTTTCTCATTCTCTTTTTCCTTTGTTTCAACTTCCTCCTTTGTTTTCTTCCTTAGTTTGGTGATGATGAGAACAGTGGCAATGGTGACAAAAAGGGCGGTGCCAACATGAGTATAGATAAACACGTGGCACAAGTCTAAAATTGAGATTTTTTTGTCATAAAAAATAAATTGTGTAAATGTGTCACATGAGTACAATTTTGGATAAATATGTCATATGGATATGAGTTTGAGGTTCTTGGTGTCACAAAAAAAAATATAAATGGATCATAGTGAACATAATTTGGAGTTATTGATGGTTTTTGTCTATTTTATTATTATGAAATCTCACTAATATAATAGTATAGCATGAAATAGGATTCACTGTCTTTTATTTGATCGGTAAAGTATAACAACTAGTATATTGATAGAATCAAATAGATACATATCTCATTAGTAGATTTGGTGATAAATCGATAGATACACTTGCAAATCAAAATTTTATAGGTTCCCCTAATAAATGTGTATTGTTCGGACCTCTGGTCAAATCAAATCATAAGATATGAATAAAAAATGGTAACAAATTAATCTCTAAAAGTGAAACTTAAATATGCAATTGATATATACAAAAATAGACGTGCGTAAATGGTCGTTAAAGGAAATGTGACGTTTGTTTTATATATTTAAATCTTATTTCATTTCATAATAAAGGATAATATTCTTCATAAATATAATATCAGTTTCCTTGAAAATGATTCTTTTTTACTTATTTGATAGTTTAAGGAAATTGATTTCCCACTTGTCAAAAGGGGATGTTGTTTTTCTCTAATTTATGCTTGTTATTTTAGTACATGGAAAACTAGTTTTTCAACGTCCAAACAAGACGTAACATAATTTATTAGAAACAGTTTTCCTTAAACAAACCAACTATTAATATTCAAAGATACCGACCATCCCACTGTTGGTAATTGGTATGCCAACGCCCCATTCCTTTTCTTAGGGCAAAGAATGATTTTCTGATCAATCATGATGAATTGAAAGATTTTAGCTGGACATTTTGTGGTTACGAATGCGTACAAGGAACCTCGGCCAAACTTTTTTGTGTAAGAATCAACCAAATTGCGTGAGCCGCTGGCCCGCTAGTCATTTCTCCAATCTTGTTTCGCTTGCTAGTCTTGTTCTTCTCCGTAACGAGCTTTAACTTGCACGTCGCATTCTTATCACAACAAACATCATTTCCATTGGCGTTCATTCCTTTGGCAAAGAGTGATGCATTCAATGTAATGAATACTGTTAACATTTACGAAAATACCCAAAAAAAGAATGCAATACCAGTCATCACATCACTTTCACTTCGATATTCAATGTCAAGTGACCGAACCATGAAAGTTTTTTAAGTATCAAAACTGACTACGTGAAGCTGCTGCAACAAGATGCAAGTAAAGGCTTCTCTCGTCATGCACTGTATCGGAAGGGAACATTGTTGCAAATTGATGCAGACTCCTACTGCTAAAATAAAGTACTATAGTTCTAAATGCAAGACGCCCAGTATAAATTGCATGTAAACCACCGCTGCAGTATTTTGTGGATCTGTCATAGTTGGGCAACAGCAACCCGTTAGAAAAAACGAGAACCTTGATCCCCAGACATTCCTATTGAAGTGACCTGAAAACGTGACACTATTGTGACTCTAACTAGGAAAGCAAAATGAGGCTGTAACTCTACAAACTCTGCAAAAGGGAAGGTCAATGAACATTTTAGTAAATGTGTGGTGTAGGGGGAAATTCTTTCAAGGACCTAATCCACCATGGACCGAGTCAATCACAACCATTGATCATACGAAGTTCACATGGATCCAACTATGATCAATGGCTCTGACTAACCCAGTTCACCATGGATCATATCCTTGCAAGTATTTTGCGGTAGTGTAAGGCACCATCTATCTTTGCACTGCTTGAACTCTTGCAGTAAAGAGCTGGTATATGTGCCCATTAATTTATGCAGCTGTATTAACTTACTGCCTGGCCATACTAGGGCCAACCAGCTCGGCCAGCTGCAATGTCCCCCACTCCCTTAGCTGTGTAAATCACAAGCATTGATCATACAAAGTTCACATGGATCCAACCACGATTAACGGCTCTGACTAACCCAGTTCACCATGGATCAGATCCTTGCAAGTATTTTGCGGTAGTGTAAGGCACCATCTATCTTTGCACTGCTCGAACTCTTGCAGTAAAGAGCTGGTATATGTGCCCATTAATTTATGCAGCTGTATTAACTTACTGCCTGGCCATACTAGGGCCAACCAGCTCGGCCAGCTGCAATGTCCCCCACTCCCTTAGCTGTGTACTCCCGCACACTAAGCAGCTGCAACGTCTATTCTTCATCAAGCAAAGTACTATAATGGGAAAGTGGTTAGGGGTCAAGTGTTGTTGGCATTGGTATAGCCAAAAGAAGTGGAAACATCAAAGAAAAAATGCCATAACTGACTTCGCTGAGGATAACATAAAAGCCGAATAAAGGAAACACAGCACCGTCTAGAAGGAAGCATGTTGATAGCAATAATTATTACATCTGAGACTACAGATACATGAGAGAACATTCATTATCATCAAGAACAATTGCTTATAGCAATGATTAACAAAAGATACAAAAATAAATAGCAATGCATCCAACAACCGGCATGCTACTGCTTTTTTATTTCTTCTTTTATAAAGCTAGACAACATGTTGCATGTCTTAATATTCCGTTGCATTGAAAACAAAAAATGAAAAGATTACATGGCTTCCAGCTATCTAAGGTACAACTTACCTTCATAGATCCTTATCTAACCTCTCAAAGTCAACAAAAAAGCAAAAAGCTTAAGTTTCAGCTTCTCTCTCTCTGTGTGAATAAGACAGGACAAAAACCATCCCTACAAAATCCAGACCTATTAAGGCACTGGTCATCATTTGAAAAAATGAATAGGTCAAATTTCTAAGTACCTTTATTCCAAAGAAACAAAAAGGGAAAAAGATCTCCCCACATAAAATTGCTCAACACGCACAATGTCTGTGCAAAGAATGGTACTTTCGAATATTTAAGTGCGCAACATACTCATGCTGCCACAGACTGCTTTTCCTCATAATCAAGATTAAGAGCTTCCAGCAACTTTGGCCATGATTCTGGAATCCCACCTGGCAGGTCAAACTCCAGAAGCTTTCCTTGCCTCCGGTAGAAACCTTCTACAGGTTGACTCTGCACTCAATCAATAACTTATGAATTAGTTACTCATGCACCATAACCAGCTGAAAACTACTCCAGAAAGGGAGTCCAAAATCTAAAACTCGTCCCAACAAATGCAAAAAAATAAAAGATTGGTTCAAACAGATAGATAGTTTGTGAAAACTGAAACAAAACAAGTAAAATCAAAAGCACTTTATCATCCATCCACTAACCATAAGCTTTTCTAGCAAGTTCATAAGAGAAGAAAAATGGAGAATCCAACTAGGAAAAAGAAAACTTCAAATGCCAAATAACACAGATCTCAGCATTTAATTTGACTTTTTCTGGTTTTTCTTTTTTTTCATGAGGAGATATCCAAGTAAAAAGCTAGAAAATGAGATATCAGACAGGAAGTCCCCAAAGCTTCCCCACGTTCAGATTCCTTGTATAAGAAAGAAAAGGCAATAATAGATACCTTTTCATAATAGATCCTAAGCCGTTCTTTCACTACTTCTTCAGTATCGTCAGCCCGAGTAATGAGCTTTGTCATGCAATGTGGAGGGGGTAGTAGAGGATCCATGCTAATTCCAGGATTTCCATTCTCACCCTTGACATTAATACTGGCCACATTAAAATTCTTGCCGCACTGACTACATATTCTTCTTCCGAGACATTTCTCCATTAAGACATCTTCGTGGAGTTTCAAATTGACCACCAAGTCAATGTCGGTCACACCTTCCAGTATTTCCTGCAACAAAACAAAAGAACGAGTAAATATTGATTTACTACCAAAACCAAAATAGATAGACATCAGAACTTAATTACTCTTCAATCATCCTCAGTTTGGATATTTTGATAAAGAAAAATGAAAATTAACCATGAGGTATAGTCAACACATCATATACTCGCTCCAAAGAATCTATTTATATATTATCGGGAATACAAGCTGACCAACAGTGAACCTCACATTGCAAGTTCTGCAGAAAATGCGAACTCAAGTCAAAGAACCATGAAAGGCAGTTAAACATTTTCTTTTCGTTTTTCTTCCAGAACCATGGAGCTTACTGCTTGCTTTGTTGTGCGTGGGAACCCATCAAGAATAAATCCTGATTCACCTTTAGCTTCTCCAGCCTCAAGCCTCTTGGACAATAAGCTTATGATTATATCATCGGATACCAATTTACCTTGATTCACGATCTCCTTCAGCTGCAAGAATAGTAAAGGAAGTGAGCTGTCTGTGAAGAAGCCGCAGAGATAGATGATAAGATACCAATTATCTACAAGTATGTTATTTTCTCTACATAGACCAACATATGGTGAACACCCCATTGCAGAACTATAAAGACCATGGCTACCCAAGCTAATTAAATCCACTAGTTGAACCACAACAGCAACATGTCAATAGCAACTAACAACTACTGATGGAGGAAAACGGGAAACACAAAAACCTTATTTCTAATGGCCACGCATGATTAGAAAAGAGCCCAAAAGGAGAAAAAAATTTAAAAAAAGTGAAAAATTTCACAAAGTGCAGGCATTTTCCTGCATAAAAAAAGAGAAAGGAAGGCTTTTTCATCCTCAGGTAAAGTTCAGATTAACGAGATAGATAATCTCATCATCATTGCACCTCTCAAACATTGAATTAATACCAGATATGTAACGCTACAAAATCTCACGGTATGATTCATGACCAATTGAAAGAATAAAAAAGAAGAATTGATTTTACCAAGCACGTCCAACTGCCTTACCAATTCATAAGTCCTATCTTCTTCCTAAGTAGGTATTAGCCAAGATTTAGATGACAACCACTTTTATCAAGCAAAACAGTAAGACGGTGCGCCTTCACTTCAAGAGCGATGGCTGTAACCTGACGGACATAGCTTCAATGCTAAAACTAGTAGAACATGTAAAGTATGCTGAAAGAAGAAAAAGCCAAAATTTTTCCACAAGAACAGACCAGCAGAGCATATTCTCGAACAATCACACTCAGAACATGTAAAGTATGCTGAAAGAAGAAAAAGCCAAAATTTTTCCACAAGAACAGACCAGCAGAGCATATTCTCGAACAATCACACTCACGACAAAATCAAATGAAAAAGGAAGTTGATAATACAGGACATAATCGGCCACTGCAGCTCGGACCATCAAACAACTCCAATTCAGTTACTACAAATAAAAGGATGCTAGTGCGTATTTCTAAGCAGAAGCTCAGAGAGAGAGAGAGGGGGGGGGGACCTCGAGAGAGAGAGGGCCGGAGGAGGAGAGCTCCTCGCGGACGAGATCGCCGGTGGCGATGTGGGGGACGCCGAGGAGAGCGGAGAGGCGGCTGGCGTAGGTGCCCTTGCCGACGCCGGGGCAGCCGAGGAACACCCACTGCACGTTCCTGTGCTCGAGATCTCTGCGGCGAGCCGAGCTAGGGTTCGCAGAGAAGGCGAAAAGCGGAGCGGAGGAGGAGGAGGAGGAGGAGGAGGAAGGTGTGGCCTGGGATGGGGAAACCGAGGTGAAGCACCGGGCGACGCGAGAGGCGGCGGAGAGGGATGGTCTCGAGGAGAGGCGGATCAAGGCCGCCATTGGAGCGGAGGAGGCGTTAGAGACAGAGACAGAGAGAGAAAAGCGACACTGCAGAGTACAGGGGAGCTTCACCTTAAGAAGGGGAAAGAGGAGCAGAACAAGAACCCTAGTAGTTTAAAAATATGGGATGGCGTTGTATTGCCGTCCCTCTTCCGGGGGCCCCCCCTCCCCTGCCCTCCAAATTTTAATATTGAGAATATATTGTATTGACATGTGATTGAATATTATTAAACCTTCTATCGATTCTATTAAATCAAATGAAAAAAATATAATAAAATCATAAACTTTCCAATTAATTTGGTTACATAATAATGTCCTATGCTGTCGTAGTTGAGGCGGCAAATTAAACAGAACACACAAGAAGTGATGAGGAGAGAAAAAATCGAGAAAAAAAAATGTCAATTGTGTTAAAGAAAATGTTTGTTTTTGAAATGACGAAGTTGAAATTCAACCGACATATCATGAGAGGATTTTTTGCGGTTTAAAGGGTTTGTGCACTCTCAACCTTACTCCACGCAAGAGACTTTGTCCTTTTTCGGTGTTTTTATTTCAATTTCGACCGTTTTAAATTTAAATGAAAAAGAACGGAAATATCTAATTTCATTTATTCGTATAGTGTTTCACTTCATATCACACCGGGATCATGTAAGGTACGACTATAAACCAAGCTACATCGGCTAGGAACAGCAGATAGATCCGAAAATTAAACATCAGATCTTACACTCAAGTGCATCATTAGCCGCGCTCTTTCGTTAGCAGAATTGGCAAACATAGTCATGTGTCGCGCGTGACGCCGACATGGCAACGAAACAGTTGCTGACCAAAGCGGAAACACAAACGGCACAAAAAAAAAGAAAGGGAAATACGCTCGACGCGTGGAAGCCCCACGCCCACGCAAAAAAAAAAAAAAAAAAAAAAACAGTTAACGCCGTTGGGCCCCCGCCGGCCTCTCTTCAGTCCTCTCCTCGCGCGTTCGCCGGGAGCTTCTGCCTTTTTCCACTTCACCTGAGCATCCATGGCGGCTATCGTCGGCGGCGGCGCGACGCTCCTGTGCGACTCTCTCCGGCACGGCCGAACCGCCGACCGGGCTCCCGCTCTTTCGTTCCCTCGGCAATCCGAGAATCGCTGCTCTCTCCAAGCCGGTCGCGATCTCCAGAGCTCGGGGAAACGTCTCGGTCTGTCGTGGCGGAGGAGCCGCGTCCCCGCCTCTGCCGTTTCTGGCTCTGCCGGTGAGTTTTGGAAGCGATTTTCGGTTTTCTTTTGCCCGTTTTTTATTTTCCTTTTTAAATTTCTGGATGAAACTGTTTTCCGGTGGGTGTTCCGCTGGTTGGCTACAGGCGTGGGAGCGCCGGCGGTCGGTGAAGATACGATAGATTCATTGGATGATGTACAGGTGTTTGATTTGAGCGGTAACGCCATTCCCATCGCTGATCTGTGGAAAGATAGGAAGGCCGTGATTGCATTCGCTCGCCATTTCGGGTGATTTCCATCTTTTTCCTGTTCCACTCTCTGGACGAATTGGGTTTTCATTCATCTGTAAACAAATTGTAGCCGTCTGGCTTGTGCCTGGGATTTGGTATTAAGCTCTCTGACGAAATTTTCATTGCAAATCGTGATTTGGTGTTTGCTAACAGGTGTGTGCTCTGCCGGAAACGCGCCGATTATCTAGCTGCTAAGAAGGTGACGTGTATTTTAATTCCTAAGACTAATTGCATGAAGCTTATAGGCAAAAAAACCGAAAACCGTAGATAAATGAATTAGAAAGACTTTCTTTCCAAACAATATTACAATGAACGCGCATTTCTTTCCTCCTTTTCCAACCATGGCATTTATTTCTCATGTTGAACGATATCCAGCCTCTATATTCTAAGTAGATTACCTGAGTAAGGGAAACCTGATGTAACTGCTCTATGGAAAGAAGATACTGATTGATCAATATGACTATTATAGCTTGTGTATTCTTGCACAAGACTCTTCCCTATAATTGCTTATGTTGGAGAAACACGCTCTGATTTTTCCTCGTCATTGTGATGAAATTGCCTCTTATGATTGCCTGTTTGTCAGTAATACTGCTCTAATATTCTAACAGGATATAATGGATGCATCTGGCGTGGCACTTGTGCTGATTGGACCAGGAAAAGTTGAGCAGGTACTTCTGGTAAAGGATTTGGTTAGGTTGTGCTGGTATTGCATGTCTGAGTCATAATTATGCTCAGTCAAGCAACTGTCAATAATGCATCTGCTGATTATGCCTAGTTCTCTCTTTCAGCTTTTGAATTCCTTCTGCAAATCTGTTTCTTATGCTATCTGTCTGGAGAATGATGCAGCTAAAAGTCTCAGGGCTTATTGAGTTAAAACTGTTCTTCTACACATGATGCCAATGCAGTGCAGTCTTTCTTCGTTTGATTACAAAAATGGGAAAACGCACTTCATTTTGATTTGCGATACAAAACTAATTTTTAATTTTCTGTTCTTTAAGCTGGTGGGCTCCTGCTGCAACTTACTTTCAGTAATGACTCTGTGTTTCCTTATGCTAGACATTTGGTTGACCATTGGCTTAATGTACTACAGGCAAAGGCTTTCTCTGAGCAAACAAAATTTCAAGGAGGTGAGATTCGAAGAAACAAGAGAATTTTTTGTTGTGCCTGCTTTTGTCAGCAGCAGTCTGTGTCAACTGTCTTGATAAATGTGCATGCAGGATAATGGAAAAATATAGCACATATGATATATGTATGGCTGAAGCGGTTTTAGCAAAATTAAAAGGGTAGCAGAATATGGTGAAAAAAAGAAGAAGAAATTGTGAAGAGATTGCTGGAAAAATGAGATGTCCCATTTAATTTTCTCATGAATTATGAAGATATTTTAAAACATTGCTGTTATTGTTAGAGGAAGTTATGCAAGAAAATCACCATTCATTATAAATTGTAGAAGTCGCAATATATGCTGCTAGTACTATTGTGATGAGGTGTAGTGCCACGAAAGTGCATTAGTTCTCTGAGAATATAAAAAGGCAATGCGCACAAGCACAAGTATTCATTTTCCATGAGGCGAGGTATGACTTATGAGGATATTCTCCAGTTCTCAGAAAATGGTCAAAATGCCATTGAAATGCTCCAGAAGTTAAATGCATAGTGTAGGATGAAGTTCGTCACCCAAAAAAAAAAAAAAAACACCGTGTTGGAATGGAGAATCATCATTAGTAGAAATCTTAGGGGATAATATGATGAAGGGCATTCTCTTGACTTGTAATATTTGAAGTGCTTAACAATGCAGAATAACGTAAAGAGCATTTGAAAGTACATGAAAGACTACCTTTGGTAATCATTTTTGCTCCAACAGTATGCAAAAAGAGACAATTTCCTGTTGGAAGGTTTTATTAGTATGCATCAGTAATTTGTCTTGAGATGTCCTCTTGCTGGACATCCTTTCAGTTTGTTATCTTTGGTTTCATGCAGCTAGACACTATGCCTTTCTTTGGTTCATCTTATAAGGTAAAATCTTTTTGTCTTCTTCAGAAGTGTACGCAGACCCTAGTCATTCATCATACGGGGCATTAAGATTTGTCTCTGGGGTCACAACAACCTTTACTCCTGGGGTATGTACAGGATGGTATTTATTTATCTGATTTCCTGATTTTCTTTCACTCTTCATTTTCATGCATCTGTGATGCAACTGCACTTGCATGTGTAAATAGAAATGAATGGATCTAATGGCTTGTACATAACTCTAGGCTGGTCTCAAGATAATCCAGTTATACATGGAAGGTTATCGACAAGACTGGAAGCTTTCTTTTGAAAAGGATACTGTGTCTAGAGGAGGCTGGTAGGTTGGATAAACAATTCTACATTATCATTTGATCTAATCGATGCTCACGGGATCTCCCAATTTGGTACCTCAATATTAATGGTTGTCTCAATGCTATCTGCTCGTGTCAACATGTTTCAGTAAATGTACTTTGTTTTAATTTCTGAAGTTCATAATGTAAGTTGAGGCATCTTTCTCTTCTGGGCTAATGTTCAATGCCAGCAAATCTTGTCATCAGGCAAATTGAATATCGGAGATTTTAGATATGCTTGTTTCTAATGTCCTAGCATCCTTTTGTCCTTGTTTGATCATGCACTCTTAGCTTTCATGATTCCCTGACATTGCCAATTGAGCTATTATGGTGACTTTGTCAGGAAACAAGGTGGAATTATAGTTGCAGGTCCTGGGAAAAACAACATCTCTTATATCCACAAGGTCAGACCCATCAGATCCTTGTCCTCTTTTGCATTTAATTTCATCAGTAATTCTAGTATATCCTCAAGTGACTTCTCGTCTAGCTCAAGACCTCAAACATATAATGCATATCAACATGCCTACTATTTAGTTACAGTGGTCCTAATTCGGCTCTCTGCTAACAACCTTCTTAGAGGTGAAGCGTAATCAATTCATAGTTCATGAAGTAAGATCATGAATTCCAAATAGTAGTAGTACTTGCAAAGTTTCATCTTATTCTGATTTAGTAATATTGTTTCATATGTCGTATCATGAGTAGGATAAAGAGGCAGGGGATGACCCACCCATTGAAGAAATCATGAGAGCATGTTGCTCCTAAACAGAAAGGCGTATTCTTGCTGTAAATGATGTCTCTCTGACCTTGAGGCATCTACCCTCCTATATCTAAGCCATGCCAATCTGCTTCAAACTTCCAGAAATAGTAATTCTCGGTTCTCAAAACCTAACAGCAGCATGCTGGTATATTTAAGGAATCCAAGCATTCTCTCGTGGATGGAAATTTGGCATATGCCCAATGTCATCTTATATTACTAGGAGCTTTCTTTCTGTCTGATGTGCAAATGCCACATATTCTACACTTGGGGGAAAAAAGAGTATTAGGAACCATCACATCGTTGAAACTTGCAATGATACAAGAAAATCTTACATGGCTTTCAGCTTTAAACCTTGTACCTTAACTTTGATGTGCATAACTGAGTTTCGATTAATTGCAGCTCCCCTGATATACTCTCGAATACTTGTTGGGCATTGTACTTTTACTGAACTTATGCAGGTGATTAAAATTCAAAAAACCATTGAGATGTGTCCGTGCCAGACAACTTGTATGCTAGAGACTAGGAGTTTTCATATGCATCTCCTTGTCAAAAAGCAAGGCAACATGACTCAAGGCCTTATCCGGGAACAAAAGAAAAAGGAAAAGAACATGAGTTTTGTGGATTTTATCCAATTTAAGCTAAACTGCCAGGTGTTACTACCAAAATATACGCATTGGAGCCATTGGATCCGTGATTAAACCCATCAATCGCTGTAAGGCGTAAAAAAGAAGATTTGCGTCTTTCGTATTGTGTTGCCATGGCGGCTACCAACAAGGACCAACCTCTAAGTGCGCTGCTGCCGAGTTATGTCGTGCCGCAAATGTATCGGTAAATGTTTCGTCAAGAGGAAGCAGATTGGCTGAAAAGTGAGGGATTTCTATTTGTATTCGTGATTAGGGGCAGGATGTCCAAGGTCAAAATTGGGCGGCCCTTTCAACCCGTCCGAGGTAAGAGGGGACTCGTTATATTGCTACCATCTCTGAAGATAGAAGCAAAGTGCAAACTTGGAAAAGTTTATTCGCGCAGAAATTCCATTTGCCACCATGGGTAAGTCAGGAATTAGTGATTTCCACTTTGAATTTTGACAAAGCTCCGTTTCTTTTAATATATAGCAGTTCGGAATTTGGAAGCAATGCACATAATTTAAAATAATCTAGAATCGTATCATTCCAAAGAAAAGTGAGTAATCGATAAATTGATGGAGAGAGACACTTCCAACTCAAGTCACTCGAAGTGAAATCGGTAGAATAAGCTACATAACTCATCATGGATTGTTCAAATGGCCAAAACCAAAATTCAACATCAAAAAATGTGGTGAAAGCTTCTAAACTGACATCATAGGCTAAAAAGCCAGAATTCAAACTTAAGATCGAGGCTTCTCCTTCTTTTCCTTGAAAAGGGCAAGGAGGGACACACCGGAGACCTTCACGACCTTGAACCTGACACCAGGAATATCTCCCACAGCATGACCCTTTCGTCCAAAACCGGCAATCAAAACTTCATCCTGGTTTCAAAATTATAGTCACAGTCAATAACTGGAAGGCAACAACAGATGGAGAACAACGAAGGCAACAAGAGGAGGAGAAAATCAGTTGGATATTTGATAACAAGCTATGGAAGATCTTACATTTTCCTCAATGTAGTTAAGGCAACCATCATTGGGCACGAAAGCAGCTATCTTCTTCCCGTTTTTGATGAGCTGAACTCTAGCACATTTTCTAATGGCAGAGTTAGGCTGCTTAGCCTCAATACCTCTGCACAGTACGATATTATCATTTAGCACGTTCTTGACATTTACTTGATAAAAGAAGCATTAGTTTTATTACTGTCTAGTTAAGAGAGAGACAAAATCTTACATCTTCTCAAGGACAATGCCCTTGGCATGAGAAGACCCAGCAAATGGCTTCTTCCACTCATTGCCAAGATGGGATTTCTTGTATGACTTGTCGGCCCATCTCTGCCTCCTTCGGTGAGACTTCAATTTGCGACCAGCTCCCATACCACGTGTCTTCCTGCAAGGAAATGTCCGCTTAGCATTTTATAAACCATACATCAGCATCTCCCATAACAGTGTTAGAATACTACCACAGGTCACCTAGATTTCATGATGTCACCACTCTCTCACAAAAAATGGTGGAAAGAAGCTTATCACTATCACTGGAAGACATTGACTAGCTATCTCCTCATAATTCAAATAATCCTCAAAAGTATTGCAACGCAGTTATTTAGGATAGAGAGCGTACTTCTATTACATCCATTGAAGAAGACACATCTCATGACGCAATGTTGACCATATTTTGTTCTAATCACTTTCATCTCCTCTATCCTTTGTCAATGACCACTCGTCATTGAAGCCAATGGAGGCTATTTCTTCCCCAAACAGAAAGCCATTAACAAAACTCTAACTATAGTGTTCTGGCTAAAAATTTGCTTACCATTGATATTGGAGGGCATAGAAGAATGTCCGGACAATTTAAATGGGGCATGGTGTCCCAAAGTAATCTCATATGGCTTCACTCATTAGAAGTACAAATTTATACCCCAAAACCCAATATACCTCATAGGAGGTTAAAACCTATGGGCTTAATTACTAGAGTTTCAGAACATAAAACTCTGAAAACCAAGGCAGGACGGCAGAAGTAAACATACATCAGAAAAATAAGTTCACATTCGTATACAATCAAGCAAGAGTTTTTATAAAGTATTAACAGGATTATCAAGAGATGCTGAAGACCCGAAAAAAGAGACCCAATTTTTGGAAATTACGTATCTGCTCACAGTTATTTTGCCACTGTGATAATGAGAAAAACCCATTTACAAAGATGGAAAATTTAAATTCAACATTCATATACTGTTGCTTTTTCTTCGCTCAAAGGGAAGAAAGGAGGACAAGAAAAGCAGCAGCAGCAGCAGCGCATCGAGTTCAACGTCTGCTTCGGGACAACACAACCTCAAGAAACCTCAAATCTTCTACCATTCTACAGACGATATCAACACATGTCTAGCTTCTCAATCTAAAACGAGCACGCAAAACAGCAAGAACCTCCGGACCGCACGTTCGGCAATCAAAAACTAGAACAGTCTCAAAGACGAGAAGGCAGAGAGTCACGGTACGGTACCCCATGGTGACTGAGTAGGCGTTGCGCGGCCTCGACGGCGGAAGCTCGAGAGTTCGAAGACGGAGCGGCAGCAGCAACAAGAAAACCCTACTAGTCTCCTCAGAATCTCATCGAGGACTGTATATATATGTGCTCGTGTGTGTTTTTGAGTGGGGGGTCGGGCTTCTTTGGGCCTGTTTCCTGATTGGGCCTTGAATGTTTTGGGCTCAGTGCGGTTGGGTTTTGGGCTCACATGAAGCCCACGCGCCTCTGCTCAGCAAGGGCGGACCGTTCCTCGTTTTCGCATCGTGATTGATATACGAGAGTTAGGATGATATTGCAAGAAGTCTCGCATTAGATAAATAGAACTGCAATCGATTAAGGCAGGATCATTACTCTGGTCGTGACGATTACATCACATAAGAAAATGTGATGGCGTGGAGTAATCGATCAGTCATTCCATTGACATGAATTACTAATTCATCTTGGATGTTTTGATTCTCCCATCACGAGTGAGCCTTGGTCCACCCTCGTAATCTCGAGCAAATTTTGGAATTTCTTTTGATTTGGCTTTGGAAAAATGAAAGTGATGGGGGAGCACAGTGAAGTCCGCTTCCGCAGTGAATTTTCGTTGGTTCCTTTTGCCCTATGAATCGGTTTTAAGGGGTTCCTTTTGCCCCATGAATCGGTTTCAAGGGTTTAAACTAACATGATACGGCGGATTTAGACTAGAACTTTGCTATGTCATTAACCTTATAACTGACAGCAACAACTCCTCAAAAATTTGATTGTTTCATGCAATCAAAGCATACGGATTGAACTAAAAAATAAGGATATATTTATTTCGCAAAAAATCATCAGCCCAAAAACATTTATGTTGATTGCAGACGAAAGTTCATTAACAAAGAAGTCATCAACGAAAGTGTCTATATTAAATTAATGTCAAGAACGAAAATATTTTTTTTGACAAACAATATTTAGGCAATACAAACAACCATTAAAAATATACATGGTCATATAATTTTCCTCCGGCTTCTGGATGACTAGGCTTTCAAGTTCATGTCGACACAGCTACTCGGTACATTCAACGATGCGTTCCGCCTGATCAGCACGCTCCGTGGACGACAATGCCCTTTCCGAGAACGTTGAACTTTCCAGGATTTCTCCCCTCCCTCATCAATCTTTCAGTTTCTTCCTGAGCACGGAAAGGAAATCTAACTTGAGCGGGCTCGTTTTCGCCGGCAGTCATGGAATGAGAGTTTTCAATCCACTCTCTTGAACTGACCGTTTCGTCCAGCCATCAGCTTTGGCAGGGTTAATGGCGTGATCGAAGTAATCGCCCCTGTTTCCTCGGGACCAGTATGTCTTCCCAGAGAAGACTGAATTGAAAATTCGATTAAAGCGATTACAGGCGTTGGAGGATTCAGCCATGAGCAGCTGAGATCACGTTCACCCCATCCGGCTGAAACACTCCAGAAGCAGATGAACATGGATAATGAACTTTAAGCCAATATTTTGACCGTATCCTATACCAAAAAAGACAGAAGCAATGGAAAAGAATATACCATATCACAACAACAACGCAAAAAAGAAACAACTTTCAAACCTCCAGGCATTACATAAAAAAATTGCCTATGAAGGAGCAATGGATTATTGTGTGTGCATTCAAACTGACTGAAGTTCAATCACTAAGCACCGGCTTCTGGAGTCTCCTCATTTTGTCTCCTCAGCTCATCATCAGCATTTCTCAGGAACTGGTCCCAACCGCTCCCGGGACTTGTATCCAAGTAATCATACGGCACAGCCGTTTTCAAACCAGGCCGGACTGCACCGGCTCTCTACAGTTCTGAAATCCACACCTTTGTCATCCCCTTCACTCAGTTCATCCCATGAAAAAAGGAGTGGCAGTGTAAATGCCCCCCAAGGGTTGAAATCCAGTACCTTAACCCTCCCCTCCTTTGTGACATAAACATCAAATGTGTAACTATCCGATTCAAAGTTTGGACATACTTCACTTTCATAGAAATCCTTGATCAAAACTTTAAGGTGGTCCTTCTTCTCGAGGAGGACAGGGTAAAATGTGGTAACCTCACGTTGGCAGATCCCAACCAGGAGCTTGTTCCTTACGAAACAACGGAATTCCATCTCTGGTCGGAGCGCCGGCTGCCACTTCCGCAGAGCAAGGAAAAAGCTCTGTGGCCTTGATGAGGTCTTGTCGCTGCAAGAATCATATGCGTGACAGAGATCATGGGTTGATGAATCGGATGCACGTAGCAGGAGTGTGATCTCACTGAGAGATGCGCACTGAAGGTTCCCGCTGCCACTGATCCAAGCAGCATCTTTTGGTGAGCTCCAGTTTAGTTTAGGGAAAACAGCACCCCCAAGCGATTCGATTGACTCTTTGACCTCCAACTCAAGTTCTGGAAATGACGGAGGTGGGAAGTCCTCAGACTCATCTCCAGATCCTTCTGGAACTGCAAGATCATCTTCATCCACAGGATTGTGAACCCTGTTGGGAAGGGCATCTTCACCTGTGATAGAAATGGGTAGAACAAATGGTCCAGAGTCACCAAGAAGGTACTGGACAAAGGACTCCGGAAGCTGATGAATACGTGTTTTGATGGACACCGACTTAAATTTTGGATACCACTCTTGGATCTGGCATTGATCCACTTCTTCTTGCCTCATTTCTTTGCAGCTTTCAAAAAGGCTTGTTCCCAAGGCTAGAGAAAATGCAACAAGTAGTAGGGCAATTTACTGATTTCTGAATCAGATGCCTGCAGAGAACCTGAAGAATATGCAAACGCATTGATTACAACCAGCAAGCACAAATTAGGAATGAAATATGAAAAGAAAAATTCAACCAGATTGACTGCAGAAAGAAAGACATTGTTAAGTGTCTGTCAAACATCTCCTAGACCAAACAGAGACGCCTAAAGAAACAAAGTCTTCAAATTTTTAAAACCAAAGAGCCTTTATAACTCAGTAACGCAAAAACAGCTTCACGAGGCTGAGCACAAACTAATAAAATGGTCAAGATTTCATGAAATTGTAGACACCACAGGAATCTAAGATAGACTCGTAAATATTCTATCATAATTACGGCATGTATCCTATGTCAGCTATTCTTGAGCGACTTCTATTGATAATACACTCTTATACAGAATTACACAATGCAAGACAGAGCCAGAAGCAAGCTAGACAGTAAGGAAGGAGGGACCAACACGAAATGTATTAGTTGTTGTCACATTTGACTGGAGATTTGCATATGTATTAGCTGTTTGGGACGGCATTGCCCATGATTCACATATCTTATCTTATGCACTTTCAAAGCCAAACGGATGAACATTCCTAGAGGTAAGAAAATGGAGTTCTATAGCAATGTTTGAATAGTGTTTAGTAGGTTAGCAATAAACTCATTTATAACTTGTAGGAAAATATTATCTTGTCGATGCTGCTTATGGAATCCAAAGAGCGATCCTCTCTCCCTATCGTGGAGTTTCAGTGATCACTCACCTGAAAATATAAGGAACTGCGCCGCAACTAAGGCGACAGAACTAAAGATACACCGAAAAGAAAAATCGCATCAGTATGCAATCAGTATGCAATCGGTCAAGATCTTTTTATGAGCCAAACTTATCTTCTAATTGAGAAGAACTACAAATATGTAATTTTCGATTTCGAATTAAACGCTATTATCATAATCTGCCCAGATTATCGACTTCAGTTATCAAACTCTGTTTGATTTCTCTTCGCTCAAAGAGAAAACAGATGGAAAGAAAGCAGCAGCAGTAGCGATTTCATTGCCTCCTTCAGTACAACACAACCTCGAGCAACCTCCTCGAGCAACCTCGAATCTTCTTCCATTGAATAGACAAGATGAACACAGTCCAGCTTTCGATCTAAACCGTGGAAGCAAACCACAAGAACCAAAAGAAACCACACGTTCGACAGTCGAGAAAACTAGAACAACCCCAGAAACAAGGTAGAGAGTCACGGCATGGTACCCCACGGTGGCTGAGCAGGCGCTGCGCGGCTCAGGCGGAAGTTCGAGAGGTTGAAGACGGCGGGGGCAGCTGCGTGAACAAACCCTCGCCCTTGTTCAGATGCGATCGTGCCTTCTTTGGGCCTGCTTTCTGACTGGGCCTTAAATGCTTTGAGCCCAAAGGCCCAGTTTTATAAGCGGGTTAGCTGGTTGCAGATCTCCGCCCCTAACCGCGATTTTCCCGCCACTCCTCCTCCTCCTCCTCTCTTCCAGATGGCCGAGAAGAAGAAACGCCGCCGCGCCGACGCCGACGCCGACGACGACGAGCTCCCCTTCAAGAACCTCCTCAAGCCCGACTCCTCCATCCTCCAGATCCTCCGGTCCTTCACGGCCTCCTCCGCCGGCGCCTCCTCCTCCGCCGGCGCCAGAACCCTAACCCTCGCCGACCTCGCCCTCTCCTCCACCTGCCGTGAGGTCGCCGACCTCTCCCTCTCCTCCGTGGAGTCCTCGATCGAGGCCCTCATCCTCCGAATCGCCCGCTCCATCCTCAGCGGCGATGGCTTCGCCTTCGACGTCCCCTCCCGTTCCTCGGCGAACCAGCTCTACGTCCCCGAGCTCGACCGCATCGTGCTCAAGGACAAGAACACCCTCCGCCCCTTTGCCAACGTTTCCAGCGTCCGCAAGTCTACCATCACCGCCCGCATCCTCCAGCTCATCCACCAGCTCTGCGCCAAGAGCATCCACGTCACCAAGCGTGACCTCTTTTACACCGACGTCAAGCTCTTCCAGGACCAAACACAGTCTGATTCGGTCCTCGACGATGTGTCCTGTATGCTGGGGTGCACTCGGTCGAGCCTCAATGTGATTGCTGCTGAGAAGGGAGTCGTTGTGGGCCGGCTTATTTTCAGCGACAACGGCGACATGATCGATTGCACGAAGATGGGAATGGGCGGTAAGGCAATACCCCCAAATATCGATCGGGTTGGCGATATGCAGAGCGATGCGTTATTCATACTGTT
Source organism: Corymbia calophylla (assembly GCA_014182845.1). NCBI lineage: Eukaryota > Viridiplantae > Streptophyta > Magnoliopsida > Myrtales > Myrtaceae > Corymbia > Corymbia calophylla. The sequence goes on from CM024703.1 coordinate 24,068,395, forward strand.
GGTGGAGAAGGACGCTGCCTACATCCGATTGGCAGAGGATCGGTTTTACAACAGGTTTCCGTGCATCATTGTCACGGCTAAGGGCCAACCAGACGTGGCGACGAGGCTGTTTTTGAGGAAGATGAAGATGGAGCTGAAGCTGCCAGTGCTCGCACTGGTGGACAGCGACCCTTATGGATTGAAGATTTTGTCGGTTTATGGGTGCGGGTCAAAGAACATGTCGTACGACAGTGCCAATCTGACGACCCCTGACATCAAGTGGTTAGGGATTAGGCCGAGCGACCTGGATAAGTATAAGATACCGGAGCAGTGTCGGTTGCCCATGACAGAGCAGGATATAAAGACGGGGAAGGACTTGTTGGAGGAGGATTTTGTGAAGAAGAACCCGGGATGGGTTGAGGAGCTGAGCTTGATGGTGAAGACGAAGCAGAAGGCAGAGATTCAGGCTCTGAGCACTTTCGGGTTTCAGTATCTGTCCGAGGTGTATTTGCCCCTCAAGCTTCAGCAGCAGGACTGGCTCTGAGGAGAGTGAGATCAATTCTCATTTGGTCTGTTAATTATAGTGTTTGCTTCTTCACGGACAAAGTATTGTCCTGTTGAGAGGCTATCCTTCTGTATGTCTTTGAGATAATTCAATTTGATTTCGTGGTACTGTATTTAGTTTGACTGGAATGGGAAGAGAAAATCAATTGGAAGCTCGGCAACTGCTTTTGAGTCTCTTGAGATGTATTGTTGAATTCTCTCTATTGGTCAGCCAGAAACACCACAACCTTTTTGTAATGTGTTCAATTGTGAGTATGAGCAATGCGCCCCTTGCGCTTCTGATAAACTATATTATGGTATGTCTGATGCTTATAGCAAAAAAATAGCTGAGCAAGTGAAAATGAGCAAAAAAATGGTTGAACAGAAGGGAATCTTTCTTATTGCATATTTTGGGAGCTACACTGTTATTGATCTTACATCCTGATCACTAAGAGCACAGAACGAATGTAATCGACACAAATATGATACACCAAAAATTCTCAATGCTACAAAGAATACATCTTACATGTTAGTGGCTACTGCTCGTCGACACAACCAGTCATGCAATGACTTTCTAGTCAACTTTAGTCTTTGGAGAACAACTGGTCTCCTAGTGGAGGTTTCTGACTCCCTGGAAGGAGTCCTGCCTGGCCTGGGTTCTATCAAAAGAACATCAATCCCCTAACTCATTCTTTAGTAATTTGACAATTGCATCTTTGACCTCAGATCTTTGATCGGTTGGCTTTGCATTTATCTCACTGACTCCTAAGATGATCAAAACGTCATCATTGACTTCATTCCCTGAAACCATGATTTCGAAGTTGAAGAAGGCTCAGTACAATTAAACTGCTAATGGTATTGATACCGGTATTGGTTCAGCTGAAATATCCAAACCCATTAAACTAAGGTACTTTCTGGAGAAGTTTTAAGGAACAGTTGGTTCATACCCAGACTGTAGTTTTCCTTGATCATTCGCAGAACAGCTAGAACGACTATCCGGGCTTCAACCTGTCAAAAATTATTCCACACTTTGGTGAGGAGAATACAGAGGTCACTTCTCCTTGTTGACTGAATAATCAGTCCAAGCAAAGAAAAGTAAATGAATCATTAGAAGCTACTTCTAGGTGTACTAGAGTTGAAAGTAGCACTGATTGATTGATTCTCACATGCTTCAAACCAATAATACTACTATTAGCCAATGCTTGAATTTGTCAAAGACAAAAAAGAATATTGCTATGAGTGTTCTGGTTTTGTTGGCATTTGTAGTTTGTACCTTTGAAAGTCCCTGGAGATCAATTGCTAAGCTTTCAGCGATGCTCCTCTGCAGGTATACCGCAACCTTTTCAAGAAGAAGACTGTTCGGTTTACTTAAGTCAGTTCCATTGAAGGAACTGACCTCTCCTTGGTTCATATCTTTGTCTTGGATTACTCCTTCACACCACTCTTCTATTAATGCCTTAAGATAGTGATCATTGGGCTTGTACCTACGGTATGTGTGTTCAGTCAGATGAAATAATGAGCTTCATATCAATGGGAAAAACAGAAGAACATACCCTGCTTTTCTCATGTCCTGATATATTGCGAGGCATTGCTGCACTTCATGCAAGGAACCGTATCTACTGCGAGCCCTTAAAAGTGTGTTATATGTCACCTGAAAAGCTCACAGCAATTTACCTAACAAGACAAAAATAATAGGAACTATTGCTACAACTATATGTGAGCCTGAGTTGCACTATCAATTGAACAGCATGCTTATTGTAATATGTGGCTCCAAAACACTCCTGTCAAGTTGGGAGTTGTGCCACATCTAGAAGCTTGCTTTGAAACTGTTATATTTGCCAATGATTGATTCAATTGAGTCCTCATTTCTATTGACACATATGGAGAGAATGATATGAGCATTGAGATATTAATTTTCATTTCAATTGTTAATCTTGCAGCATTATAGGATAGCTAGTCTTGAAGTATCTCATCTCTTCTTAGACCTGCTCAATCAGATCGGTTTTCAGAATCATCTGAAACTTGTTTAGTTCAGCAGCAGGACAGTGCATCGTCATACTAGAGAAAAGACACATGTCATCATCTACCAGCACAAAGCCACTTACCAAATTTGGCTCTACTTGATACCTTTTCATCTCTTCATATAAAGAGAATGCCAGCTTTAGCTGTCTACCATCCACGCAAACCTGTGGAACGTGATGCATCAAAGTCTGGGAGTTCAAAATCAAATAGAGCATTTCAAGGTGCAAACTCATGAAGAATGACAGTTTAAACATAAATGGTGAAAAAGACTCTCAACCTTAATAGCTGTTGTATAGGCAATTACATCAGGTTGTATTTTGGCAGCACGCATCATTTTCAAGAGCTGCATCATATGCACAAGACATTAGTGTTATCACTATAAGTATGTGAATCAGATCATTGTTGACTGAATAAACAGAAAATTTAGCACTGTAACATTTGATAAACATTATGATAAAAGATCGATTGGAACATCTGTTGCACCCAATTAACATTGATATACAACATCTAATAAAATAGACACGACAATAGGTTAATGGGCTCGTCAATGTGCAATTCTAGTCCCTACCTATGTACCCTGCCAGCTAAAGATCATGCATCAGCACTCAAGTAATAAGATGAAATGACTCCCCACCTGCACTGCACCCTCCACATTCCCTGAGCCTCCACATAGATCGATCAAAATTGACCAGCTTATGTGATTGGGCGTAAGTCCAGCTGCCTTCATTTCCTCCATCAGAGCCTTTGCATGGTGGTAGTCAGTTCCACAGGCTTTCATCAAGATATTATAGGTGGTGGTTGTAGGTGAAAAGGGATATCTCCTAACAAAGCTCATGTGATGTGTCTTGGATGCATTTTCTGGTGTATGAATCAAATTTTCTTTCAGGTGAACCATGGTCAATAGGCTCTGTTTTCTGCTCCCATGGTCTCTACTTGAAGTCTTGGCCACTTTCCCATCCTTCAAGGCCTGGAAAAGACGGAAGGCCCTATCAAACTGGCATGCCTCAACACAAGCATGTAAGAGGGTGTTGCAACACTGTGAATTTGGTTTACAACCAGCCAGAATCATTTCCTCAAACAACTGAATTGCCCGCTCTACCAGACCCGCTTTTGCACAGGCACTAATCAGTGATGACCATGTGACTGTATTAGGAGTAACACCGGCACGAAGCATGTCATCCTTAATCTGTAGAGCCATCTGCCACAATTTTGCATCTGCAAATACCTGAAAATTTTAATTTCCAGATATCAGATACTTTAAGGAGAATTGAGCAGAACAAATTTTGCTTTTAATGGCTGGGAACCTTTAGTGAAGACTCATCAAAGTTAGTCACTTGAGAAGATGGACCTTAATAATCGTGCTGTATGTGAATACATCCAACTTCAACACCCTTGTTGATTCTAGGTCTAGCACTTCCTGATATATTTCTTTGGCCAAATCAACTCTTCCAGCTAGGCAGCATGCCTTCAAAAGGATATTATAGGTTGCCATGTCCGGAGTGACACCAACATTCTGCATTTATAAATTTGGTCAATATGATTTTCCATTGGTATGACCAATAAGTTTCTTGTGGACTTAATTAAAGGAAAATAGCTCTCTCATAAATTGAGAGAGAGCAGATTTACCTGCATAGTCTTGTATATGTGCAGTGTGTAGCTCAAATCATGGGCATTGACGTTCATTAAGCTGTTGAAAACATAGATATTTGGAATGATACCCTGATTAAGCAAGTTCTGCAGCAGAATGGGAAGCATGAGAAAGCAGTGATTTATGGAGCACACATTGAGCCTGGGTGTGTTTGGGGAATTCCAACTTAAAAGATCATACAGCGAAACTCAGAGCAAACTCGCAATTTTCCAAATGCACTCCCATCACTCTGAAAAGTACATGAATTCCTCAATCAATTGCCTTGGTCATTTTGGGTTATGCTCATCAGCTTAAGCAGTTATGTAACACCGTTAACTATGGAAAAGGTTACCCTAGCTGTTGTATGATAAATAACCAACTTTCTTATGGCCAACCATGTAGTTTTTCTCACAACCCATGCACCATGAGTACTGTTGCAATATTATGAACTTCACTCATATTATTAGAAGCTCTCCATTCCTATAATTCTAAGCTATGGATCTCCTTTCTGGATCTGGGATAAAAAAAAATAAAAAAATGCAACCATCAATGAGCAAAAACTCCTCAAGTGGATTTTGAAAGAGCGTTTGCCTCAGTCTATATCTTATTGATTAAAAGCTCAAAATGCTTAAAGTGTAACTGTTTATTGCATTTAAAAAATATAGATCAGGAATAAGAAGAACCATTAACAAGAGTTTCCCCGCAAACATGTCAAGTAAAGTAAATTTCATAGGGTAAGGCTAGTCAATAACCTCACAAACGTGCCTGGATTCCTCAGCATCACCACATAGGCCACAAACATCAATTATTTTGCGGTAGACAAACATATTGGGTCCGTTTGAGCTTTTCTTGCAGGCTTCATAGGCTTTCAATGCGGATACCAGATCCCCTTTCTTCCCAAATTCGTGTATGATAGTGCAGAACAATATCTGTGCATGTGGAAAGATGCATGCATATCTGCAAAATGGCAGCAACTCAAAAATAAGACCAGCAACTTGAGTTATAATAGAGTTTCCCACCAAGAAACAGCAAGAAAATGTCACCCACCAGTTAGACAACATATTCAAGAGTTAAAGCTCGAATATTAGAAGAGCACTGGTATGGAATAAACTACATAACATACCTAATAGCCAAATTTGGACTTCGTTGATCAATTAACGCTCTGATTATATCAGCGGGTTTCACTAGCTCTCTGACTGGAAATTTGAAACCTAACAGTGAACAGAGAAACATCAGTCACTTTGATGACAAGAGTTCAACTTGACAGAAATTCAACTACCCGAATCACAAGTTGCAAAGAATTTTACAAGTGCGATTTCTCTGAGTCTACTCCATTCAATCAATCTCTTGGCCTGACACTTTCTCATTCTCAATTAGTATCAGAAACTACAGCTTCCAAAATCCAATTTATCAACATTGTAATTTGCCTCAGTAGAGGCGAGCAATGATTTCACTATCTAAAGCTGATTCACCCCAAATCCACATTTCAGAATTAACAGAAATGTGTCCTGATGACCTAATTTATCACCTGCGAGAATCTCCATCACCTGAACCAATGACTTCACGTCGCCGCAGTCCATCAACCGCTCACACTCCTTCCCCAGTAAATTCACCGTCGCACCGTCAACAACCTTTGCCGGCGCAATTCCCAGCTTCTCCACCATCCGCAGCGCCTCAACGAAGCTCCACAGCCTCCCCTCCCCGAGGCCTCGAGCCAACCCTTTCCCCACGAGCTCGACGTCCAGCTCCGCGACGAACAGCGAAGGCTCGGCACCGGAGGCGACCACGTGATCCGCCACCGCGGCGAAGTCGTCGAGGCGGCCATCGCCGGCGAGCCTGGAGGCGAGGTCCGCGAGGGTGCGGAGCTGGGGCTCGGGGTCGCATCGGAGGGCGGAGAGGGAGGCGGGGAGGGAGCGGGCGGTGGCGATCGAAGGAGGGGGCGCTCGGGAGAGGGAGGGAGGCCTGGTGGAGCGGTGGTGGCGGCGGCGGTGATGGGGCGGAGGTGGAGATAGGTTGGTGGCGGTGGCGGTGGCGGAGGAGGGGGAGGAGCGGAGGATGACGAGCGCTCTCATTCTAGGCCAACCGTTTTCCGGTGGTGAAGAAGTGAGCGTTTTTCAGTCGTTGGAGATGCGCGCTTCTGAAGCATTTTTGGGACATTTTGGATCGAATTTGAAAGGCAGGTGTTCCTTTTTGCCACTAGCCGATGGGGATAAAATAGTAATTGCGTTCATCAAAGTTAAGGCGCTTTCAGAAGACGCCCATTCTACTATTCGATTTATGTACATCCATGCTTTTCCTAATCGAGTCCGTATGATTAAAATTTGTCCAATTAAGTTCTTCTACTTTCAAAAAATTTCGCATCAAGTCCCGACACCAGATCTGTCCAAGCTTGGCTGACGTTTTTGTCACACTATAGCGAAGTATGATCCCAAAAGAATATGCAAATGCCTATGTGGACATGCATGGAAAATTTTACTTAATATAGTTAACGTTGGGATATGATTAGATTGGTCAAATAGGTAGGTCGGGTCACAAGCCCAAATAGATCTATTTAATCCATTTTGACATTTTTCTATATAATAAAAATGGAGTGACTCATATTCGATTTCGACCCATACTTAGACCTAGCTTATATTGTTAAAATACTTTTGTATTTAACTTAATTTACAAAAACTTATAAACATATTGAGATAAGAGTATAGAGTAAATGAATAGGAGATTGAGTGAAGCCAAGAGAGAAAATGAAGAGAGAGTCATAAATGTGGATTGGGTTTAAATAAGTTATAAATCCATTAATAATTCATTTAATACCCATATTGTAATATTTACTCAATATAACTAATCTATCCATAATCTTATAAGCTAACAATTGGATTTATAATTCAATTTAACAAGTCTAAATATGATATGAATGAAATTTAGATAATGTGGATAATCATGCAAGCATCCACGTCAGAAATAATCTTATCCACATCATCTAATAACCAAGTTCAATTGCCATAACAACTTAATTTGGTATTGTGCATATTTGGCTCATTCGATGTTGACTATTGATTCATATACTTGATGGGACACTTAATTCTTTTTGGGTAGCACCACTCTCGAGATGGCTAACCCAACTAATGATGGAGCACCACGATTGCATTTGATAGGAGAAGGACATTAAAAATATCATAAGTTGTGTATGGTACTCATTTTGATACCAAATTTTTTTTTTGAATCATTTGAATGCCAATTAACTAAAAAAATCAATTACGTAAGTACCAATTTGATCACTTTAATCAAAAATTTGCCATGGTAATATTTTAATAACTTTTCCATCTAACGTAACTTGCCAGAGGTCTGAGTCAACATAAAATTCCCCAAACGACGTCGTTCAATTGGCTGCACAACCCAAAATGACGCTGTTCGCAAGAAAAAAACTAGCGGTAAATTTCTTGCTAAACGAGGTTCATCTCCCCCCCTCCTCTCTTCTCCTCTCCATTTTTTCGTTTGACCCCCGCAACATCAGATGAAGGAGGAGGATTGGCGATGGGATTTGGCCTTGAGCTCACACTTCTCTTGCTCGCGAAATTTCTGGATTTGCTTATGCTCAATCTCGGAATCTTGAATGCAATTAACTGAATTTTGGGTTGTTCGAGCAAGGAAGGGGAATTGCCAGCCGCCGGTTTCTTTGGCAAGGGTTTGGGCATTCTAGGGTTTTGTTTTGGCTTCTAGATTGATGGGAAGAGACAAATCTGCATTAGTTCAGTTTATGCATTCTATCGAACATGTGGTGAGCAATTTCCTAACAGTGTTTACATTCAACTATGGACGTAACTGATAGTAGCAATGAATCTAATAATGGCTAAAGCGAAACGAGGTGATTTTTTTCGATGGAGAGCATGGTGGTGCTTGGAGTGGTGGGTGGTGGCTCCATGGACGGGCGGTGGAGACGATGGTGAGGTAGGAGGAGAAGACGGAGAAAGTGGCGGACAGAGGGGAGAAAATATTAGGTAGGTTAAATAGCCCACGTCATTGGTGCAGCTCACCATTCACAATCGGACACGTGGCGTCCACGTTAGCGGTGGGCCCGCGCGGGCCGAACTCCTCTCTCCTCTCTCCTCTGTCCTCTCTGTCCTCTCTCTCTCTCCTTTGCAGAGGAGAGAGAGCAGCCCGCTCTGCTCCGGGCCGGGGGTGGGAACACGACGGCGGAGGCAGAGGCGGCGTCGGCGTCGGCGTCGGCGTTGGTGTCTGGGTTCCAAACCACCCGTCGTCGTCGCCACCGCCCAAGACTCCTCCGACTCCGACTCCTCCTCCTCCGCCACGAGACCCATCGTCCTCGAGATCTCCGATGTCGTCGACGCCCTCTTGTCTTCACGCTTAGGCGGCAAAGGGGCCTCGCCGTCCTGAACGCCTTTGGCTTCGTCTCCGACGTCACGCTCCGCCATCCCCTGCCCCACGCGCCGCCGCTCTCCCTCCACAGGCCCTTCAACCTCCTCTTCCCTCAGCGGGTCTGCCCCTCCGCCTCCGCTCTTCGACGCCGACACCGCCTTTGCCTCCGCCGTCGTGTTCCCCCCTGGCCCGGAGTAGAGTGCGTTGACGACGTCGGAGATCTCGAGGACAGCGGGTCTCGTGGCGGAGGAGGAGGAGTCAGAGCCGGAGGAGTCTTGGGCGGTGGCGACGACGATGGGTGGTTTGGGACCCAGACGCCGACGTCAACGCCGACGCCGACGCCGACGCCGCCTCCACCGTCGTGTTTCCCCCAGCCCGGAGCAGAGTCGGGCTGCTCTGTCTCTCCTCTGCAAAAGGAGAGAGAGATAGGAGAGAGAGGACAGCAGCTACGGCAGACAGAGGAGAGAGAGGAGAGAGGAGAGAGGAGAGAGGAGAGAGGGGACAGCAGCTACGGCAGACAGAGGAGAGAGAGGAGTTCAGCCCCGCGCGGGCCCATCGCTGACGTGGACGCCACGTGTCCTATTTTGAATGGTGAGCTGCACTAATGATGTGGACTATTAAACCTATCTAATATTTTCTCGACAGAGGGAGAGAGAGTCGGAGCCACGTAGGCTACAAAAACTTTACGTGGACTTGGGTTTTAAAAAAATATGCCATATCACTAAATTAAAAAAGTCATGCAATCAATTTGACTGGAATAGGGAGAATTCAAAAAAAATTATTAGTTGTGCCAATTCGGTCCCTAAACCTTTTTTTGACCGGTCCTAAATCTTTTGCGATTGTGCCAATTAAAATATTGTCGCCGGGCGTCGGCCAGTGTTAAATCCGCCGGCCAAATTTGGCCGATGGATGGACACAATTTCGCAAAAGGTTTAAGAATCGATAAAAAAAAAAAAAAGGTTTATGACTGAATTGGCACAACCCCAATAGGTTTAGACTTTTTGGCAATCTCCCGACTGGAATATATCGCCGTTAATATGTAACTTATGACGCTTCTAGTGTCTTCCCCTGTGTTTAATCAAGTGAATGGCATATATCATGCAAATCTTTTAGATGTTTGTATGTCTTTCTTGCAATTTTGAGTCATTATAAATCTTGCAATCGCTCTACGATGTTCAGTATCGGATTCTCTTATGTACCGGTATCATCTAGTCGCGAGTTGTCGCCACTTATTTTTAGGCTATCGCAGTCGCATACCCTCCCAAATTGTCATTAGTTTTCCCGAATGGTAGCCAGTCCATCTCGCCAACGTAGATTGGGCTCGAAGTGCTTGAAAATCGAGCCCGCGTCAACACTGCTCGGTCCTCTATCGAACCCATTCGAACTGCTTTCCTCCCCGCTGTTCTATGGTTGCTGCTAGTCGATGCTCCATTCCTGCTAGTTCAAGATCAGCCATTGCCAGCCGACAGACAAATCGTCGGCCGGTTCAGATCATCACTATCGATTCAAATTGGTCATTGGATCTTAAAACATCATATGGCAATCCTAGATATCATCATTCATCATGGGTCAATGACAGTCAATCCTGGTGTTTTTCTCCTGTACTTCCAGATGGTCTAGCTAGAGGCAGTGCGAGTCAGTCTTATGCGATCGCGAGTCGATCCCAAATGATTGGTCATCTATTGCCAATTGATGTCGATTGGTCCCGATTTCAATCACTCCATAGCATTTGGGTGACGAGATATGCTTTAATGGACTGAAAGGGTGTCCTAAAAAAACACAAAAGCTAATCATACCTAAAAATGTATCCTTAGCTTAGTATTAATTGACTTACTATTGAAATTTTGAGAGGATAAATTGACCAAGAGAAAGATCTCCAGTCAACATTTTGAACCAGGAAGTCAAAGTGGAGAGCACACGCTAAGATATTACCTTTTTAAATTCTCAAGTGCATCCGACCAAAAAAAAAATCTCAAGTGTGGCAAAAAAAAAATTAAAAAGATGTTCCCCACAAAATAAAATACAAAATGGTGAAAGCTCCATTATGGAAGGAAAAGGAAAATGCAGCTGTGGTCTTAGTCCCCAACCATTGACTCAGAACAAAAGAATCACATCTCCATATAAGTCACTCCAGGATTTTACCTTTGTCAATTTTAAAGTACGTTTTTAACCAAAAAACAATCATAAAGTTTGTCGAAAAAGATGTTTTCCGCAAAATAAAAGAAATGGCGAAAACTTATCTTCTATAAGGAACAAGAAAATGCAGCTGTACACATTATTATATATTTTCCAAAATCGCTAGCATGTCAAATTTATATATTGTTTATATAAATGCGGTAGTCTCCTCAAGTTATAAGTTTAAGATTTTTTATTTGACATTTTGATATGATATAAAGCTAGATTTTGCCCCCGATTTATTCGCATGTGAAGCCCTCCACTTGTTAAACTCCACGCGTCATTCCTAATCCGACTTGTATATCAGATGGTTATTAAAATATCTTGTGTTCACGGTTAATGTACTCTTTATACACCGATTGTTGTACTAGTCCCATGCACACAAAAGCACATGAAGTAAAGCAGTAAAAAAGGGTGCGTCGATCGTGGAAAGCCGACTGTCGAGATACACGTTTGGGCGCCTGGAGAACGATTATCGTGGCTCGCTTACTCAGTAGCGTGCCTATGGAAAGTACATTTTACCGCAAAGGGCGGATCAACTATGTATGAACTCCATACGAGGTAGAACATACTTCCATGCGCGTGTGCAGACACTCGAGGGTTTATAGATTCTGACCTATTCGAGTGCCACTGGACTCGACCAACCAGGCCAAGGTAGAGATGGCTGAAACATGTCATACATATCACCTTGACTGCTGTCTCTCGAGCTGGTCTGACACGTGAGTTCTAACTAGATGCGCCGAGTTCATGTGAGCCCAAAGAATCATAGCCGTTATTCGTGAGAATGAGTGGGTGATGTACATGATTTTTGGCCAATCTTGATGCCCAAGAAACTTGCATTGTGGCATAAAAAGATGAAGGCAGCAGAATACGAGGAAGAAGCATATAGAGTCAGTGCCTAGGAAGCATCACTGTCTAGTCCGACTATATATCGACTAGAAAGCCATGATGCAGTAACTACATACGTATTTGGGCTGTGCTGTTTGCCCCGTTGCAATTTTCGTGGTTGGCGTTGTCACCGTTGTCATCTTCTTCTTTTTCTTCTTTCTGTCTCCTGTCTCTCTTGAAGAACTTCACAACAGAAGCAAAGATCCTCTTCTTGACGAGGCCTCTCTTGGGGGTAGCCTCCTCTGCTCTTCTCTCAGGCAGCGCTGCCTGCTCGATCCTTCAGGTATGGGCATGGCCGACAATTTCCTTAGCCTCGGACAAAAACGGGAAGTGTTAGAGAGACAAAACATCTTGCCAATGTTGGTGTGTGGGGTGTTGGAAATTTCCTATAATGGGCTTACATTAATTAATCAATTTTCTATTTTATATAATCGGGTTAATGGATATTCCAATATATTTTGAACCCTCAAGTGATCTTATTGAATTGGGTTTTGGCATCTATTAATTACGGGCCTAGTTGAGCAAAGCAAAGTGTAGGCAATTGTGTTTAAGCGAAGCCCGTAATGGGAGGGGCCCGTTAACACACTATTGATTAGGGTTTCACAGGTCCCCTCTCTAGCCTATAAAAGGGTAGGTTATACCTATCAGTCGCTGAATCCCATTAAAGCTGCTAAACCGAAATAGGTCATAGAGAGGAAGATCCTGCAACCGACAGATCACTGATTATATCAGCTTGATCTGTTTTCAATCAAGTGAGGACATGGCTCAAACAGGTATATTCTAATTCCGCTGTATATATATAAGTGTTGGTGTTTTACAATCATGTATGGGTCAAATTCATTGTTTAATAAATTTCTACATGTGGTATCAGAGCGGGTCATATATGATTGTAAAATCCAATTTTTTTTTAACAAATCCGATTATGGTGTTTACCGTGTTTGTTCCTTTTGGTTTTGAGCTTTGGTCAGTTTGTGCTTTAAAAGTTCTTATGCGATTTCGATCAATCAAAGTTTTTTTTTTTTTTTTTTGGTCGAATCAAATCAAAATACTTATTAAATAGGTAAAAATAATGCATTAGAATGGAAGATATAAGTTATGATGATGATATGTTTGATTTCTTGGATGATCATTATTCTGCAATTTCGGATCTATGATGGACCTCTCTATGCACATGTCTACAAACGAGCTAGTAAAAAAGCTTTTTAGTGTTTGATGTCTTCATAACATTTGAAGTCGACTTAAAGAGCTTTCCAACGAGCCATAGAACGCCCTGATCCAGTGTCGGTTGCTATCCGAAATCATCGTCCAAAATCAGTTTAGTAATCTGTAATAATCTTCTGTTCAGTTTTGATATGCATGTTGTCCGCCTGTTGCTTTTGTCGATTTTTTTTTCCAATTTCTGTGTTGAGATCTAGAGGTCGACTCCTTCATGAAAAATGTTCATATAGGTCTCAACTTTGACATATAATTTTTTTTGGATTTTTTGGAGCATAATTAGTTGATGAAAACCTTATGCATAGATCAATCCATTTTGAAACTTTAGAGTTTTTGTTCTACATGTTCCCACCATATATAATTTGTATAATTTCATTGAGTATATATTGAGAAATTCAAAATTCCAGAATTCATAATTGGAAAGGATTCCAACAATTTCGAATTTACTTTGATTGAATGATGAATGTTAAAAATTGTTATATGGGTATTGTAATACATGAGTGATTTATGCAATGTTGACCGACAAATTGCATGGTTGGAGTTTCTGCACGATGAGATCGGGGTTTGTGCCTACGTGTTGGGTATCACGTCGGTGAAGATCCTTGGATTGAGTTAGTGTGAAGTGAAAGTTCATATTTTTCTGTTCCACTAGAATGTGTTTGTGCATGGGCGTTTTGCTAGTTCTCGAATTGCTTTGAGGTGGACCGACTGATGTGATTTCGTTTTGTTTTGATGTTGGGTTATTCATGTGTACTTGTTTATGGGTTCGTGTGCTTGCACATGTAGAATGGTTTGAACTCCCTGTGCCCTCTAAATAGCTAGATATCTTGTGAAGAACAAAATCCTTTGTCTTCTATCAATTGTGATGTTTTGCATAATAAAATGAGTCAAAAAGCATCGGTAATCCCCTGTCCTTCTATTGCTGGGAGCAAATTGATTGCTCATATTGTGCTAGATGGCCTTCGCTCATTGGGTTAAGTAGGCATGAGGAAGAAAATGTTGTACGGCTTCTTTTGTGGGCTAGAACTTCATTATAAGAACTTTTTAGCAGGCATTTGTAAGTGAGTATTGCTCATCAGGCATGTGATGTGAATGTTGCATATCAGCTAATCATGCTTTGAAGGATGTTCTCTACTTCTTGTATGATTAGACCATTATGCACTTGTTTGGTATCCTATATGTTCTCTCAAAAACAATTAGTAATTTCAAGTTGATACTAATTCTGCTTGGTGCTCGACTCTGCAATGAGCTTCAATTTGTATGTGTTAATTGCATCATTATTTTCAAGTTGTGAAAGAACCCACCAATTGCTTAGTTCTTTCATAGAAAGGATAATTTTTATCTACGGAATAATTGCTCCCGTTCTTGACCTTGGTTGATTTCGCCTGTCAATGCTAGTTGCTTGTTTAATGAGTAGATTGTTTTCAGTCCGATGCAATTCAAAGTTTTCTTTTCTTTTCTGGGTGTGGAAAATTTTTGGGCTTTGTTTGGTTTTGGACTTTACCTACTGGTTTTCTTGGCTTTTGCGAGTGACTGTATTGCCACCTATTTACGGGTTTTTAGCCATCTATTCGAGTGAATTGAGGCTCAGCTCTATGGTTGATGACGGATCCCTTCGCTTCCCATGTGTGATCGAGTGTACCAATTGATTGGGTCTAGTTCTTGTATTTCTCGATCTATATGGGTAGTTTGATTCTTGGTTCCATCTTGTGGTGGTTTGCTTTTTGGCTGGAGTTTTGGGATAGTTTTCAATTTATTGTTTTTTGACTTTTTCTTTAGTAAGACAGGGTCTACATCAAATTTTTTTTTTTTTCGTTTGATTATATGGAATGATTACCGGAAAGTAGTATGGATTTTATTAGATTGAATAATAGGTTCTATTTTATTATATACGTGCAAAAGAAAATGCAGCAATCTAGCTTGTTCTTCCTTTGTTTCCCATGATATCCTCACTTGTGGTTAATTGCAATGTCATGGCTGGGACATTGAGTCCATCATTGTTTAAATAATAGTTGTTGAACCCAATGATGCAAATGCAGAGCCTCTAGATGGGGTGAAATTAGAGATATTGCTTTTCAATTGTATCTGATTTTTTAGGTTTAGAGGTTCTAGTATTATGTATTATTGTTTGAATTTTTTTTTTTTTTTTTTTTTGAAGATGAGTAGTAGTAGATTGAAGCTATAGACAAGAACAATAATTTTTTGAAGCTTGGATATGGACGATTTAGTTCAGTCTTTCTTCAATTAATTCATCTTGGATTTTGATTGGATGCAAGATTGTCTTAATTATACGTGAATTCACTTTCTTGATTTTGTTGAACTTACTGTCAAGAAAAAAGGAAAGTCCAAGTTACACTTATTAACCAAATTATATGGTTTCCTACTCCAAGTTGAAGTAGCAAATTTGAGTAAAGATGAGATTATTAATTCGACTATGAAAATAATACTAATCCGAAATAGGACCTTCATAGGGACTATGGAGCAATGCAATGCTTGATTTTTTATGAAGGATTTTGTATTGTAATTGGGACTTGTTCATTTAGTCTCATAGTTGATGTTTTGTGATGAGCTTATAGCAGGATTGTTGACCTACTTTGTGGTTTTGCTTTGATTAAAATATAAACTATTTAATAAAAGTGATAATCTTCATGAAGGATTGGTAACATTGTCGCTATTTGAACAAATATCGACTTCATTAATTTCTTGGGTTGCATCAGTGGGGATGGCTTACTTTTCACATGGCTTTTGTCTATGCCTACTATAAAGCCATGTATGAGAAGTGGTCAATTGCCCACTACTTCTTGAAACATTAGTATAACATAATACCATAGAGAAAAAAAAGTATTATGTAGTGCTAATAAGTGTTATATTGTATCAGTAAATTTATTCATGTGCATTGACGAGCTCCCTTTATCTTCTATTGTTATCGTCATCTCTCTTTTAGGCTATCAAATTAGTTTGGTTTCGAGTCTCTCTATTATTTGGTGTTAATGAGATTCAGTTAATTTGAATAAGCACCTGAGATAATAGATTTTGAGCTATCCTCACTTCTCCTTTGGACACTGTAAATTTCAGTTGTCATGCTCATGTGCCTATAGCTAGTGCAAGATTGCGTTCCTCCATGTGTTTGCCTCCATCATGTGTGAAGTGTGAGGTCTTAAATGAATTATAACATTCTCCAATAGTTTGCTTTGATATCGCAAAGCTTATTGATGTAGTGCGGCCCAGCAAATTAGCCCTACATGCACGGAATGACGTGTAGGGCAAGTGTAGGGTCCTCCAAGGCCCGTTTCAATTGTTTTTAATATGCCTAATTTTTAATTTACGATTTTTTGGTATGGTAAATTTTAATTTTGGCATATTTAAATATTTATTTGGAATTATTTATTGTTATCCATATTTAATTCCATGAAAAATAATTTTGTGCCTATTTTTCCAATTTTTAATTTATGAAAATTTATTATAGGGTATGAGGGATAATATGACAGTATTCACTTTCCCTAATTTAGCATAGATTATCTATACTTTCTTGCTTGAGTTTAACTAGATAATCTTATATGCTTAATTATAGAAATAGGCACATAAAATTGTGGCAAAAATTGTTTGTTGATTGATAAATGCAATATGATCTTGGGAAGCACATATCGTAAAGTGCTTCATATTGTTTGATGAATTTTTGGGCATTGATTAAATGGAATATTTTTACAAATTATTAAAGTTCCTTATTGATAAAAAATTAGTATGTACAATTACCTGCCCAAAGGGGGTTATTGTGTATATTAATTTGAAAATTGCATGAAGATATATTCCAAAATTAAAAGATGGGGATGTATGACTCAAAAAGATTTATCTGCCCAAAGGGGATAAATTTTTTAAAGTTATATGTAATTCCCCTCTATATTAATATATTAGAGATAATTGATGGGATGTGTGACTCAAAATGTTTATCTACCCAAAGGGGATAAATTTTGAGAGTTATATGTGATTTCCCTTTGTGTTAGGATAATGGGGATGTATAATTTAAAGGATTTGTCGTCAAAGGGGATGGATCCTTAAAGATTATATGTAATTCTCCTTATCTATCTCTATATATTGATATCATGGAGATGTATAATTTAAATGATTTATCTCGCCCAAAGGAGATGGATCATTGACAATTATATGTAATTCTCCTTATTGTTGTTTTACAAACTTCATCTTTGTGGAAAATAATGGTGTATTATACGCTCTGCCCAAAGGGGAGTTTATAATATACTAATTATTTTGTGGAATTACTTATTGCCCATAATTGATCATATTGCATTATGTATGTCAAATTTTTACTTTTGCTGTGAACAACAACAATGCCACGGTTGAGATGTTAACCGGATATAATATTATATTATTAAGGACTTAGTCAAAAAGGGAGATATTGTGATTGAAAATATTAGAACTAAGTCCATATTAGCAGATTCTCTAACAAAAGGTTTACGACCCATTATGTTTAAAGATCATGTGAGGAATATGGGTGTTTTAGAATATTTTGATCTCTTTTGTTAGTGGGAGCTATATAGTTTGTATTTTTGGATATTATAGTTATATACAAACGGATAATGCTTTTATGATATTTATTAAAGCATTTACTTTTGATGATCATCACTGTTGATTTTATTGTTATCCATTCTCCTATTAACTGAGAAATGGAAGTATAGAACAGTATCTTTTAAACAAATAGTTTGAAGATGACTGGATGTCACTAATTATGAGATCTCATGTTGGATTGTGACATAGTTGTGCAATTTCATATTGTTTAGAAATCGCACTGAGGCAATTTCATATTGTTTAGAAATTGCGCTAATGCAGTTTCGTGTCGTTGAGAAATTGCATTGAGGACCGATAAGAAATAGTGTATATTTTGATCACATGTTGGCACTATTTCTTACTACACTACTAGGCCCATGATCCATGAAAATATAATGTTTATTATATGTGATTATGGAAGGTCATGTGCTATGGTATTTTCTTAACACATTGATCGCCATAGTCCTATAATGAGGTTATATAGGATTGGATTGGTTTTGAGATGCCGTTATTGGAATATTATTTTTCAAAATTGTGGCCACATAAAATAAATTTTCAGTTATTAACCCGAGAGTGTCGTTTTCAAAATAAAAATCGTTTTAAAAAATAAAACAAATTAATTAATGTAGCCCAAGTGGGAGAATGTTGGAAATTTCCTATAATGGGCTTACATTAATTAATCAATTTTCTATTTTATATAATCGGGTTAATGGATATTCCAATATATTTTGAACCCTCAAGTGATCTTATTGAATTGGGTTTTGGCATCTATTAATTACGGCCTAGTTGAGCAAAGAAAGTGTAGGCAATTGTGTTTAGCGAAGCGTAATGGGAGAGGGGCCCGTTAACACACTATTGATTAGGGTTTGCTAGGTCCCCTCTCTAGCCTATAAAAGGGTAGGTTATACCTATCGATCGGCGAATCCCATTAAAAAGCTGCTAAACCGAAATAGGTCATAGAGAGGAAGATCCCGCAACCGAAACGGATCACCTGATTATATCAGCTTGATCTGTTTTCAATCAAGTGAGGACATGGCTCAAACAGGTATATTCTAATTCCGCTGTATATATATAAGTGTTGGTGTTTTACAATCATGTATGGGTCAAATTCATTGTTTAATAAATTTCTACATGGGGTTGCAAGGTAAGAGGAGATTCTGAGGAGGACATGACGATTTAAGGTGATGCCCATTGCCCTATTATATCCGCAAGCACAGAGATCCGGTGAAGACTGGAGCTTTTTGCTCTGAGGTGGAGCCATGGTGTCCTCGCTTTTTGGGGCTCTTACGGGACAGTAGTGGGAAACAAAGATGGAGGAGGCCCGACATGTCCGATACACTAAAAGAAGTGGACAGCAGTGACATGCACAATGACATAACGTGAAAAAAAAGGCAAGTCAACGAGGTGGAGCGGGACTGTCAAAGCCTACGATTGATCCGCTCAGGAAGACACTTTCTCCAGAAGTATTCTTTCGTGTCTCGTACGCCCTCCTCCATGGATGCTCCTCTTCTCCACGTTACGCTCTTCATTTCCGTCTCCTCCGTCGCATCCTCCACCAGCCAAACGCTTGAAGAATCAGGAAAAAACCGATTCTCTGTCTCTCTGTCTCTCTCTGTCTCTCTCTCTCTCTTCTCGTTTACTCTCTCCGTGTCTCTTGACGACGACGAAGAAACGAGCGTGTTCTCTGTTCATCCTTTCTCTTCACAGATTTGAACCTCTGAAAACAAAAAAGAAAGAAAGAAAGGAAGCCACCACCATTGCCTGCACATGTTTTCAAAGTTTATCCACAAAAGCAAGAATAAGTTTTGATTCGTCGTCCCTTTATTAATGAGTTCATCATTCTGTACTCTCTCGATGTTCTAGTGCAAAAACTTTGAACCAAGTTTCCTTTTTACTTTCCTTTTCTTTTCGTTTGCAGAGTTCTTCCGTCAACTTGAATATCGCTCTTGAACTAGCAACTGTAGTGCCTGGATTTGTTTTGATAATTCGGGTTTTGATTGACATTTTCAAACAGAGAAGATTTGGGGGTGGTGGTGGTGATACAGAGTTCATCCTCAGACATGGAGTAACGAGAAAATTCGGGATCTCTTCAATGGTGATTTTGATCCAAATTCTTTATTTGGGATTTGGATAGAAGGACAAGAATAGTTTAGCCCGATTCATTGATTTTTGACGAACAAATGGATCAAATGAGAATGTTTAAGCACAATCTTGCCCACTTCATTTGGCCGATGAAGTCACATCGGTTTATAAATGAAAGTCATGTTGGCTTTTTCAACCATACCAATCAATGATGTCACTCAATTAATGATTTTGAAAAATTATGTTACTTAAACAATCATTCAAAAAGTTAAAGCACTCAAGTATGTAAGTTATAATACTCATGATGTCCTTCTCTCCATAAAAGAAATTAGGATGGTGAATGTTTTTATTTTATTTGGCATAGTCTAATTAATCAAATCAGTATATAAATGATATATCGGATTTTGAGTAGATACACATTCTAGAATGATTCCACATGATTTAAAAATCTAATCAAAATGTCCACTTACAATTTGTCATATCATAACCTCACTCGAATCAAGTTTATCTAACATTATCTTTGTAAATTTGTCGTGGGGGGAAAGGAAACGGGACTGCCCCACTTGGTTGTATGATGACTCAGGATAAGAAATGCACGTACTTGTTCTTTCTTTTCTTGTTTTGGTCGGTGCATGCACGTACTCGTTCAATAGATATAAAGTGTTTGCCCCGGTCAACACTCCTGTCTCGACCCCTTTTGTTATCTCCCAAAAGTCATCAACCCGTTCTTGTCCTCCACGATAAGGACATGGTGGTGTTGTCTTATTGGACAATTTGTTTAACGATGAATGCTTTTGCATTTTTTTTTTTCCTTTTTAAAAGGAGTGCCACATGGCCTGGTTGAGCACCAGTTCCAATACAACTGGGAATTGGACCAAACCGGAAATTTAAGAGTTGACAATAGCCAGCCTAGCTCTCGATTCCTAGTGCCGATCTGATTGATGGAACCATTTACTATGTAATAAATATCGTTTTATTATGTTCTTTTGTCTATCGTAAATGAGATATGAGTTGCTAATTAAGTCATAACTTGTCAGATAATGAGTCAATTGGATAGGCTCATCGCTCAACTTATGCAATATTTGCTCTCAATGGTGAATGCCTTAATTGATGAGATGAGAAGAGCTGCGGCCCCAAGATGAAGATCTCAAGAAATTCAATCCATACCAATAGATGTGTCACCATTAGTACCTTCTGCTCCACACATTCATACAAGACAAGTAATTTATATATATGGGACATGGAGCCAATATTACTCCGACTCCAGCTGGTACAAGGAAACAACTCACATATCTTGCTTTGCTCGACATATGTCGTCCATAGGGTGTCAAAATGGGTCCATGATCTTTTATATAAAAGTCAGCTACCGCTTTCCTATTTTAAGTCTTGACGAAGGGGGTTACAAAGTCCTATTCATACTTTCTTGCTATGGCCAGATTTTCCCTGACTTCGGTACGGTCGGGTTGCATTGTAATATTACTCGAATCAATCCTAAAAACTCGACTCGAGCTCAAAATAAAAATCGAGCTGATCACATGGACGATGAGTGGAGCTACTGTCGTTTTCCCCCTCTTCCTATCGGGGCTTTTGCAATATTGCTTCAAGGACAACTTATCACAAGATGATTAAAACGTCAACCATGACTTCATTCCCTGTTGTAACCATGATTTCAAAGTCGAAGAAGGGTGAGGATAGTTAAACTCCTAATGGGATTGATACCAGGTGTTGATTCAGCTGAAATAATTGCTCTCATTCAACTGAGGTACTTTCTAAAGAAGTATTAAGGAAGTATTTGGCTCAAACCCAGACTGTAGTTTTCCTCGATCATTTGCAGAACAGCTAGAGCGACTATTTGGGCTTCAAACTGTCGAAAATTATTCCACACTTCGGTGATGAGAATACAGAGAACTTGTCCTCATTGAGTTAATAATCAGCCCAAGCAAAGAAAAGTGAAGGAATCATTAGAAGCTGCTCAGGTGTCCCAGAGTAGGAAATTAGCACTGATTGATTGATTCTTATATGCTTCAGGCCAACAATGCTACTATGCCAGTGCTTGAATCTGTCAAAGATTAAGAAGAATATTGCTACGAGTGTTCTGGTCTCCTCGGCAATTTTCGTGTGCACCTTTGAACGTCCCTGGAGATCAATCGCTCAGCTGCTGGCGATGCTCCTCTGCAAGTATACAGCAACATTTTTCGAGCAGAAGACTGTTCGGTTCACTTAAGTCAGTTCCATTGAGGGACCTGACTTCTCCTTGGTTCATATCATTGTCTTGGATCACTCCTGCACATTACTCCTCAATTATTGCCTTAAAATAGTGACTGTTGGTCTTCAATCTACGGTATGCACGCTCAATTAGATGATGTGATGAGCTTATATCAGCGGGTAATATAGAAGAACGTACCCTGTGAGTTCTCATATCCTGATGTATTGCCATGCCGGGCATTGCTGTACTTCATGCAAGGACCCGTATCTACTGCGAGCCCTTAAAAGTATGTTACATGTAGCCTGAATGCTCACAGCAATTTACCGGAGAAGACGCAAGTTAAAAGGAATTGGCTGCACAACCGTATGTCAGCCTGAGCTGCTTTATCAATGGGACAACATTCTTATTCTAACATGTAGATATCCCAAACATCACGGTCGAGTTGGGATTTGCACCACCTTTAGAAGGTTTGATAGAATCTGTTTCCTTTGTCGATGATTGATTCAAAGGAGCCCTCTTTTCAATCGATACTTCTGGACAAAATGATATGAGGTTGAGCGATTAATCTCCATTTCAATTGTTGATCTTGCGGCATTATATAGGACAAGACATATCTTATTTCTTCTAAATATCATTATTAAAATACTTAGATTTGAAATAGCACGAATACCAATCCAAATCGACCTGTAAGTCTACTTTTGCCATTACAAAAATCATAAACTAAAACTTAAATGAAACCGTTGTAATATTAATAAAAACCAAAAAGTAAAAAGGTAATAAATGTTTAGCATAGGTTTTTTTTTTTTTTTTGTTGACTTAGAAGAAAGATTGAAATGGAAAGATATTCTTAAAATCTAGATAATAGTGTAATTATAAAAACTTGAGAAAAGTACCAAATGACTTATTTAACTTTATTATGAAAAGTTGAGAGATGAGATTGAAAAAAATTCAAAGTTAAGGGCCACATAAAATATTTATGATTAGTTCAAGGATTACACTGAACTCATTAAAAGTTCAATATTGGACACTAAGGTAAAGTTTAGAGACTATTGTAAAAGTAAATCAAATTTGATAGCAAATGTCTCTTTTTGTCATGGTCAAAGATTTGATCGTGAGGAGATAAAATGTAATTGACCTAATAAAGTTTAGAGCGTTCATATCAAAGTATACTAAAATAAAGGGGACATACCACCAAAAAC
Source organism: Corymbia calophylla (assembly GCA_014182845.1). Classification (NCBI taxonomy): domain Eukaryota; kingdom Viridiplantae; phylum Streptophyta; class Magnoliopsida; order Myrtales; family Myrtaceae; genus Corymbia; species Corymbia calophylla. Next base: position 24,091,265 of record CM024703.1, read on the forward strand.
CCTAAACTATGCTACTTATGACAATTTTACCCTGAACTTTTTTTTGTGCCATTAAAAACCCCAAACTGTGCCACTTGTGATAATTTTACTTTAATCTTTTTTTTGTATCATCAAAAACTCCAAATTATGTACTTGTGACAATTTTATCCTGAATTTTTTTTGTGCAAAAAAAAATCGTAAATTATGCCACTTAGAATAAATTTACTCCAAACTATGTAGCTAGGGTCGCCTAGCTGGGTGGCTAGCAGCCCTTGGCCCTGGCTGAGCGAGGGTCGGCGACCCTCGCCGGATTTGGAGGAGGGTCGCCACCCTCGCCCACCGTCACTAGCCCTTCCTAGCGATGGTGGGGCGGACGATGGCGGCGGTGGTGAGGGTTGTGCAGCCCTCGCCCGATCCTCCCCTTCCTCCTTTTTTATTTATTTAAATTAATCAATTTTATAGTAATATATATTTTAAGTTATTTAATATTATTTAATTAATATATTTTTTAAATGCCACATCAAAAAAAACGAGTTTCGCCGACTCAGCTTCCGGCGAGCCATATAAATGATTTATATTATTAAAATAAGTTACGTCGGATTTCTGGTAGCCTTCACCGAAGTTGGCACTTAAGTAATCCAATTTTCAAAAAAGTGGAACTTAAGTGTATATTTTATAACTTTTGGTACTTAAGTGTCCCCTCCTGCCAAGTTTTGGCATTTGGGCTGTACTTTTGCCCAATTTAAACATACACTTATTATACAAACACTATTTTAATTTTAATTTTACCTATTTTGTCAAAATAATCCGAAATTTTTGCACGAAATCCCAATATAGTTAGCTAACTATTATCGGAAATTATTGACGTGGCGTCCAGTTATTATCAGCTATCTTATATGACACATTGACGTAGACAAATTTAATCATAGTGACATTTTACATAAACCACCACGTTTGTATTTCCTAATGGCAATCGATCGGAGTGACTATATTGAAATTCCGTGAAAATGTTTGTGATCATGTTGGGAAAAATGAATAATTCAAGATCGAATCGATAATCTCATTGGAAACAACGGAAAATTCATGCTGCGAAAAGTCTACGGTCAAAAAATATTTCTCAATATATGATCGCTTTCAAAAGTTCACGAGGAAATCATCAACGAGCATGTCTACACGCATGAATCTTTATTAAGAATGAAAATATTTCTGTTCTAAATGATTGATGATAATTTCTACAAGAATATTTTTAAGATTAGTTATCCTCCGGGAAATAGAAAAGGCTCGGAAACGGATGGAGTTGGGGCTCATCATGGGGGCGGCCTTAGCGGGAGGGGAAATCGGGTCGGGTCTTGTCCCCCACCACCGACGGCACTTTTAGCTCTTGTCATGTCTCCGCTTCTTGCGGAGCGGTAGCAATGCCCGTGCATATCATTAGGGTGTGTAATCGGATCAGATTTACCTGAAAATCAGACTACACTACTCGAAAAATAGGTTTGGGAACAAGTTCCCATTTAAACCAGCTGAGAATCAGTTCCAAGGGAAGGCTCACCTGAGAATCGGACTAGTTTTGGAACTGGTTCTTACTAAAAAATAAAAAAAAAACCCTAATATGACCTTCTTGAACATTAAAAGTTTTGCTTCGAAATGAGTATTTAACTTTACAATTTCTTATTTGGACATTTTTTTCTAATACAGTCTGTAGGAGAAGTAGTCTTAATCTCAATTCATTTTTTTCTATTTATTCTATTTATTTCAAACAGATACCTTTCAATATTGTTTAAGTACTAACATTATACTATTATGAAGTTATTGGCTGACAAACCAAGGTTATTGAATTTGTACGTTTAGTAGGAATTTTTGATGTATGGAGTAATTGACTAGGAACCTTGATTATAATATTCTGGAGCTCACAAGTTTAGGAAAATTAAGTTGTTGTTTCCTCGCGTGTTTACGTAAAATCTATTGCCGTATAAGACATCGAGCAATTGCTTCTTGCTTGGGATGTTTATGAAAAGTAGATTCTCAAACCGGACCTAAAAAACAAAGTAGGTTCCAAAATAGGTTCCAATACAAACAAAATGAGGTACATGCTCCAAAAATTGAGTACTGGTTGTAATAGGGTCGGGTTCAGGTTTAAAATTTGGAACCTTCCCACTTTGAAACTAATCACCTCTACATATCGTCGTCTCATGGTGAAATCATCCTTACAAACCAACCACCATCAAGTCAGCCAACGTAGGACGATGATGGGTCTTAACTGGAGAATGGTGAGTCAAGCACAACTCGGAAATGACTCGGTGGAGAGATATAAAAGATGTGAACGAAAAGATAATGGAATTTAACGAGTGTTGAAATGAAAAAAGAGAGAAGAAGACTAAGTTTTGATTGATGTTGAATGAGGAGTAATCGCTCAACTGACAAGAGCAAAAGCTGATCGAAGCTATTATATAAGGGATGTTAGCAATATTAGGATATTTAGATATCTCTTAGAGATTTTTATGATATTTTCACTTTTTTCAATATCTATTTTGATTGTGCTTAGTTGTGTGTATTGCACCTAGTGCACCGTGAGTGTCCCGCCAGACATCCAAATAAATTCATCCCCACATCTCAATAGTGTTCATTTCGCATGCACAAGTCTTATTTGAGGAAACACTTAATCGAGTCAATTCCATCATAGTCATGTTTTGATGCTATTTGCATTGACTACGTCACATAGTCGACCTTTTTTCATGGAGGGGGCTTTCTTTCGATGCCAACCGAATAGGTTGAATCGCTCAATAACTATCTTCCCAAGCCAATTGTATGGGCCGCGTTGCTCAGTTATTGTTTCATAAGCTAGCCACATTGACCGCTTGCTGTTTTCACTCCAATTCTCGAAATTTCGCATGTCGTTTTGAGAAGTCAGCACTACCACCAAATGACTTGCAGCCCTCAAATGAGCCAAATATGGAAGATTCTGCCTTACACATTGCCCACCACATATCAACAAGCCTGTCTCATGGTGTCGTTAGAGGAATAAGTATTTGTGACACGGTTTGACATTAATCCAAACTCCAGTTGATCATGTCACCTTGAGTATAAGAGGAATGTTAGTAATATTATGATATTTAGACATCTCTTAGAAATATTTATGATATTTTCTCTTCATTCAATATTTATTTTGATTGCAAACAACTTGAAGGAAATCAGTAAATCACAGATAAAGTCATCAATAGCAAACAATTGCAGATTTTGCTAAGTGTTGAACCAGTGTCGTTTATGAACAGAACAAAGGTTGGCCAACAAATCAATCGAAGACAAAGACGGTGGATTGACACGAACACAGGATTGCCATGTGGTTATGTCTATAATGTTAGAATTTGTAACTTCTTATACATAACCACTCTTAGATGATAGAGGATCGTGTCTAAGTCTCAGATGACATAAGTGCTTATCAATTGCTATAAATGGTGTTGTGAAGTTATTCGTGAATTCAGAATCTATAATTATTTGTAAATAACTGTTATGGAGGAACGTAAAAGCTGATGTTGTAATTTATTGAGAAGATCACCAATCAGCAACGGAGCACATCCTTGTCAACTTCGACTACAAGGATCGCAAATTTTCACATTTTTTGGTGAAACAATCAATATTGCTAAAGAATCTGCCCAAAACTTAGCAAGGTGTGGGGGGCAGTGACAGAGGTTACACGTCCATCCTCATCACGAACCATGACCGGCGGCGTACAACTATCTTTCATTTAAAATATGTCAAATATCAAGCTAGATAATATATGCATAACATATGGGACCTGATGTTGATTTATACAATTCAATTAGGTACACAAATAGGTCAAGCCCCTTAAAAAGGGTATTCAAGATAGTGACCATTTGAGGGTGAATTTTATTCATAAAGCAGTTGAGCAATATCCCTTCATCGACATTTCTGGGAGGGTGCTACAATCTCTTTGGCCAAATCTTAAGTGATTCCCAATTATGAAAGAAAACCCTAGCAAATAAATTAAAAAAAACAGATGCTAAAAAAAAAAATGGTGAAAGCTCTATTATGGAAGGAAAAGGAAAATGCAGCTGTACTCTTAGTCCAAAACCATTGACTGAGAACAGGAGAATCACGTCTCCACTTAAGTCACTGCAAGATTTTACGTTTTTAAATTATAAAAGTCAGTCAAAAAAGATGTTCTCCGCAAAATAAAAAATGGTGAAAACTCTCTTCACGTAGGAACAAGAAAATGCACCTGTACACATAATTAAAGTATCCCAAAATGGCTAGTGGGTGGTGTTTAATGTTCTTTAAACAAATGCAATGGTCTTATTCTATTTATCAATTTAAGACTTTGGGCTCGATTTTATAATATGGTATCAGAATCAGATTTTATCCCTATTTATTCATATGTGCAACCCCCATTCGTTAAACTCCACGTGTTGGTCCTAATTTGGTTTATACGCTTGTCTCTTACTGATTGCTGTACTTATCCCATGCCTACAAAGCACATGAAGTTAACTAGTAAAAAAGGGTGCGTCCATCTTGCGAAGCTGATCGTTGAGATACATTTTTGGACACCCCGAAAACGATTATCGTGGCTCGCTTACTCAGTAACATGCCTATGGAAAAGTACATTTGACCGCCAGGGACGAATCAATTGTGTATGCCTTCCATACGAGGTAGAACATACTTCCATGCACGTGTGCAGACACTAGAGGGTTTAGAGTCGACCAAGCAAGCCAATTTAGAGATGGCTGAAACATTTCATGCATATCACCTTGATTGCTGTCTCTCAAGCCGGTCCAACACATGAGTTTTAACTAGATGCGCCAAGTTCATGTGAGCCTAAAGAATCATAGCCGTTATTATTGAGAATGAGTGGGTGATGTACATGATCCTTGGCCAACCTTGATGCCCAAGAGACTTACATTGCGGCATAAAAAGACGAAGGCAGTAGAATACGAGGAACAAGCATATAGAGGCAATGCCGAGGAAGCATCACAGTCTAGTTCGACTATATATCGAATAGATATCCATGGTGCTATAACTACATAAGTATTTGGGCTGTGCCATTGCCTTCTTCTTTCTGTCTCCTGTCTCTCTTGAAGAACTTCGCGATAGAACCGAAGATCCTCTTCTTGACAAGGCCTCTCCTAGGGGGGAACCTCCTCTGCCCTTCTTCTCTCGAGCAGCGGTGCTTGCTGGATCCGTCAGGTTCGGGCGTGGCTGACGAATTCCTTAGCCTCCGACAAAAACGGGAAGTGTTAGAGAGACAAAACATTTTGCCAATGTTGGTGTGTGGGGTGCAGGGTAAGAGGAGATTCTGAGGAGGACATGACAATTGATTTAAGGCGATGCCCTGTTATATCCAGCACGCACAAAATATCCAGTGAAGACTGAAGCTTTTTCGGTCTGAGGTGGAAAGCCATGGTGTCCTCGCTTTTTCGGGTTCTTATGGGACAGTAGTGGGAAACAAAGATGCAGGAAACCCCACGTGTCCGATACAGTGGAACAGCAGTGACGTGCACAATGACATAACGAAAAAGAGTAGGTTAACGAGGTGAGTGGGATCGTCAAAGCCTACGATTGTCGTAGGAAACACTTTCTCCGATGGTGTCATGCGCGATTCATGTATTGATTTCCTCTTTTCTTTCCTTTTCGATTGCAGGCTCTTATTGTTGCAGAGTTTCTCTTTGTCCGTGGCCATTTCAAGAGGAAGTATCTCGCTAAGAGTTTTGGGGCTTATCAGCTTGAATATCGCTCTTGAGCTAGTAATTGTAGTTTTTGGATTCGTTTTGATAATCCGGGTTTTGATTGACATTTTGAAGTAGAGAAGATCCGGTGGTGGTGGTCATGATACAAAGTTAATCCTCAGGCAAAGTAATGAGAAAACACGGGGTCTCTTCAATAGTGATTTTGATCCAAATTCTCTATTTGGGATTTGAATTCGAAGAATAACAATAATTTAGCCCAATTCATTAGTTTGTGACAAACAAATGGATCAACCTAGAATGGTTAAGCATTTCGACCAACAAGCCACATCAGATAATTTACATTAAATGGATGCCGGGTAGGATTTTTCAACCACACAGATCAACGATGTTAGTCAATCAACGACTTTTGTAATTATGTCCTTGAATGATCGTCTGAAAAGTTATGATACTTATGGTATCATTTTTTCCATGAAAAGAATTTAGGATGACGAACGTTTTTATTTCACTGAGTAGATAAATATATCGGATTCTGAGTAAATAAATATATCGGATTCTGAGTAGATACACATTTTGGAATGACATCATTCTCCTATAGATGTCCACTCATCATTGTATTACTCCAATCAATCTTCATTTATCTAACATTATCTTTGTAAATGGGTCATGGGGAAAACAGAGAGAGAAGAGAGGAAAAGGCATGCGCGTACCCGTTCGAGGCGGACAAAGTGTTTGCCCCGGTCAATACTCCTGTCCTGGTCCCTTTGTTCTCTCCCAAGAGTCACCAACCCTCTCCTGTCCACCGCAACAAGGACGTGATGGTGTTGTCTTATTACACAACTTTTTTAGCGATGAATGCTTTTGCATTGGCCTTTTTCCTTGTTTAAAAAGAGTGCCATATGGCCAAACTTAGGTTTGAGCACCCATTCCAATTCAACTCGAAAATCAAACTAAGCCAATCGATTTCCAATTCGAAAAATTTAGAATCAGCAATAACCGATTCAGTAAACGGTTCCTGATACTGAATTAGACCGATGGACCGAAATAGTGGAACTATATACTATATAATGAGTATTGCCTTATTTTATTCTGTCGTATGTCGTATGTGGGATGTGGGCTACTAGTAAAGTTGTAACTTGCCAAATAATGAGTCAATTGGACAAGCGTGTTGCTCCACTTATGCAATATTTGCTCTTGATTTGAATGCCAGGATAAACATCTCAAGTAGTTCAATCCATACCAATAGATGCGTCGCCATTAATACCTTCTGCTCCACACCTTCATACAAGACAAGTAATTTCTATATTTGGGGCATGGAACCAATATCACTCCGACTCCAACTCGTACAAGGAAACTCACGAATGTTGCTTTGCTCGATGTCTGAACTCCATAATCTTTTGTATAAACATCAGCGACGGTTTTCCCATTTTAAGTCTTGAAGAAGGGTCTCACGGAATCCTATTTATACTTTCTTGCTACGGCCAGTTTTTCCCCGACTGTGGTTTGGGCCGGGTTGCATCATCATATTACTCGGATCAATCCTCAAACTTGACTCGAGCTCGAGAAAAAAAAAAAATTGAGCTGGTCCCGCATGGACGACGAGCGAATCTACTTTCTTTTCGCCCCTCTTCATATCTGAGCTTTTGCGATAGTGCTTCATTCAAGGACAGCATGTCACAAGACGATCAAAACGTCAACCTTTACTTCATTGCCTGTCGTAACCGTGATTTCAAAGTTGAAGAAGGGTCAGGATAGCTAAACTCCTAATGGGATTGACACCATGTGTTGATTCAGCTGAATTAACTGATCTCATTCAACTAAGGTACTTTCTATAGAAGTATTAAGAAAGTATTTGGCTCAAACTCAGACCGTGGTTTTCCTCGATCATTGGCAGAACAGCTATAGAACGACTATTCGGGCTTCAACCTGTGCAAAATTATTCCACACTTTGGTGAGGAGAATACAAAGACAATTTGTCCTCATTGAGTTAATAATCAGTCCTACAATGCTACTATGCCCGTGCTTGAATCTGTCGAAGAATAAGAAGAATATTGCTACAAGTGTTCTGGTCTCCTTGGCAGTTTTCATTTGTAGCTTTGAAAGTTTTTGGAGATCAATTGATCAGCTGCTGGCTATGCTCCTCTGCAAGTATACTGCTACCTTTTTCGAGCAGAAGACTGTTCTGTTCACTTACGTGAGTTCCATTGAAGGACCTGACTTCTCCTTGGTTCATACCATTGTCTTGGATCACTTCTTCCCACCACTCCTCAATTAGTGCCTTGAGATAGTGATCGTCAGGCTTCTATCTATGGTATGCATGCCCAATCAGATGATGTGATGAGATTCATATCACCGGGAGATGCAGAAGAACATACCCTGTGAGTTCTCATTACCTGATGCATTGCCATGCCAGGCATTGCTGCACTTCATGCAAGGAACCATATCTACTGCAAGCCCTTAAAAGTAAGTTATATGTCACCCGAAATGCTCATGGCGATTTACTAGAGAAGACGAAAGTAAAAAGGAACCAGCTGCACAACGATATGTGAGCCTAAGCTGCTTTATCAATGGAACAACATTCTTGTTCTGATTTGTAGATCCAAATCATCACGGTTGAGTTGGGAGTTGCACCACCTTTAGAAGGTTTGATAGAATCTGTTTCCATTGTCAATGATTGATTCAAAGGAGCCCTCATTTCAACCGATACATCTGGATAAAATGGTATGAGATTGAGCTACTGATTTTCATTTCAGTTGTTGATCTTGCGGCATTACAGAAGATAGCCTAGTTGTGACGCATCTTGTCTTTTTGAGATATCATTATGAAAAACTTGGACTTAAAATAGCACAGATACCAACCCAAATGGATTGGTAAGTTTCTACTTTTACCATTACAAAAATCATAAGTTAAAACTTAAATGAAACCATTGTAATATTTGTAAAAACCAAAAAGTAAAAGGGTAATAAAAGTTCAGCATGGTTTTTTTATTTATTTAGAAGAAAGATTGAAATGGAAGGAAATTCTTAAATAATGTAATTATGAAAACTTATGAAAAGTACTCAAAATGACTCATTTGACTTTATTATGATAAGTTGAGACATCAAATTGAAAAAAATTAAAAATTTAAGGGCCACATAGAATATTTATAAGTAGTTCAAGAATCACACTAAATTTATTGTATATTGGGGTAAAGTTTAGGAACTATTGTTAAAATAAATCGAATTTGATCGCAAATGTCTCTTTTTGTCACGGTCAAAGATTTGATCACGAGGAGGTAAATAGGAACTGACCTAATCAAGTTTAGAGTGCTTTCAATGCACCTTTGTCCAATAATATCAAAGTATATTGAAGTAAATCTATAAAATTGATTAGTTAATAATGTCACATGTACTTATATGCTGTTAATCATGATCTATCAATTCGAACTTTTCTTTATGTACTTTTAGACTCTTTCTAATCGAATTTTAAGTTTAATATGTATCATGAAATTCTTCTACCTTTTTACAAACTTCTTAATCAAATCCCCGTGACATCTAATAAAAAATCAATATTTTCAAGCCAAAAAGAATTCTTCCTCAAAAGTGTTGACCAAATATCTACTAACTCTCTCTCTCTCTCTCTCTCTCTCTCTCTCTCTCTCTCTCTCTCTCATTTCAAGATACATTGCCAAACAAGGTGAAAACTTTGAAATCCATATGACAAACGGATCCTTAGTTTTGTTAGTCGGGTCATGGCCTTTTGGGCTTATGGCCCATCTGAGCCACATATGCAATCCCCACGCAACCTCAATACCAGCCATTATGGAGTATTTGACTCCACACGAACATTAACTGTAATAAAACCCTAGAGCCAAGCATTTGCCATACACCCGACAGCCCCTCCAACGTACGGTTGCCCCTCAGTACCGATGGTTGTACTTGTCCGTGCACCCGAGTCACCATAAGCGCACCGGAAAATAGGCAGATAATCAATTTAATCCAACACTTATTACATGGACACTAATTTGATTTCAAACTTTTCGATTTTATCAATATAATCCTAAATTTTTTCACAAAATTCCAATATAATTGGCTAACTATTGTCAAAAATTGTTGATGTGGTGTCCAGTTATTATCGATCGTCTTACGTAGTACACTAATGCAGACAGCTTTAATCGGAGTGACATTCTACATAAACCGCCGCATTAGCAACTTCCGACGGCAATCGATTAGGATGACTATATTAAAATTCCATGTAAAGGTTTATGGCCATATTTGGAAAACTGAAAAATTCACAACCGAACCGATAGTCTTACTAAAAATGAGGGTGAATTCATGCCGCGAAAAGTCAACGATTTCACGACCGAAATCATCAACGACCATGTTTACACGCATGAATCTTTATTAAGAATGGAGATATTTCTGTTCAGAATGATTGATAATCATTTCTAAAAGAATATTTTTAAGATTAGTGATCCTCCGGGAAATAGAATAAAAGGCTCGGAAACGAAAGGAGTTGGGGGCTCATTGTGGGGGCGGCGTTAGCGGGAGGGGCACTCGGGTCGTGTCTTGTCCCCCCCACCACCGACGGCACTTGTAACACTTGTTGTGTCCCTGCTTCGTGCGGAGCGGTGGCGATGCGCGTGCATCTCGTCCTCTCGTGGTGGAATCGTACTGACAAGCCGACCACCATCTGAGTCGGCCGACGTCGGACGGCGATGGGTCTTAACTATAGAATGGCGAGTCGAGCATGATGGTGAAAGGACTTGGTGAAATATAGAAGATTTGAATGAAAAGGATTACGGAATTTAACGAGCGTTGATGTGAAAAAGAAAAAGACTGACTTTCGATTGATATCGATGAGGAGTAATCGCTCAGTCGACGAGAACAAAAGCTGATCGAAGCAAAGTCATATAGGAACAAAACAACTGGTGAGCTATATGCTCATTAGTGTAGTACAAGGTGTCGATAAGACAAGTTGGTGAGATTAGTATGGAAGTTATTGATGAAATCCTTCGCCAGTCATGACTCAAAGGAAATTGGTAAATCACAAATAAAGTCGTCAATAGCAAACAATAGTAGATATCGCTAAATGTCAAAACAATGTCATTTATGAACAAAACATAGGTTGGCCAACAAATTAGTCAAAGACAAAGATGGTGGATTGACAGGAACATATGATTACTATGTGGTAACTTCTTGTGCATAACCATTGTTAGAGTATCGTGTGTAGAATCTCAAAAAACATATATGATTATCAACAACTATAAATGGTGCTAGGAAGTTATTTATGGATTCAGAATGTATAATTATTTGTAAATAGCTGTTATGGTGCTATGTAAAAGCCGACGTTGTAATTTATTGAGAAGATCACCAATCAACAACGGAACATATGTTCTTTCGCGCATTTCCTTTTATCTTTACTTTTTCTGCAAATTTACCTTTTCAACGCCTTCAAATTCCTGCACCTTCTATCAGTCTCGGGACTTCTAACTATCGGTACTTGCACTTTCATATTTCTACTTTTACGATCATTTGTATTCCCATCCATAGTAAAAAAAAAACAAGAACCCTTTTCATAACATTTGTCAACTTCGATTACAAGAATCACCAATTTTCACATTTTTTTGGTGAAACAATGAGTACTGATAGAATAATTTTCCCAAAACTTAGCAATGGGTGGGGGGCGGGTATACCCCTGTCGCGAACCATGACTAAGCCACCATGCTCAAACAGCGATCTTCCGTTTGAAATACGTCAAATATAAAGCTAAATAGCATAGATATAACATATGGGACCTGATGTCGATTAGTATATAGATATGTCAAGTTCCTCGTAAAGAGTATTCGAGATGGTGACCATTTTACAGTTAGCTTTATTCATAAAGCACTTGAGTAATATCCCTTTCATCGACATTTCTCGGAGGGTGCTAAAATCTCTTTGGCCAAATCTTTAGTGATTCCCAATTGTGAAAAAAAAGAAGAAGAAGCCCCAGCAAATGTAACTGTACATACCTAGATAAATTCTGACATTATTGGTCTGCCATGATAATGACAGATAAAGCATTGCCCGGTGAAGACCAGCTCACATGTTTGTAAGCTTCTTGGTCTGCCATGATGATGGACATTGAACAGATTGCATCTGTTGCCCAAATAGTACATCGTGCCACAAGCTGTTCGCCTTGGGGTCTAATTGTTAGTGTCTGTTAGGGATTTGTATCCAATGTACATGTATAATATATATCATATGAATTATACAAAACGTCAAAAAAAAATCTACAACTCTTTGAATTACCATTCATATATTATACCAAAAAAAAAGATAACGCGTGATTTCATGGAGAATTGTGGCTACAACGTTTAACGCGAAAAAAGGCCAAAGGCGAAAGGTGAAAATATAAAAATTTAGGGCGGACAGTTTAGTACTATTATTTTTTGGTCAGTAGGGCGGACACTTGATTTGTAGCATAAGTATGGTCATGACAAGAGACTTCAAGCACAGTTTCTTGTTGGAATTATCTTAGGCAATATCAACATTATCGGAGAATTTACTAAGAGACTCTTTTCTTGAACCTCGTCGATCCGCGTGGCAATATTTAGGTTGAATGGCTATTGTTTGGCAATTTGTATGCATGTGCTGTAGCTATTTATTCAAATCGATCCCACACCTAACTTCGAGACAGATATAAGATCAGGCAAGGAAAGGCCATAAACTATAACCAAGCCCAGGCCGACCTTACCATAATAGCCAAATTAGCATCGATCAAATCACAAATGGACATAGCAGCTCAGATAGGTCGAAAAAGGTGTGAGTAGGGGCTTAAGTTGTTTTCCAATGGTAGTTTATGGGGGAGGCAACTCAATAGCATAAGTAGCTTGAGCCGATAAAGAAGCTCTAACCGGGTTCAAGGGGGATAGATAAATAGATCAAAACGATCCCAGATGCCGTCCTCAAGCCTGATGCTTGAGCCGGATCCTCTAAAGGGAAATGTAATGCATAGATTGCCGAAAGATCCCCATTCTAAGTACGTTCTCTACGAATTATATTATACGTGCATGCATGTGTTCACACGCTCTAGGGTTTCGGTCCTACCTTTTCACGTCCTAATGGAATCAACCAAGCAAACCAAGCTAGAGATGGCTGATCTCTTTTCCCTCTCTCATGAAGTCCAGGATACATCACATCTATTCCCTCGACCGCTATCTCCGGAGCCGGTCCAACAGATAAGCTGTAACCGGATGCACTGGGTTCGTATAAGCCCAAAACATCATAGCCTTTATTATTGAGAACGATGGGGGTAATATAGATGTCCAAGAAGCTTGCACTGTGGCATCAGAAGACAAAAGGCACTAGTGTACGAGGAAGAAGCATACAGAGGCACTGCCAAGGAAGAATCATCGTCTAGCTAGACTATATATCGAGCAGAGCGCCGTAACACAACGACCATGCATGTGTTTAAGCCGTGCCATTTTGCTGGTCGCGATTTCTGCAGTCGGTGCTGTGGCCGTCGTCCTCCTCCGCTCCTTTCTCTCTCCCGTTTCTCTTGAAGAACTTCACGACGGAGGCAAAGATCCTCTTCTTGATGATGCCTCTCTTCGGGGGTAGCCGCCTCTGCTCTTCTCTCAAGCAGCAGTGCCTTCTTGAGCCGTCGGGTTCAGGCATGGTCAGTGATTTTCTTCGCGTGGGGCAAAAATGGGAGGTGTTAGAGAGACAAAACATCTGACAATGCTGTGAGTGCCGGGTATGAGGAGAGTTCTGAGGACATGATAATTGGTTTCATGGTGATGCCCATTATATACACGCCTAAATTTGAGGAAGATAGCTTTCACTTTGAGGTGTAAATTTTCTCATAACTTTTGTGGGTTTTTGTGGAAATAAAAGAACCAGGAAACCCCACATGTCCGACAAGGTGATCAGCAGGGACATGGACAGTGACATGAAAAAGTAAACGGAATTTTACCATGTCGCCATGAAATGTTATTTGAAATATACAAAGAATAACATAAATATCATAACTTTTATATAATACTTATTTAAATGTCATTATTTTTTATTAAACATTTATTTAGGTGATATTACTTTTTAGTCGACTTCTTAAGTGTCATAATTTTATAAAAAAAAAGTTCATCAAAAGGGTCATGGCATGTTGAATTTTCAGCACTTGTGGGGAAATTCTCTTAAAAGTTAGAATATTCAAATGATTGAATGAAAATTTATAGCATTTAACTGAATTTCGTAAAAAAAAGTATGATACTCAAGTGATCAATTAAGAAATTGCGATATTTAAATAAGTTCATATCAAAATTATGATACTTATGATGTCATTTTCTCTTGTATAACATTTTTATCGGCTTATTAATTAATCTACAATTGACACATGAAAACACCTTTTCCAAAGTGCTGCCCTTTTGTGTCTCCTTCCTTGTCATTGATAAAACTTGGTGATTGCAAACATTTTTATTTCACTCAGTGTTAGTTCTACAATCGTGGCTTGATCTTCCAAATCCACTCATAAAGTGACGTGTCGAATTCTGAATAGATACACGTCCCGAACATCACTGCCCGATTGAAATGTCCACTTATAATCCATCGTGTCATAATATAAAATTTTACATAAATGGTTGAAGGGGAAAACAAAGAGAAAACAGAGGAATTGGGACTGCCCCACGCTTGGTTATGTGAGGAAGCAGGATAAGACCGTACGTGCACGTTCGACCCATATAATTGTACTTTATTTGTGGAGACATAATTATTGTTGTCTTCGGAAATTCCATAAGTTGGCTCCTCTATAGACAAGATATTATCGTCGTATTCGTAAATTACATAATCCTAGCAAGCGAGGTTAATTAGTCTAGAAATGGATTAACTTACATGAATTTCGAGCGTACTGCAACAGGTTCGCTCCTAAACTATTCTTTGTTGAATGACCTTTCATCGATAATTGACACAAGGCAAACAGGTCATGGATTTTCCACATAAGAGTATTGAACACGTCTCTTCTTTTTTTTTTTCTTTTTGTCTCCTGTTTCTCTTGAAGAACTTCACAGTAGAACCAAAGATCGTCCTATCGACGAGGCAATTGATGTGACTTACATTCACACATCGGGCAATTAAGAAGATATTTTGAGACTAATAACGAGCTAGGATCCCACAATCCTTGTAATGCATCAACATGATATTAAAGTCACCAACTAGACACCCACTTTCTAGCACTTTAAGGGCGGTTTGGTAACTTTTTGTTTCTCAGTTTTTTTTTCCTTTTGATCTCCGAAACAAAAAAAAGAATAAAAATTCATTTGCAATGTCAGTTAATTTTTCTATTCCTCATAATAGATCATTAACTAGGAAATAAATTTGGAACATAAATAAAAAATAAAAAATTTACTTCTTTATTTTTGAGAAAAATTTCTAAAATAGGTCATTTTCTTTTTCTTTTTCTTTTTCTTTCTCCCTAACTGGTCACAAGGCCTTGGCGATGGTCAACAACAGGCCAAAGACAAGGTCGGGTGACCTTGTTGGTCCTCAGCCTCACGGTGGTTGGGCGAGGTTGACTTTGTCCAACCATGATGAGGCTGACCTCACTCAACCACGGCGAGACTCCCCCAAGGCTGGCGAAGTCGCCAACTCTCGTCTTTGGCTAGTTGCTAGCCATCGCCAAGGCCCATATGATTGACCAGGGGATGATGAGGAAGAAGGGAGGAAAAAAAGGAAAAGAAAAAAAAAATTTAAAAATAAAAAAT
This sequence comes from Corymbia calophylla, assembly GCA_014182845.1. Classification (NCBI taxonomy): domain Eukaryota; kingdom Viridiplantae; phylum Streptophyta; class Magnoliopsida; order Myrtales; family Myrtaceae; genus Corymbia; species Corymbia calophylla. The sequence continues at coordinate 24,106,658 of CM024703.1, forward strand.
CTCAAAAAATTATAAAAAAAAAAAATAAAAAGAACTTTAATGTCACAAAAAAATTTAAGGGTCATACCAAACGCATTCCTTTTATTTATTTATTCTGGAAATAGAAATTTTGTGTAATTATCAAACATGTTTGGATGCTTAAAAATTCGTCCAGGGAATAGAAATGGGGAAAATTATCTAAAAAATCATAAATCTATTGCATTTTTATTAATTCAGTTCTAAACTTTTCAATTTTACCAATTGAATTCTAAATATTTTCACTTTTTGTCAATTAAATCCATCTGATTTATTTTGATTGTAAATTGCTAACGTAGACGGCCGACGCCGACGTAAATATTTTTAATAATATTTAATAAAATTTTGATTTTTTTTAATGGTTTTTCCTCTTTTTTTTTTCCTTTTCTTTGCCCTTTATTTTGTGGTTTTTGGAGTTAGGGTCAATGATGTTTCCAACCGACCCTTGCCAACTCTTGGCTAGGGCATCATGCCCCTCGCCAGCCTTAAGTGAGGACCGCAATGCCTCACCGACGAAAGCCAAGGCGTGCAAGCCCTCACCCAAAATCTTCGAGGGCTTGGTGGCCCTCGCCAGCCCCAACTCCAAAACTGAAAAAAGGGTAAAGAAAAGTAAAAAAAAAAAATCATAAAATATTATTAGAAAATTATTTAAAAAGTGTCACATTAGCACCACCATCTACGTCAGCAAAAAATCTAAAAGTTTAGGAATTGACAAAAGTGAAATATGTTTAGAACTTGTTGGATAATTTTTCTAATGGAAACGCCATAAAACTATTTCTAAACACAAATTATTTTCAAGAACAAAAATATCATCAAACGCATCCTTAACAACTCAAGGCTGTCCTGCGAGGTCGTATAATTCTTGAAAATGAGGAGGATGACGCAGGCAAAACTCCCTATTTTGAGTAGATATTATAGGACTTATAATGAGTTGGGTTTCCTCTTCTAGAAAACTAGAGTTTGGGCACGAGCTTTTCCATTAGTGATGATTTTCCTAGCGTCCGACAAAAACGTGAGGTATTGGAGAGAGAGCATTTGTCAATCTGGTGGCTGCAGAATGAGAGGAGATGTCGAGGAAGACATGACGATTGATTTAAGGTGATTCCCCCATTATATACACACACACCCAAATTTGGTGAAGATTGAAGCTTTTACTCTAAGGTGGAAACTTTGAGTCTCCACATTTTTGGGTTTGTATGGGACACTAGAGGAAAAGCAAGAATCAAGAAACCTCACATGTCCGACAAGCCGTTCGATAAAAACAGTGACGTCGACTGTGACGTATAAAAGAAAAATTAACGAGCCAAGAAAATTTTGACGACATGCAAAAGGTTTATTGAGATACATGTATATCATGCATTCATTGTGATTGGCTACTATCATACTTATTTGTAATTGACACATGAAACACTTTCTCCATAGAATTACACTTTGCGGTCCCCTTTCAAGTCATTGACATAATTTGGTGATTACAAACATTGACATTTCACTTGATATAGTTGTACAGTGGTAGGCTCACATACCAAATTAACGTACACAAAATAATGTGTCAGATTGTAAGTAGATATACATTATGAATATCCCCAGCCAAGTGCACACTTGCAATGCAGCACCCCATAGTATTATTTTCAGGTAATTCAATCTTCATATATCTAAACATTACTTTTGCACATGTGCACTGAAAGAATAGAGGAAATGGGACGGCGCCAGCCTTGGTTACATAAGGACGTAGGACGAGGGCCCCGCACGTGCACGTTGGAGGCATATAATTGAATGAATTGTCTTTCGACGTGGATCCCCATTAGCCATGAGATTCTTATCATACCAAGTAAGATTATGTAGACTTCGTTTGCTTCTCAAAAAATAAATAAATTTAAAAAGAATTTGTTAACCAATCATTCATGAACGGGCGAAAAATATTTTCACTATCCATAAAACAACCGCTTTTAAAAAGTTATTTTCTAAATGGTTCACTTTTCGCGTAGCACACGAGAATTAAAACACGTCTCTTCTTCGCCAAAATCCCAACGCACTTAGCCTTTACATGACAGAATGCGGTCGGCTGCAATCCCTCGGTTTCTTGCGAGGTGCTTAGGGTTTGCCCCCGTCAACACTCCTGTCTCGGGCCTTCCTTCCTGGTTTTCTCCGTGAAGTCGCGACCCCATTCCTGTCGTCCACGACAAGGACATGGCAGCGTCGTCCTAGTAGACAAGCCTAGGAGTGGTGGGGGACGACGGCTCGGGGACACGAGGTTGGGCTGTGCGCTGCGCGTGGCGCTTGGACGGTGTACCAAACGGATGGTGTTCCTTTCCCGAGCCAACTGGAACGCTCCAACGATGCTGCAAAAATGACCCGTGGAGGATTCGGTCGGACCAACGTGCTGGGATCGCAATCGTTCGCGGCCGGCCCCATGACCTTGGTCGAGGGTCCGCAGATCTTTCCATCGTCAATCGGATTCGATTCGAGATAGCCTATCGAGTACTGTTATCACGATATATTGAAATCGACACCCGCTTTCCGATTTAGAGAGTGAAGCGTCATTTTCAATTATTTTTGGCCTGGATTCTCCACCTCCGTCCTCCGTCATTCCCGCACCGCTGTTGTCGCATGCAACCTCCATGCTCAACCGGGCAATGTCCATGGTTGGGTCACCCATCTCTATCTCTCCCTTTCTCATCCCAGCCTCAACCGACCGACGGTTCAGGTTGCCTCAGGCGACTGGCTAGACGTGCGGCGATTGTAATCTCAGGGATCACAATTAGTCTTTTTTATGTTTAGATGGAGGAGAGAGAGGAAATAGCGGAGAGCAAGTGACGAACCAGGGCAATGTGCGACATGTTAACGATGAAATAGCTAGCTTCAAGAGCGGTGAGGGGAGGCCTGACAACAAGGCGGGGCGGGATGGACGGGGAGAGAGAAAGAGAGGCATGAATTATCATGAAATGAGAGGATATTATAATTAAATTGGGTGCACAACTTCAATTTCCTTGAACCGTACAGAATCGTTTTACCACTTGATCATCCTCTTGACGTCAGAGTTACACATAAAAACCCCCTTGGGAGAGTCACGACAATAATATTGTTTGCCCAACGTAATATTGGATTTTACTTTTCTCGTACTTCACATTCTGTCTTCCTAATTTACATTCTTATCATGATTTAGCGTGTTGTTTATTCTATATGCTTGATGGATATCCATTTTTGCAAGTAACCATGCATGATCACTTAGTGGAATGTACCTTAGAGCTTGAAATTTGACAAGACCGCTTGGAATCATGTGTTTGATAGCAAAGCAAGTCATAGATATCGAAATGGCACTAATCAAACAATTAACGTAACCAAGTTCTCATTTCTAGGGTCTCTAGTTCATGGAAAGATAAATGATCTCCTGCTTTTCACTTGACCCCTGATCAGCCTAAATAGGTTAATGACGACTTTAAAATGAAAGAACATATTAATCATAATGAACCGAGTCAACCAAATGCTGTAGATTGATAAGGTTTGGGAGAATATGTGGCAAGTGTTAGCACAACCTTGTAAGAGGCTCTGCCCTTTCTCACTTAGAAAGCCATTGCCCTGAGGGATGTGATCGAGAGGGTCGCAACAGCAGTATACATTTTATGGGTTAAAAGGCCAATCACAGACAGACGACAACAACAACGAATTTGTATTGGCATGGTTTTTTTTTAAATTTCCAACAAGCGATAACACTACAAACCTATGTTGTTGAGCTCTATCTCATGGATTGGATATGCATTTTTCATTTTTGTGTACGATCGAGCTGTCTACTTTCTCTCCCTTTATTAGTTTCTCTTTCTATGAAGCACCTTCTATCGGTCCGTTACTTTTTAAAAGAATGACGGTGCCTTCTGTACCACTAATTTCCCTTGAGACAACTGGTTAGTAACTTTAATTGGTTCCCAAGCGTTAAGGCAGAAGATAGGAGAAAAAGGGGGGCGTATCATCCGGCTTAAACGCATTAAGTCATCCTATGGTTCTTATTCTCTCACTTTAAGTCGCTTTGTTTCATCAAACATTGGACATTGCAAAAAAGTATCTTTTTTAAAGAAATTACTTTTGGGAGAGACGATTTAAATTTTCCTATGTCGTCAACCTTCATTGGCACCTCTAAATTCTAGAACTTTGAGCCGTAGTGCTAAGGTTGAAATCTCACTTGTGCGGCCAGCGAGGTTCGTGCCACCCTCACCCAAATTAAGTTGATGCTACGCTTGAATTCTTGATGCTTGGAAATTACATGGTTGCTCGGTCGGTTTTCTTAGAAAATTTAGATCTCACTTGATGCAATATTTCTTGTTGGTAATTCCCACTGAGTTGTATGTCTTAAATTCTTCTTCTTTTTTGTTTGAAAAGGTTGGCCACAATAAAAACACGGAAAAGGAAAAGAAAGAGCACAATCATAAATTAGATACTTAGAAGTACGAGATGGTTTTTTTATTCCAATTCAGCATCATAAATTAACTTCATTGTTTTTTATCCTATCAATCCAACTGAGTGTAAATCTACATTACGAGAAATTGTAAAATAGGCATGATCAAAAGTCACATTTGATTTTTTGGCGAGTATAAAATTAATTTATTGTGATATTATACCTGATGTCCACAAAAAAAAGCTATACAAAAAATTTCTTAGCTATTTTTCTTTCTAAGTTCAAAATTCACGGGCCACCTTAGAAATCACTCTACTAAAATTTCTAAATCTCATTATATAAGTTAATAGACTCTATAGCACACGTAAAGTGGACACAATTTTGATGTGTCCAAATATCACAATCCCTTTCATGGATTACTAGTATCTACATTTGAATATATATCACAATGTATGTGATAACACAACTTCCATCAATTAAACTATTGTTGGACGAATTCCTTCATTTGAAAAAATTAGAAAATATTGGTTTAATCAACTTTATTTCGAGATGAAATGACTATGTTGGCAGATTACAACGAAAGTTCTATGCTAGATACCTCTTATTTTTGTTCGAGAAAATTAAGAGAGATTGGTACAATTCTTCTTAAAAAGAAAAATTAATTTCAACGAGACTCCTAAACAAAAACATTAATTTTGCACTTGCATTTCTTTACTTTTAGATATTGGACAAGTTTATGTTTAGGAATAGTATATTTGCATAGTATGAAATAGAGGCTTCACTAAGAATTTTAATTAGCTAGATAAGACGACCAGACATTTGAGAGGAACTTGAGTTTAAAGGAAAGGGGTTTTTACTCATTGCATATTTAATAAGGGTGTCAATAACCGAACCGAAATTTTATATATTTAAAGGAAAGTCCGAGTTGCTCTGTGGGTAAGTGGCGATGTTGAGAATCGCCCTCAAGTCTTACTCGGAGTCGTTGTTGAAGATGTCTTGGACTGCACCTGGGCCAAAGCTGGAGTATGCAAACGATGGTCTTACACGATGGTGGAGGACAACTCGGCCAGAGCATGGACAGGGTTAACCACCTGTTGTTGCTGCTGTGGCGCCGACGGACAGTTGAGCTCGAAGAGGATGCTCTGGACCCAAGACGAGACATCGGAGGGGTTGCAATGGACAGCGTCGTAGAAGAGGTGAGAGATGTTGTCCTCTGGAGAGAAAGAACACAGAGAGATGAAGAGGGATCATCGTGACACCTGTAGCAGCGCCTTGAATAGTGAGCCCCATTCGTCCTCCTTCACCTCCAACAAGGCCAAGATGGTGATGTGGGGAGAGGACGACCAAGATCCGAGCAACAGTAGTAGGGAAAATTAATCTTATAATACATGAAAGAAAAAAAAGAAGAAGCAAAAACCGAACCGAACCAAACCAAACCACTTACACCCCTAATATTTAATATTTAGCCCATTTGAGCCTAGCCCTACTATTCAGTTCGACCACACTCTTTTTTCCTTAACCTCACTAAAAATTTTATGTGTCGTGCGTGCGCCGTGCATTTATCGTGCATATATCCTACACGTGCCATCCGAGTGCTATAGATGCACCATTCATATGTTATTTACGTAATTAGAAGTGGCAAAATGGATCACGAATCCATATTTTAACTCATATTTATTATATTGAACTTCCATCAATTAAACTATTGTTGGACAAATTCCTTCATTTGAAAAAATTAGAAAAGATTGGTTTAATCAACTTTATTTCAAGATGAAATGAGTATGTTGGCAGGTTACTACGAAAGTTCTATGCTAGATACCTCTTATTTTTGTTTGAGAAAATTAAGAGAGATTGGTACCATTCTTCTTATAAAGAAAAATTAATTTCAACGAGACTCCTAAACAAAAACATTAATTTTGCACTTGCATTTCTTTACTTTTAGATATTGGACAAGTTTATGTTTAGGAATAGTATATTTGCATCGTATGAAATAGAGGCTTTACTAAGAATTTTAATTAGCTAGATTAGACGACCGGACATTTGAGAGGAACTTGAGTTTAAAGGAAATGGGTTCTTTACTCATTGCATATTTAATAGGGGTGTCAATAATTGAACCGAAATTTCATGTATTTAAAGGAAAGTCCGAGTTGCTCTGTGGGTAAGTGGCGATGTCAAGAATCGCCCTCAAGTCTTACTCGGAGTCGTTGTTGAAGATGTCTTGGACTGCACCTGGGCCAAAGCTGGAGTATGCCAACAATGGTCCTACGCGATGGTGGAGGACAACTCGACCGGAACATGGACAGGGTTAACCACCTATTGTTGCTGCTGTGGCGCCGACGGACAGTTGAGCTCGAAGAGCATGCTCTGGACCCAAGACAAGACATCGGAGGGGTTGCAATGGACAACGCCGTAGGAGAGGTGGGAGATGTTGTCCTCTAGAGAGAAAGAACACAAAGAGAGATGAAGAGGGATCATCGTGACACCTGTAGCGGCGCCTCGAATGGTGAGCCCCATTCGTCCTCCTCCACCTCCTCAATGCCCGCCTCTAGCAAGGCCAAGATGGTGATGTGGGGAGAGGACGACCAAGATCCAAGCAACAACAGTAGGGAAAATTAATCTTATAATACATGAAAGAAAAAAAGAAGAAGAAGCAAAAATCGAACCGAACCAAACCACTTACACCCCTAATATGTAATATTTAGCCCATTTGAGCCCAGCCCTACTATTCAGTTTGACCACTCTTTTTTCCTTAACCTCACTAAAATTTTTATGTGTCGTGCGTGCGCCGTGCATTTATCATGCATATGTCCTACACGTGCCATCCGAGTGCTATAGATGCACCATTCATATGTTTTTTACGTAATTAGAAGTGGCAAAATAGATCACGAACCCATATTTTAACTCATATTTATTATATTGAACTTCCATTAATTAAACTATTGTTGGACGAATTCCTTCATTTGAAAAAATTAGAAAAGATTGGTTTAATCAACTTTATTTCAAGATGAAATGAGTATGTTGGTAGGTTACAACGAAAGTTCTATGCTAGATACCTCTTATTTTTGTTTGAGAAAATTAAGAGAGATTGGTACAATTTTTCTTAAAAAGAAAAATTAATTTCAACGAGACTCCTAAACAAAATAACTGTCTACAATGTATGCACTCACAACTTCATGATTATTTAACTGATTTTCTTTAACAAAATAACTTGTGAAAATGAAGGGAGAAATTATCATGCCTTCAAATATTAGCAGTCTTACTGTTGTCAGTGATTATTCATTATAAAGATCCTGAAGACACTAATTGAACCTAGGTCATAAAAAAAATTTCCGTATGTATTGCTCTGTCAATTTCGATATTTTCCTTTAATCAAGATGGACTTTCGACAGCTTCACCCACTGACTTAGCTAACTATTCCATATCTGTTTGTGTAGAAGATATTTAATGTGCAGCGTTTTCACTAAAGAATCATTGTTTTATTTTTCATGCGAGAAAATTACCTTATTATCTCTATTGTTACAAACTTAATTTGGGTATGATTGGGTCTGCCCTTTGATTGTGTCATGGTGTATATTGCATCAACTCAACAATAATCCTTAAGGTAAATATGTTTGAAATTGCAAAGATAGATTTTTTTGATGAAAAATCAGTAATTCAAAGTATATATTTCTATCCGTCGATTCATTTGTCCCGAGGAATACAAACTATGAAGAAATTACAAAAATATTTTTCTCGCTAAGAAAAAGAAGTGTGCATAGTTCTTTTCCCTAACAATGAAGTATATGGCTTAAACAATCTAATCAATTTGCCTACCCCTAGCAGCAAACCGGGGCATAATCTGCCCTATGGCCAGCACTCCTCTTTCCTTCCGGACCCAATCCCAGAGATGAGGAGAGAGATTACGAAGGCTTGATTGAATAATCATAGTTCATTCGTTCGAGCAATTAGCCATTCATACTTTGAAACTGACGTATCGTGTTCAATGTGTAATAGCTTCTTCGGAAAAATGTGTGCTGGATGAAATTCGAGGGTATTGTGCCTATGAAGTTACAGACTATCGTAAATCCATTTTTTCTCATTATCCAAAACTATATGCCACAGATTTATTACTTTGACGTTCGATCCTATGCTTATCTACGATGGTATCAACCAGCTTAGACAACACAAAATGCATGTAATTTACAGCACAATGTATAGTTCTAACGATATAAATGAGCTAATTTACGACGGACAATGATGGGCCGGGCTCCATGGGCGGACCATTTGAAGGGGCCCTGAAACGTAGCCCATCGTCAGGCCCATGAAGACCTCGCTCGATCCAAACCCTCAGTGGCACGACCGTAATTCCGATCTCATCCTTTCCGTATATATGACCCCCCAAAACCCTAGCTCGCTGGCATCTTCACTTCATTTCTCAGGTCCAGGTGCCGCCGCTGCCCCCGCCCGTGCCCCCCTCCCTCCGCCACCATGGCCGCCGCCGCACGCCCCCTCGTCACCCTCCAAACCCTGGATGGCGACATGGCCACCGACTCCGCCGCCACCATCCCCCTCCCCGACGTCATGAAGGCCTCCATCCGCCCCGACATCGTCTCCTTCGTCCACTCCAACATCTCCAAGAACTCCCGCCAGCCCTACGCCGTCTCCAAGCGCGCCGGCCACCAGACCTCCGCCGAGTCATGGGGAACCGGCCGCGCCGTCTCTCGTATCCCCCGCGTTCCCGGCGGCGGCACCCACCGCGCCGGCCAGGGTGCCTTCGGCAACATGTGCCGTGGCGGTCGCATGTTCGCCCCGACCAAGATCTGGCGCCGCTGGCACCGCCGGGTCAACATCAACCAGAAGCGCTATGCTATCGCCTCCGCCATCGCCGCCACCGCGATCCCCTCCCTCGTGATGGCCCGTGGCCACAGGATCGAGTCCGTTCCAGAGATGCCCCTCGTCATCGGCGACTCCGCCGAGGGCGTGGAGAAAACTCCGGCCGCGATCAAGATCCTGAAGCAGATTGGCGCCTACGCCGATGCTGAGAAGGCCAAGGACAGCCAGGGGATCAGGCCCGGCAAGGGTAAGATGCGCAACCGGCGCTACATCAACAGGAAGGGACCTCTGATCGTGTACGGCAATGAGGGAGCAAAGATTGAGAAGGCTTTCCGCAACATCCCCGGTGTGGAGGTCGCCAATGTCGATAGGCTCAATCTGCTGAAGCTCGCCCCCGGTGGGCACCTGGGCAGGTTCGTTATCTGGACCAAGTCGGCATTCGAGAAGCTGGATTCGATCTTCGGGTCGTTCGATAAGCCATCCGAGAAGAAGAAGGGGTACCTGTTGCCGAGATCGAAGATGGTGAATGCTGATCTGTCGAGGATCATCAACTCGGATGAGGTTCAGTCTGTGGTGAGGCCAATCAAGAAGGACGTGAAGAGGGCGCCTCTGAAGAAGAACCCACTAAAGAATCTGAACACCATGTTGAGGTTGAACCCCTATGCAAAGACGGCGAGGAGGATGGCTCTGTTGGCTGAGGAGCAGCGTGTGAAGGCTAAGAAGGAGAAGCTCGACAAGAAGAGGAAGCCCATCACCAAGGTACGTCCTTCACTTGCTTGTCTTTGATTACTTTTCTCTTCTGCTGCGGGCAGTGATACCTGAACTTTGATGCTTTCTGAGGATGCTGTAGCCGAGCGTTAATGCTCATAATGTTACTACGTATATTTGTAGACCATGTAAGGTTCGGATGGTTACTCACTTTTGCTAAGGAGTTCCTTTGACGCCAAATACACGCCCACATCTACCCGTGGTTTTGCCTTTTTGTCTTTGCCATGTTGTCTTATGGACTGTCGGTCGGTCTGGTGTTGGGTTAGGATGCAAGCCATGTGGCACAGGAATCATATTTCTTTCTAGAACACGATTCTGGGTTTGTCTGTTACTTATATTCTCAGATTTAGAAGACAATTGACTTGATGGACAAATGGACCCTTATCATCATACTCAAAATGCAGCTGATAGGAAGAAGAAATGTTATATTTTCTTTTCTTGCTGGTGATTCTTGCATGTTCTCTGATAGTATATGGGAGTTATGCAACTCTACAAATGGTTACGTTACTTTCCAATCTGTAGGGTTCAACGTGTAAGAGATTTCATTATGATACTTATTAATAGCTCTAGTTGGGGCTATTGTAGTGACTATGCATGGGACTTTCTAAGTTGAAAAGAGTGAGTCATGCATGGGGCATTTCCATATTAATGTAGGTAGTGATGGAATAATTGCTTTCTATATATCAGCTCTGTTCTGTTGATTTAGTTTCTGCATTAGCTGCTTGTTCAAAAACAACCAACAGTCTAGAGTTGTCAATATCCTTGATGTTGGCATCTAGGTCTCCACAATAAATATAGTAGAGGATTAAACAATCTGCCTCCCTACCCTGCTTTTGTCTATTGGAGATGCTTTGCATATTTGTAGGCATTCAAATTCTTCTGTTACACTCAAATCTCGAGATATTTATTGGGGAAACATATCGTTTGTGATCACCATTGCTTGCAGCTTGCTTTTTACCTCTTGTTTTATGGTAGTAGAAATGCTTCAACTATGCTATTTTATCTAACCCTTTTGATTTGCTCTATTAATTTCTCTTGTGCCTGATAGGAGGAGGCAGCTGCAATCAGGTCCGCAGGGAAGGCATGGTATCAGACAATGATTTCAGATAGTGACTACACAGAGTTTGAGAACTTCTCAAAATGGCTCGGTGTCTCCCAGTAAACTTAGTTTCCAGTTGAGCGTTCGGCTTAGGGTTTTGTTTCATCCTTCCTTTATTGTTTAATGTGCTGTTTAGTTGTGCTTTTTTCAGTGTGTCCTGAGAAATTGAAGATTTTGGGCAGGAAGGGAAGTGAGTGGAATTAAAATAGAGAGACTTTTCATTTTTCCAGACCTGCTTCTTTTTCAACAGTCCTTGTTCTTTTTGAATGGTAACATACAGGATCGGAACTTTAAGTAATATATTAGCCGGGGGTCTCAACTGTGGCATGTTCTTTTGCTATCAAGGATTGCAGCTCGGATATGCAATTCGTGAGTGTTCGAGTCTGATTTGCCATTCCAAATATGTTTGTCACCTTCGTTTTGTGCTCGCATTCTTTGGATTAGATGCTTAGAGCTTGATTTATATCCCCTTTCGCATCCCTACTCACATGAGAGAGACACGATCCGAGGCGAGTGTATATACTCATCAAGCAACGTGTTTTCCTGAAGCCGTTTCATGACATCGAAAGTGTGGAATTTCGCTAATTACTAGCCTGGCTATACTCTTGGGGCAGTTCTATGGGTCTATCAAACGATAGATTTTGGGGTCTTGAGTGGTCGTAATTCTTAGGATACTTTTGTAACTCCTATACCTGATTGTAGTAACACGTCAAATCTTAAAAGTCAAACCATCAAGGATGTGACTACCGCCTTTTTAGCTATCAGCTTTAGAAATTGCTGTTTTCCCGTGAATACCCCCGAGTCTAAGCTTGTACATAGGGGTACTCATGATGACATATATTAGCAGGGGGTCTCGACTGTTGCATGTTCTTTTGCTATCAAGGATTGCAGCTCGGATGTGCAATTTTTTAGTGTTTGAGTCTGATTTGCCATTCCAGTTATGTTTTCGCCTGTGTTTTTTGTTCGCATTATTTGGGTTAGACGCTTAGAAACATGTTTTCCTGAATCCGTTTCATGACATTGAAACTGTGGAATTTTGCTGATTCTTAGTCTGGCTAAACTCTTGGGGCGGTTCTATGGTCCATCAAGCGACAGATCTTTGGGTCTTAAGTGGGCTCCTATACCAAAATGTAGTAACACAAAATCTTAAAGGTTTAATGATCAATGGATGGAATTTATTCTCTTTATGATCCGATAATCATGAAGGGATTGGCCATTTGTTCTCCAAGGACCTTTTTAGGTTTTTTGGTCGGAGTTCTCCAAGGACTTGACTACTGCCTTTTCTGCCAACTGCTTTAGAAATTGCTGTTTTCTCGTGAAGGGTTTACTTTGTGATATAGTTGTAAAATTTTCGTACTAGTACTTTCTCTATGCACACATTGCGTGCGTTTTTGGTAGTATATACGACAACCGGAATGCATTTTCGTATTCAGTAATGGTTGGCTGGGTTCCTAAACGTTTTACATAGATATACTAGGAACGGTCGTTGTCGCATGAATTTGGTTTGCATCCTGGAAATCGTGCATTTGATACGGAGCGAAATGGAGTTTTATCACAATCTTTTCATAGCACTTTTTATGACAAAAGGCGAGAGCTTTTACTAATTTCCACTGCCTTTTGGATGCATTTTCTGTCTGAATGCCTGTGTATCTTTGTTGTTTTGCTTGCTGTGACTTGTTCGTGTTTTCAGTGCTCGCATCACGGGGCGTCACGGGTACGTTTCGAAGACGATTGATTCGACAAGCACACTTGGATTCCATTCGTGTCAGCACATTCCTTCAATGATTTTAATGAAAGGATCACATGTGACCACCTTTTTTAAGCTCATGACGACATTGAACCAATAAGAAATTTACGGATGACATTAAACGACCAGTGAGAGTTCAAGAAACATTAGTGATTATAAGGAAAATATTTATATTCTCTAATTTAACAAATTCGCAAGGTAATAAATTGTCTAATTTAACAAATTTGCAAGGTAATGAAACAAATTTTTTCTTGATGCCAATATGATATATGAATTTTTACTTGCACTGTTAAGTTCTCCATCAGTAAAATTCAACGGATTCTCTTGAAATCATCGATTTCAAACACTAATTGTCAATTTGGGGAGAAAATTTTTTAGTTATAGCACCCCTAATTCTTCTAAATATGGGGCTACTCCCTTCTTCTTCTTTTTTTCTCTCTTTTCTTGCGACACAGACGGAGTTTTCACGAATCTCCCATTCATTAAAATGGGCAGGTTTAACACTTTGTTGACCACACGTAATGGGAAAGCTGCTTCCAATGCTGCTATTCTCTCCTTCACCTAACCCCACTTTCTATTTTCCACTATCGGGCTTCTTTTGCCCTCTACTTTCAGCGATGTCTTTTCTTAATCTTATGTAATTGCCTGAAAATAAGTATCTATTATAATCATTACTTAAAACAAATCAATCTCTCCTATTGTTCGTTTTCATGAACTGATGGTGTTAAGAACACACCTCCTGTCCAGTTGATGGAGCAGAGCATCGTCCCTTCGTCCTCCTCATCCAAATTCATAGTGTAATAGACTCTCCGAGATCAACTGTCTTTTTTAGCATCTCATCCATAACACCCATCTCAAACTGCATATTCGTCAAATCCGCGGCATCGTTGTGCTTTCTTTTTGGCGAACCTGAGCATAATTCCGCTTGGTGAGAAGCCGAGCGAAATGAGCTCATTTTCTATAAGCTCAGAATGATCCTTGGGCTAATTCCTCGATCGCTTGTCATGATGCCTCGTGAAGCCCATGTTGCGGCCCCCGCATGAATCTTAGACGCTAAGAAAAGCATTTTTGTAATATCGCCTTACCTTTTTCGTCGGATAAAGCTTTTGTTACAGTTGCCTTCCCTTTGGTCCGGAGTAATGGTCCACTTACTCCTTAAAAAAAAGAATGATGAGTGCATTGAATTGAATATCCAACACGCCTTATGGCTCCAGTCCTCATGCTCCAAACGGGCAAAAGTAGCGAAAAAGGGGTGCAGGCATTTTAGACAAAGCCAGCAGAGATTGGATGGTCTCTTTTTGAAAAGCCAATCGCCACTCGACTTTTGATTAATAAAGTCGAGCATCAAAAGAATTTAGCTTTCGCCGAGAAAGATTGGATTCTCCCGTGCAGGAGGGCTGACTAATTCAATTACATGGTTTCCACCTATAATGAATGAATGAACAAAGAGGATCAAGGTATATCTGCAAACATTTTTGGATTAACTCGTCGTTATGTCAAAAGGCGCCTTCAAGAGTTAATTTTAGTTTTTACACACATATCAAAAGATTGCTATTCTCTTCTTCGTTGCATAATTCAGTTCATTCCCGCTTCTTTTGCCATCATAACAGCCTATTGGAAGTCACGCTTTATCCAAGCCCTCTGGCCCCCGCGACCACTCCTCACCATTGTTGGATTGGGTCATGACGCATGAGGCATAACATTTTGAGGTTTTCCCAGCCAAATTTTAGATCAAAGTAAATGTCATTACACACAATTCTTACAAATGAAATCCCTTACTATATGCTCAATATTGTAACGGATGAGGCCGGCCGGAGGGGGGTTAACAACGGGAGTGACCCCAACCATAAGTGGTGGCTAGAGTTGGAATTGGTGGTGTTCAAGATTAGTGATCGCACTATGGCGGCGAATACTTTTACTTTTGCCGATCCACGCATCTTTAAAACGAGCGAAATTACTCGTTAGAAAGCGCCGTATCTTTACTAAATAAAATTGTGCTTAACTGATCCATGATGTTGGTGGACTTAGGTAACCGTAGTTAAGAGAAAGAGAAAGTAAATAAAGGAGAGGTAGGAACTTTTTATGAGTCAATATCCAAAGGCCAAAAAAGAACAAAGTAAAAGAGACGTGTTTTATGCATCCATTATCTCGAATGGGTAGGGACAAGAGAGGTAAACCCTTGTTATCTTGCTTTTGAAGACTTTTGTCCCCTCTCGGAATCATCTCCTCCTATGCATGAGGTAGATGGTCAAGGGGGGCAAACCCTTCTTGTCTTGAATTATTATTAAGCTTTGATTGGAATTTAGATTGGATCTTATCTTTGATGAATAATAGGAATCGACCAATCTCATCTATTGCTTGAATATTCAATTTAAGAGGCCATCCATTGCTCACTGGGCGAGCTCATCGCTACTATCCCACTAGATATAAGCGAAGAAGTCCGAGATAAGAGAAATCAAATTAAGACAATAGAATTAACGCGTGGGATTGAGGTGGATTGGCAATCCAATTCGTCGTAAAAAATCTGCACAATAGGCCTTGATTACCCAGTCTACAGCCTTATTTTATTCTCGCAGGATATATTACAGCCCAACATCTCCTAACTGGGCCATCAAGGAAGCACAATCCATTATAATTTTCATCAGCTAAATTTCAGGGTGAACGAGCCTAAGTTTCCTTTGCGTTTTATAATAGATGCAACTGAAAATGATGAACCCCACAAGGATAGTGGTGCCGATCACTCCTCCTACAATACATAGGAGGATCCATCTCTTCATACTATTCGGTTGTGATGGTCCACTGTATAGCTCCTTATCAGAAAAAAACTTACCTAAATCTAGAAAAAAAAAAACAAAGTTTCGATTGAAATAACTAAACAAAATTTTTCCTGGTGAATATAGAATGTCTAGACTTAGGATACTACTATCCCCATCTGCGCAGTACTACAAAATCTCTAGCATTATTATGTATCATGCTACACATCCGTATATGTATGAGTGAATACAATGTCGATCCTATATGAGCATTCCTCCATGCAATTAGTAAATCATCATACGAAAAATCCAATATGGAGAAAATGACATAGAACTTGCAAATGCGAAAAATCATTATACACACGGTCATTGCTTTTTTTTCTAGCATAACATGGGGAATATGAACCTTTGGTTCAATTAATCTACACAATGCATGCAATTGCTTGATCCACATTCATCAATTCTTCCCAGTGAAATAAGTTGGATCGTGTATGCTCACGGTTTGGGATATGAAACAGCTTTTCACTGAAACTTCAGCTTACTAACTTACTACACGTACAAGAAAATGACAAAGATTACAGTTCATAGGGAGTAATGGAAATTATATGAAGCATGAAAGAATGATTAGTAAGTGCCATTGGTATCTTTGGAGTTAAAACGGTACCGAAAGAAATTTAAGATAACAAAGATCCAATCGACTTGGACTCTAAACAATATGAGCAGCTTAATCCACATAATCAACATCAATTAAAACAGAAATCAATTAACTTACCCATGATAAGGAGAACTCTAACGTCGACTACTGCTCTGAGGAGGAGGAGGAGGAGGCTCTGTCCTCTTTTGGACGAAACGCCCCGCTTTTATAGAGTTAGAAGATTAGATCGAGATCTCTTTCTCTCGTGCACGCAAGAACAATAATAGCACTCAACATATAGTGATCCAGCAAAATCTTAGAGTTTCGTGTAAGGTATGAAAAGGACAAAAAGAGAGAAATATTTGTAATGATCCACCGAAGCATAGGGACTTCAGAAGATGCACTGAGAGAGAGAGAGGGATTGAAACCACCTTTGGTTTGGGTTATCCTCTATTGCAATTAATACTCGAGCAAGTTCACATTAATGCTCAAGAAATGATTCAACACCCAACACGTGGGAGATGTCCAATTTTCTCTTTTATCATTTCATTCGCAATCTTCCCATCAGCGAAAAAATTATGTTTACTCATTTACCCCTTCATATAGTGAATTTTTTGCTTAGTGAACATTACCCCTACTAATTATGACATCCCATAGTTTCCCTTTAATTGAAACTGGCCCCATTAAGTGATTCATAAGTCATCACCCACCCCAAAAAATGAGAGCTTTCATCCAAATATGAGCTTTTGAGATATATCATTTGATATGTTTTAAGGAATAGTCTTTGTTTTACTCCTATACTGGTTTGGTTGCTCGTGCCTGCATTGGGCATTGATAATTTTAAACACAAATGTCCAACACGCAATAATATTAGTCTCTATCTTATAGGCTATTCTTTCCTCCACTTTGGTTGGTGGAAACTCCATCCGTTCTTACCTCTGATCGATGTGTAACATGTCGTGGACATCACCCGCATGGCAAAAGACCAATCAACAAACTGGTTGGAGGAAGTTCTCTTCAACCGGGAAAAGAGGAAGACGCAACCTCTCTCAAATGCCATGTACATGATGACAAGATTTCCTCTACCGCCAATTATAGAAAGTCCTCTAACCACTCTTTTGGTTGAATAATCATAAAAAGTGTAGACGTAACCCATCTTTATTTTTCTTCAATTTTACATGTGATGTTTATATTGATAACCTATAATCAAACACCTAGTTTGAAAAGGGAATGGAGGAAAATTCAATTAACGTACATATTCTTTGCAAACACTCATTAATCAACTATCAACAACTTGCATAGGCTCAAGAGAATAACAATTCCGTACCGTTGAAATGATTAGCTTATCCAAATTGATGATGTGTACAACTAATTTCTTTATATGGTGAGATGCGTCTACTTTAAAGATATTGTCGGTAATCAACCTTAGGTTGACGGCAAATGCACTCAAAAGACTTACTACATCATTAAAGTTAATGGGTCTAATGAATTTTTATAACGAATTTATTATGGTTTATCTAGAATGGTTAACATAAAGCTATTACTTAATGAATTTAATAACCTAAGCTAGCATCCATAGATCTTAAACATACTTATCTTTCATAGTAGGTCCAGTAATACGCGTGGATAAAAAGTATAAGTATGAAACATAAGTAATTTCGGGGAAGATCAAAATGTATATTGTGTTATACTTAAATAAGTTTTACATAATCTTATCTTAATCGTAAATTGAAAATTTTCAATTGTGGTTAATGTAAGTTGTATCCTAGGTTCCACCAACCTAGAATTCGGATTTGAATCTCTTGACAAATTCGTTTTTTATTGAGTCATACTCTCTTGTTTTCTTAAGAATGCGGCATCATATCGTATTAGAAATGACCGGATGTCAATGGAGATAACCATGGATTCTCAACTTTCTACGAGCTAGCATCAGTGCTTTCGACCTGTTGTGAAATTTTAGACACATGCACTCACTCAAACATTTGAAGTTGCAAGTATTACCCTTTAAACAAAAAGCTTTGTTGTTTAAAGGCTTTGTTTACAAGTATCTCCGGAACAAGGAAACGGCCAAGAAAATATTCCATTTTCACAATGTTAATTATCCACCATCATGAGAATTATCACATTGAAATTGCAAATTGTTATTTCTGATAACGGAGATGCTTTTTAATGAAATCCTTGACCTAAATCCAACCAGCTCATCCCATTGACCTCGAGGAAGAGCACTCATCTGCAAAAGTGCATAAGCTAATGAAACTAACATTGATTAAACAAAAGGCAGTCTCGACTCATCCATCAACGAGGGATAAATCTGTTCATTTGTTTGACTATGCGTTTAAACTAAATAAGGGATCCAAATAAGTTTTGACAAGAAAATTCCTCGAATCCTCAAGCCACAGCTTTGTGAAGATAGGCATGATGGTTATGAAAGAATTGCGGGCGAGCGGGACATAGATGCCAACCCAAAAAATGCACGAAAAGTGAATGTTGCAACTCCATATTCAATCTGGTGGTTCATCTGATCAAAATACTGCATGCGATAGTCATTATGCTAAGTTTTGCTTTAGTAAATCAATAACAAAGGGCCTAACATGACTAAAAAAAAAAAACAATACATAACTAGAAAGAACAACCTTATTCCATAGCTTACTTTAGGATTTTGGTATATATTAAAATGAAAACCTGCTGCCGATGCCAAGAAGCTGTGGCATGAATAGCATCTCCCTTCCAAGGACAAGGGGTTCAAGCTTCGTTTCTTTTGAACCCAGTGGAGCGACCCTAAGGTAAGGGTCAACTCCAGACAGCATCTGTGAACCCCAACGATAGAGCTGAGCCTCACTACTGAGCACACTATACTCGTGGCATTGAGTGTTCATCATCGTCGTCCTCATCATCATCCTCAACATAAGCCTCACGCTGACGGTGACGGTACTGCCGCCTCGACTCTTCCTCCATGTTGACATCATGTAATGTGGTCTCCTCACACTGGTCCACCTCCATGTTCGACAAAGTCTTGCCCAGCCTCGGCGGTAGAACTTTCTCCATTGCTTGGCATTTATCTGGGGACAGAACCCCTGAGTCTTTCAATTGTGGTTAACGAAATTATGTTGTCCTTGTGAAAAATCACGCACGTCATGAACCTAACTCCCCAATTTCTCGTGATGTATCCTCCTCATTATGGAGGTAAATTGAGAAGAAGAAAAGGGATGGAAACAACAAGGGCAAACAAAAATTTTAGACATTCATAGGCACAAACAATAATATTTATAAATTTTACCAAAAAAAAAACAATAATATTTATAAACAAAGACAAAACATGTGGCGACCCAGACCCTAAGAGTGGGCAGTATGGCCAAGACGACAGGGGAGGCTATGCCGGCGGGTGTCTGTGACCAAAAGTAGGCAAGGCTAAGCACATAACTCCCTACCCCACATCGCTTAGGGGGGAGTTTTGAGCCAATTTATAAGACTTGAGTTTATAACTCTGCATGACGCGTTTCACACAAGCTTCTGTTGTGTTGAGAATAAAGCCTTGAGGGTGAGACCGTATCTAGATGGCGATGTGTCTTCATTAGTGCAATAGACCCAAAAAGGACATTATTGGGTTGAACTGAGAGATGGCAATGCGGCTGTGCCTCTGTCTTAAACAACGCGTTTTAAAACCCCAAAGCATGTAATATTATATAGTGATAGTTCCCGAGTCCTTAAAAAACATGTTGAATTGGGTTGAACCGACGATCCTTAGAACTATGAAGATAAGCCAGTTCATTTTGCAAGCAACATCAGCTCGAAATGACTAGGCAGGTGTTGGGCCATTTGACCACATCCTCCAATTGAACTAGGCCCAACTGTACACTCCCAAAAAGGTAGAGCAACGTTGTATTTAATTTTTATTTTAGTCTTATCTCGGTTCCATGATTGAAAAAATTCATTTTTGGTGATACGAATCATGCTATTTTTTCCCGAAAATCTTATAAATATTTGGTTATAGCTTTGAATATTAAAGAATGCGATTACAAAGGTTAATTGTTCAAGATTATATTATTACTATTACCTATAGGTTTAGCATGTTATGCATAAAATGTAATGTTGATCTATTAAGTTCGAGAATATGAAAGTTAGGGGTCAGGTTATCCTTTTGTCACTTAACGCTCAAATAAGTTCATGGACACACTAGAACCATATTCGATCCAACAAGGATGGGAAATTAGTAGTGGGACTAGAGACTTTGGACAAGGTGCAAGTCTGCACAAGCTTTTAGGATAGCGGAGGAAACATAAGATAGTCAGACTACAAATCGAATTTGGGAATATCGCTAGGCAATATGAGCCAACAAAGACAAGAACATTAGTTCTTTAAGAGGGAAACCCCACATTAGTTGGCAAATTCCCTATGAGTATTTCATAAGTCAACATCCACCCCAAAAGATCATCACCTTGTATGAGTACTCTTTTTGGGGTTCGACCCACGAGGACCCGGTCATGTTGTTAGCCATGATCTCAAGAATTAAAAGGGATATAGATAACTAGTAACAAGGATTTAGAATTATGAAGTTGCAGCTTTGCTTATTGAATAGTTCAAGATAACTTCCCCCGGACTTATTTCCAACTACAATAACCTCCAGGACCTCCATAAGCAATCCAATGGCCAAATGCTTGTCTCAAAAGCTTGCGATAGTATTGCAGATCATAGACGTTGGACTTATCCACCCATTTAGATACTTTGTCTGAAGGAAGTAAGAGCACACCGTTCGCATCAATCCATTGTAGTTTTCGAAAATACGTTGCATGTCTGAATTTACCATCGGGCTTGTGACCGCTACCCATCGGAGGACAAACTCCATTACTTCCGGCTAAGCCAACTCCTCCCCAAGCTACATGTCGTGAACCATTTCTAAGATATAAAAATAGCTCCTTTGGCCAATAACCTACTTTAGTTTGAGAGTTAAGAAGTATCAGCCACCAATTCCCAGTTTTACGGTCCTGATCAGAAGGGAAATTCGTTGATAAGTTTTTTACAAATTGATGAAATTTCGGATGATAAACCTCAATCAATCTAAATGAGACATTAAATTATGGAGATAGCCACATGATTATTCTCAATTTTGGGGTAGTTGTTCATTAAAATCACATAATATCTTCTATGAAATTGACTGAAAAATGTGAGCTTTCCCTTAAAATATAAGGTCAAAATATGTCATTTGGTATGTTTCAAAAGTACGACAAATGTTATGAATCCTATATTGGTTTGGCACTTGTGCTTGCATTGGGCATTGATTGTATTTAACACAAATTTGTAGCTTGCAGTTGAGTTAGACTTTCTGTTAGGGGCAACATTTTCCTCAAGCTTCCTCAATTCTTCCCTCTGATTAACGTATTACAAGTTTGCACAACATCCGCATACAAACTTAGTTAAATATATTCATTTGTATATAAGTGTACACATGGGTGATTAAAACATATTGAACAATGAATTATTTCAAAAAAGATCAAAATGCATTTGATTTAATATGATATAAGTTTTACATAATCTTATTATTATTTTGAATTGAAACCTTTTAAATCATGGTGCCTTTCTAATTTGTTCTACGTTTGTTGAAGTAAGTTGTACGTAATCTTATTTTGGATTACAGTTTCATGTTGGATTATAGCACGTGAGATATTTGAGATTATTTTTCAAATGTAGATTCTTATGAAGATTATTTTTCAAATGTGGATTCTTATGAAGATTATGGAGTTCGTTTCTCAATGATGCTTACCTGTTCAATTTGGATTGGAATCTCATATTGATCTCCACCATAGGTAGAAGCAGGCAATGGTTCATTGAAAGGTAGTCCCTTATATACAAGGACAAAACCTGGACAAAACAAGTTATAGCACCCGTCACGGTAACCATTGCCCTGTCACAATAATGTTTATCAACAACTAAGTCAACTTAGATTTAATTTTGTGTTGGGTTTTTAAGAAATTGGATGAATAATTAATTAATAGTATGCAAAACTAACCGTCCAGTATATGAAGAACCGAGAAATACTATCACCATGGAGTTGTGGGGAAACCTAGTAAAACAAGAGAAAATAGTAGACTTAAGACAATTCTTAGGATTTTTCCATCACAATTACCTTCTCAATGCCAATAAATTTAATCACTCACCATCCAACCGGCTGCAATCATGCTAATATGATCTTTAGGGCCCGTTTCAATCCATAAGTTATGTGAACTGAATTGGTCATACGCAAGGCTAATGTTATAGATGGATAATCTCCCATAAGCTCCATATTTCGTATTTTCCGCCATATCTTCATTCAAAGAAACCACCTGTAAATGACATCATATATATTAAACTTCTCGATCAGGGAAAAAGTTCAAGTGGTGTTTTAGAAAGATTCGAGTCATGTTGTTTTAACCCAGGCCTAATTGTGCTTGGTCACTTGAAACCACTTTCGCGCATGAGTCATGTTGTTTTCATGATTATCTCTTCTGCTGAAATGTCTTTTCTCTATTCCAAATATACCCTTAAAGAAAATACAAATCGTGCAGATGTAGAGACAAGACATATACTTTGAGAGAGAGAGAGAGAGAGAGAGAGAGAGAGAGAGAGTACGTGTTGATTAGATTGAAGAGCATCCTGCCCTGCAGCTGTTGAGGATGGCATCCTTGGTAAGGCTCTCGCCCTGATCAAATCTTTCTTTGTTATTCGAGGAATCGGTACACTTCCAACCGGACATGATTCTTTGTATCCAAATTGTATAGACTTTGTACGCGATAAATTCCCACCAAAGCTAGTTAAATGTAACGTCGGTTCTTTCTACAAGAAAGAAGACGCAAATTATAGAATGCCAAGTAGAATGCTTTAGGCAAGATGCTTTTTTTTAATTAAAGGAAAAATCGATGAAGCATCACCTGAACTTTATGATTCTTCAACAGAGGATGTTGTAGCGATGGTTGTTTATCAATATCAATACAATCGATGGTATCGCCCACTTCGGTCTACATAGAAACATCAAACACAATTAATGGTTGGTCGAACATATGATGCTTCTGTAAAACTTAATTAAGAATATAAATGGCAGCAGCATTACAAAAAACCAAAAAAATCATAGCATTGACAGATTGTTAAGGGAGATTATTACCACAAACGTCTTAACCGGTGGTCTGTTCATCATCTTGACCTGTCTTTCCAACTCTATGTCGTCGTCTTCTGAAATGTTTCCCACCTCGCACAGAGAAACACCGAAGAATACGAACATCAATGGCAAGAGTTTCATTCTGTACTGCATGGTGGTGAAGGAGCTTGGAGATCATTTTAATAAGCAGCACTTGGGCTACACATGCCTATATACTGTAGAAGTCACGACGAACCCATTTTGTACTTTGGTCAAATTTAACGACCTTGTCCTCTTATGGAGGTCAACAACTTGCTTAAAGGTTAATAATCATTCATTCATTCTCTATCCACTTTATTCCCTAGCGCGACGTACGTAAAATATGTTGAATGGGCTTTCTTAACTCGTCAAAAATCTGATGAGTTATATATCTTATGGCAGCAATAACCCTAAATTTCGGAAAAAAGGGGACCTTTGATATTCATGCATTATCTTTCGATGGATTTTGTGCAAGAGCGACAGCATGAATTGAACCAAAGAATGCATATGTTCGGCTTGTTATATATCTAATGGTAAATCGGTAATGGCACGTAGAGAAAAAGAGAAAACTAGTTAAAGAGGACATTGTGAGTAGATCCTCGTACCAAATGGGCAATGCATTTAACATATGAAGTCTAAATTCGCGTGTTAATCTATCATGACAGTTGTCTTTGCTAACAACGAGGAAAAAGGGGGAGGGGGGGGGGGGGGAAATAAGGCATTAAAGAGTCGTGCGTTATGTTTACAGTGAAATAAGGCATGGTTGCCATTTTTTTTCCCCTTGAGAATGCATTATTGACACTTGTCTTCAAAATTCTGCCACGACGGTTCCTTGACTGACTGAAATTTTGTACAATAGAAGTTAGCAATCATCTTCTGTTTTTTCTCAATATCATACTGTTTCTATATTGTTTTCACCTGATATATATTTCTATAAATATGGGCATTAGCCTTGCTTTTGGAATTTTTTTTTCTAATTGTCTTCTAAAGTGTCTCTGTTTCATTGAATTGTTCTAAATAATTGTATCTCTTTTTTTGTTTTCATACCTTACACGATTAAAGTTCTAAGTTTTCATTATCAGTTGAACGACTTCACGAGAAGCAGTTCTACTAACAACTTAATTACCATTTAAATTATTAGCGATAATCAGTGACAGGGCCAGGAGATAAATTGATTAACACACGAGGTGTTTACAGATATCAATATATTTCGATTCAGGGGACCAATTTGAAAATTAGATGGATAAATCACAATATGATGCTTTATAAGCCGAGTGGGTGTATATACTAATTTTTGTACAAACTAATTGGGAAGATTGTACAAAAAGTCCCATACTATTGCATTTTTGTTGATTCGGTCCTAAACCCTTGAATTTTGTCAATTCAATCCTAAATCTTTTCAATTTTTGCCAATTGAATCCATCAAGCGAATTTTGGCCAGAAATTGCTAATGTAAATATCGACCATCCTACATGACAACCAACAATAGCGTGGACAATTATTAAATTTATTATAGAAAATTAAAAAAAAATTCTCATTTCTTTAACTCTATCTTCGTCTTCTCAAATGTTTCCAACCTCACACAGAGAAACACCGAAGAATACGAACAACAATGGCAAGACTTTCATTCTATATTACATGGTGGTGAAGGAGCTCGGAGTTAAGGTTAATAAGCAGTGCTTGGGCTAAAACAGGCCTATATATTGTGAATGATATGACGAATACATTTTGTACTCCTGCCAAATTTTACGAGCGTCGTTCATATCAATTGTCTACCCACTTATTTCCTAGTGCAACATATGTGAAATACATTAAGCTAATTTTGTTAATTTTCCCTAAATTTGTTTTTGTTTTCAAGAAATCTATTGATTTATATCTTATGGCGTAGTAAACCCAAATTTCCGCAAAAGGGATCTTTGATATTCATATATTCTCTTTTCATGGATTTTGTGCAAGAGGTACTTATATAATTAATTTTATCTCGGGGTAATAATAATAGAGAGAAAAACTATTTAAAGATAAGAATGTTCAATATTCAAATGCAAAGTGAACTATTTTGAGACTTATATCGTAAGGATATGGCGATTAGATACCATAGTGGCAATTTTATTTGACAGATAAATCTATCACGAGAGTAGTCTTTACTACCAACAGAAGCCAAAAGAGAAAAAAGCATTAAAGTGTCGTGAGTTATGGTCCTTATGGGTCGAAGACGAGCAATAAGGGACTAAAGCTTACCTTAAAATAAGGCATGGCTGCCATTTTTTTTTCTATTGAAAATGCATGTTTTCCACTTGTCCTTGAAAATCTGCCTTGTTCACATCACGCGTATATACTGTCAAAGAGTTCAATACATTTTTCGCAACGATCCTTTTCGTCCTACTAAAACCAAGCAATCAATGACCACGTCCAAAGCTTTGAAGAAATTGGCAATCATTTTTCACCTTTTGGGACAATTTTTCCCTTAGTTTGTCTTTTCACGTCTTTGTTTCATTAGATTATTCTTAATAATTATATAGGCACTAACACCTAATCGTACTTTGAAAAATATTTTCTGATTTTTCAAAAAGGAGATCATTTTCTTGTATTTAAGCATAGGTTTTCTAAAAGTTTCCCAAATACGAACAACAACGACAAGACTTTTATTTTGTATCGCATGATGGCGTAGGAACTAGTGGATTTTGTGTTAACAAGCAGTGCTTGGGCTACACAGGCCTATGTACTTCCAAAAATGTGGTCTTCGTCCCTAATTACTTTCCATCTACGTCTATTTTAAACAATGTTAATCTTTAACGTCTGGAGTAACGGATAATGGCCCTTTTGGGTAAAAGACGAAAAGCATCGAAGGACTAAATCTGTCCCTTGAAATAAGGCATGGTCGCCATCTTTTCCCATAATAAAATGCAAATTTTCCACTTGTCTTCGAAATCAGGCCTTGCCCACCTCATGCAAAATTGTTGTCGAGAGAGTTTTAAGACATCTTTTCATGAAAACATGGGATGTTCGGTCAAATCACACCGGTCATAAAGGTCCTTTATCCTACCAAAACCAAGCAATCAATCACCACATCCATTAAGGTACAATCTTGCACAGATTTTAGATGCAATTGTCGCGAATTTGTTTATGTATCCTATGTGAACTCGGTGGGTTTAAATACTCGCGATTCTAATAAATCGATTCTTGCAATAATCTAGGAAGAACGTGATCAATATATCTACTAAACTCATATTAATGTTCTAGATGAAATAAGAAGATAAAACGAACCTAATCCCATCTTTGCATACTAATCGAGATTTATTGAGATGGATGACACTAATGTGGTATGGTAAATTGCAGTTTGCATTAGTAATTATTTTCTTTTTTTTCCCTTAAATTTCGGAAGGAAAAAAGTACGGTTAATTTTACTTACGAATTCCCTCAAAAATTAAAAGATGAAAGCAAAAATATTCTAAGTTTCAAAAAACTTAAGAAAACATCATATATAATATGCTTACTTTTTGAAAGATTTTCATGTATATTGCATTAAAAGAAGTTAAAACATATGAGCGGCAAATTTTACAAAGAGACGAGAGTTAAAAAAAAGTAGAAATCACCCCCCCAAATCATAAAAATTAGGTTCGCATTAATTAATTGTGCAAACAAAATGCAACCTAGAACTCGGATTTGAATCTCTTGACAAATTCGTTTTTTATTGAGTCATACTCTCTTGTTTTCTTAAGAATGCGGCATCATATCGTATTAGAAATGACCGGATGTCAATGGAGATAACCATGGATTCTCAACTTTCTACGAGTTAGCATCAGTGCTTTCGACCTGTTGTGAAATTTTAGACACATGCACTCACACAAACATTTGAAGTTGCAAGTATTACCCTTTAAACAAAAGGCTTTGTTGTTTAAAGGTTTTGTTTACAAGTATCTCCGAAACAAGAAAACGGCCAAGAAAATATTCCATTTTCACAATGTTAATTATCCACCGTCATGAGAATTATCACATTGAAATTGCAAATTGTTATTTCTGATAATGGAGATGCTTTTTAATGAAATCCTTGACCTAAATCCAACCAGCTCATCCCATTGACCTCGAGGAAGAGCACTCATCTGCAAAAGTGCAGAAGCTAATGAAACTAACATTGATTAGACAAAAGACAGTCTCGACTCATCCATCAACGAGGGATAAATCTGTTCATTTGTTTGACTATGCGTTTAAACTAAATAAGGGATCCAAATAAGTTTTGACAAGAAAATTCTTCGAATCCTCAAGCCACAGCTTTGTGAAGATAGGCATGATGGTTATGAAAGAATTGCAGACCGAGCAAGACATAGATGCCAACCCAAAAAATGCACGAAAAGTGAATGTTGCAACTCCATATTCAATCTGGTGGTTCATCTGATCAAAATACTGCATGCGATAGTCATTATGCTAAGTTTTGCTTTAGTAAATCAATAACAAAGGGCCTAACATGACTAAAAAAAAAACAATACATAACTAGAAAGAACAACCTTATTCCATAGCTTACTTTAGGATTTTGGTATATATTAAAATGAAAACCTGCTGCCGATGCCAAGAAGCTGTAGCATGAATAGCATCTCCCTTCCAAGGACAAGGGGTTCAAACTTCGTTTCTTTTGAACCTAGTGGAGCGACCCTAAGGTAAGGGTCAACTCCAGACAGCATCTGTGAACCCCAGCGATAGAGCTGAGCCTCACTACTGAGCACACTATACTCGTGGCATTGAATGTTCATCATCGTCGTCCTCATCATCATCCTCAACATAAGCCTCACGCTGACGGTGACAGTACTGCCGCCTCGACTCTTCCTCCATGTTGTCATCATGTAATGTGGTCTCCTCACACTGGTCCACCTCCATGTTCGACAAAGTCTTGCTCAGCCTCGGCGGTAGGACTTTCTCCATTGCTTGGCATTTATTTGGGGACAAAACCCCTGAGTCTTTCAATTGTGGTTAACGAAATTATGTTATCCTTGTGAAAAATCACGCACGTCATGAACCTAACTCCCTAATTTCTCGTGATGTATCCTCCTCATTATGGAGGTAAATTGAGAAGAAGAAAAGGGACGGAAACAACAAGGGCAAACGAAAATTTTAGACATTCATGGGCACAAACAATAATATTTATAAACAAAGGCAAAACATGTGGCGACCCAGACCCTAAGAGTGGGCAGTATGGCCAAGACAACAGGGGAGGCTATGCCGACAGGTGTTTGTGACCAAAAGTAAGCAAGGCTAAGCACATATCTCCCTGCCCCACATCGCTTAGGGGGGAGTCTTGAGCCAATTTATAAGACTTGAGTTTTCTACTCTGCATGATGCGTTTCACACAAACTTCCGTTGTGTTGAGAATAAAGCCTTGAGGGTGAGACCGTATCTAGATGGCGATGTGTCTTCATCAGTGCAATAGACCCAAAGAGGACATTATTGGGTTGAACTGAGAGATGGCAATGCGGCTGTACCTCCGTCTTAAACAACGCGTTTTAAAGCCCCAAAGCATGTAATATTATATAGTGATAGTTCCTGAGTCCTTAAAAAACATGTTAAATTGGGTTGAACCGATGATCCCTAGAACTATGAAGATAAGCCAGTTCATCTTGCAAGCAACATCAGCTCGAAACGACTAGGCAGGTGTTGGGCCATTTGACCACGTCCTCCAATTGAACTAGGCCCAACTGTACACTCCCAAAAAGGTAGAGCAACGTTGTATTTAATTTTTATTTTAGTCTTATCTCGGTTCCATGATTGAAAAAATTCATTTTTGGTGATACAAATCATGCTATTTTTTCCCGAAAATCTTATAAATATTTGGTTATAGCTTTGAATATTAAAGAATGCGATTACAAAGGTTAATTGTTCAAGATTATATTATTACTATTACCTATAGGTTTAGCATGTTATGCATAAAATGTAATGTTGATCTATTAAGTTCGAGAATATGAAAGTTAGGGGTCGGGTTATCCTTTTGTCACTTAACGCTCAAATAAGTTCATGGACGCACTAGAACCATATTCGATCCAACAAGGATGGGAATTAGTAGTGGGACTAGAGACTTTGGACAAGGTGCGAGTTTGCACAAGCTTTTAGGATAGCGGAGGGAGCATGAGATAGTCAGACCACAAATCGAATTTGGGAATATCGCTAGGCAATATGAGCCAACAAAGACAAGAACATTAGTTCTTTAAGAGGGAAAGTTTGTGGCATCACAAACCCCACATTAGTTGGCAAATTCCCTATGAGTATTTCATAAGTCAACATCCATCCCAAAAGACCATCACCTTGTATGAGTACTCTTTTTGGGGTTCGACCCACGAGGACCCGGTCATGTTGTTAGCCATGATCTCAAGAATTAAAAGGGATATAGATAACTAGTAACAAGGATTTAGAATTATGAAGTTGCAGCTTTGCTTATTGAATAGTTCAAGATAACTTCCCCCGGACTTATTTCCAACTACAATAACCTCCAGGACCTCCATAAGCAATCCAATGGCCAAATGCTTGTCTCAAAAGCTTGCGATAGTATTGCAAATCATAGACGTTGGACTTATCCACCCATTTAGATACTTTGTCTGAAGGAAGTAAGAGCACACCATTCGCATTAATCCATTGTAGTTTTCGAAAAAACGTTGCATGTCTGAATTTACCATCGGGTTTGTGACCGCTACCCATCGGAGGACAAACTCCATTAATTCCGGCTAAGCCAACTCCTCCCCAAGCTACATGCCGTGAACCATCTCTGAGATATAAAAATAGCTCCTTTGGCCAATAACCTACTTTAGTTTGAGAGTCAAAAAGTATCAGCCACCAATTCCCAGTTTTACGGTCCTGATCAGAAGGGAAATTCGTTGATAAGTTTTTTACAAATTGATGAAATTTCAGATGATAAACCTCAATCAATCTAAATGAGACATTAAATTATGGAGATAGCCACATGATTATTCTCAGTTTTGGGGTAGTTTGTTCATTAAAATCACATAATATCTTCTATGAAATTGACCGAAAAATGTGAGCTTTCCCTTAAAATATAAGGTCAAAATATGTCATTTGGTATGTTTCAAGAGTACGACAAATGTTATGAAGCCTATATTGGTTTGGCACTTGTGCTTGCATTGGGCATTGATTGTATTTAATACAAATTTGTAGCTTGCAGTTGAGTTAGACTTTCTGTTGGGGGCAACATTTTCCTCAAGCTTCCTCAATTCTTCCCTCTGATTAACGTATTACAAGTTTGCACAACATCCGCATACAAACTTAGTTAAATATATTCATTTGTATAT
This sequence comes from Corymbia calophylla, assembly GCA_014182845.1. NCBI lineage: Eukaryota > Viridiplantae > Streptophyta > Magnoliopsida > Myrtales > Myrtaceae > Corymbia > Corymbia calophylla. The sequence goes on from CM024703.1 coordinate 24,137,303, forward strand.
AAGTGTACACATGGGTGATTAAAACATATTGAACAATGAATTATTTCAAAAAAGATCAAAATGCATTTGATTTAATATGATATAAGTTTTACATAATCTTATTATTAGTTTGAATTGAAACCTTTTAAATCATGGTGCCTTTCTAATTTGTTCTACGTTTGTTGAAGTAAGTTGTACGTAATCTTATTTTGGATTACAGTTTCATGTTGGATTATAGCACGTGAGCAATTTGAGATTATTTTTCAAATGTAGATTCTTATGAAGATTATTTTTCAAATGTGGATTCTTATGAAGATTATGGAGTTCGTTCAATGATGCTTACCTGTTCAATTTGGATTGGAATCTCAATTTGATATCCACCATAGGTAGAAGCAGGCAATGGTTCATTGAAAGGTAGTCCCTTATATACAAGGACAAAACCTGGACAAAACAAGTTATAGCACCCGTCACGGTAACCATTGCCCTGTCACAATAATGTTTATCAACAATTAAGTCAACTTAGATCTAATTTTGTGTTGGGTTTTTAAGAAATTGGATGAATAATTAATTAATAGTATGCAAAACTAACCGTCCAGTATATGAAGAGCCGAGAAATACTATCACCATGGAGTTGTGGGGAAACCTAGTAAAACAAGAGAAAATAGTAGACTTAAGACAATTCTTAGGATTTTTCCATCACAATTACCTTCTCAATGCCAATAAATTTAATCACTCACCATCCAACCGGCTGCAATCATGCTAATATGATCTTTAGGGCCCGTTTCAATCCATAAGTTATGTGAACTGAATTGGTCATTCGCAAGGCTAATGTTATAGATGGATAATCTCCCATAAGCTCCATATTTAGTATTTTCCGTCATATCTTCATTCAAAGAAACCACCTGTAAATGACATCATATATATTAAACTTCTCGATCATGGAAAAAGTTCAAGTGGTGTTTTAGCAAGATTCGAGTCATATTGTTTTAACCTAGGCCTAATTGTTCTTGGTCACTTGAAACCACTTTCGCGCATGAGTCATGTTGTTTTCATGATTATCTCTTCTGCTGAAATGTCTTTTCTCTATTCCAAATATACCCTTAAAGAAAATACAAATCGTGCAGATGTAGAGACAAGACATATACTTTGAGAGAGAGAGAGAGAGAGAGAGAGAGAGAGAGAGAGAGAGAGTACGTGTTGATTAGATTGAAGAGCATCCTGCCCTGCAGCTGTTGAGGATGGCATCCTTGGTAAGGCTCTCGCCCTGATCAAATCTTTCTTTGTTATTCGAGGAATCGGTACACTTCCAACCGGACATGATTCTTTGTATCCAAATTGTATAGACTTTGTACGCGATAAATTCCCACCAAAGCTAGTTAAATGTAACGTCGGTTCTTTCTACAAGAAAGAAGACGCAAATTATAGAATGCCAAGTAGAATGCTTTAGGCAAGATGCTTTTTTTTAATTAAAGGAAAAATCGATGAAGCATCACCTGAACTTTATGATTCTTCAACAGAGGATGTTGTAGCGATGGTTGTTTATCAATATCAATACAATCGATGGTATCGCCCACTTCGGTCTACATAGAAACATCAAACACAATTAATGGTTGGTCGAACATATGATGCTTCTGTGAAACTTAATTAAGAATATAAATGGCAGCAGCATTACAAAAAACCAAAAAAATCAGAGCATTGACAGATTGTTAAGAGAGATTATTACCACAAACGTCTTAACCGGTGGTCTGTTCATCATCTTGACTGTCTTTCCAACTCTATGTCGTCGTCTTCGAAATGTTTCCCACCTCGCACGAGAGAAACACCGAAGAATACGAACATCAATGGCAAGAGCTTCATTCTGTACTGCATGGTGGTGAAGGAGCTTGGAGATCATTTTAATAAGCAGCACTTGGGCTACACATGCCTATATACTGTGGAAGTCACGACGAACCCGTTTTGTACTTTGGTCAAATTTAATGGCCTTGTCCTCTTATGGAGGTCAACAACTTGCTTAAAGGTTAATAATCATTCATTTATTCTCTATCCACTTTATTCCCTAGCGCAACGTACGTAAAATATGTTGAATGGGCTTTCTTAACTCGTCAAAAATCTGATGAGTTATATATCTTATGGCAGCAATAACCCTAAATTTCGGAAAAAAGGGGACCTTTGATATTCATGCATTCTCTTTCGATGGATTTTGTGCAAGAGCGACAGCATGAATTGAACCAAAGAATGCATATGTTCGGCTTGTTATATATCTAATGGTAAATCGGTAATGGCACGTAGAGAAAAAGAGAAAACTAGTTAAAGAGGACATTGTGAGTAGATCCTCGTACCAAATGGGCAATGCATTTAACATATGAAGTCTAAATTCGCGTGTTAATCTATCATGACAGTTGTCTTTGCTAACAACGAGGAAAAAGGGGGGAAGTCGTGCGTTATGTTTATAGTGAAATAAGGCATGGTTGCCATTTTTTTTCCCCTTGAGAATGCATTATTGACACTTGTCTTCGAAATTCTGCCACGACGGTTCCTTGACCGACTGGAATTTTGTACAATAGAATTTAGCAATCATCTTCTGTTTTTTCGCAATCTCATACTGTTTCTATATTGTTTTCACCTGATATATATTTCTATAAATATGGGCATTAGCCTTGCTTTTGGAATTTTTTTTCCTAATTGTCTTCTAAAGTGTCTCTGTTTCATTGAATTGTTCTAAATAATTGTATCTCTTTTTTTGTTTTCATACCTTACACGATTAAAGTTCTAAGTTTTCATTATCAGTTGAACGACTTCACGAGAAGCAGTTCTACTAACAACTTAATTACCATTTAAATTATTAGCGATAATCAGTGACAGGGCCAAGAGATAAATTGATTAACACACGAGGTGTTTACAGATATCAATATATTTCGATTCAGGGGACCAATTTGGAAATTAGATGGATAAATCACAATATGATGCTATATAAGCCGAGTGGGTGTATATACTAATTTTTGTACGAACTAATTGGGAAGATTGTACAAAAAGTTCCATACTATTGCATTTTTGTTGATTCGGTCCTAAACCCTTGAATTTTGTCAATTCAATCCTAAATCTTTTCAATTTTTGCCAATTGAGTCCATCAAGCCAATTTTGGCCAGAAATTGCTAATGTAAATATCGACCATCCTACATGACAAAACCAACAATGGCGTGGACAATTATTAAATTTATTTCAGAAAATTAAAAAAAAATTCCCATTTCTTTAACTCTATCTTCGTCTTCTCAAATGTTTCCAACCTCACACAGAGAAACACCGAAGAATACGAACAACAATGGCAAGACTTTCATTCTGTATTGCATGGTGGTGAAGGAGCTCGGAGTTAAGGTTAATAAGCAGTGCTTGGGCTAAAACAGGCCTATATATTGTGAATGATATGACGAATACGTTTTGTACTCCGGCCAAATTTTACGAGCGTCGTTCATATCAATTGTCTACCCACTTATTTCCTAGTGCAACATATGTGACATACACTAAGCTAATTTTGTTAATTTTCCCTAAATTTGTTTTTGTTTTCAAGAAATCTATTGATTTATATCTTATGGCGGTAGTAAACCCAAATTTCCGCAAAAGGGATCTTTGATATTCATATATTCTCTTTTCATGGATTTTGTGCAAGAGGTACTTATATAATTAATTTTATCTCGGGGTAATAATAATAGAGAGAAAAACTATTTAAAGATAAGAATGTTCAATATTCAAATGCAAAGTGAACTATTTTGAGACTTATATCGCAAGGATATTGCGATTAGCTCATTATACCATAGTGGCAATTTTATTTGACAGATAAATCTATCACGAGAGTAGTCTTTACTACCAACAGAAGCCAAAAGAGAAAAAAGCATTAAAGTGTTGTGAGTTATAGTCCTTATGGGTCGAAGACGAGCAATAAGGGACTAAAGCTTACCTTAAAATAAGGCATGGCCGCCATTTTTTTTTTCTATTGAAAATGCATGTTTTCCACTTGTCCTTGAAAATCTGCCTTGTTCACATCACGCATATATACTGTCAAAGAGTTCAATACATTTTTCGCAACGGTCCTTTTCGTCCTACTAAAACCAAGCAATCAATGACCACGTCCAAAGCTTTGAAGAAATTGGCAATCATTTTTCACCTTTTGGGACAATTTTTCCCTTAGTTTGTCTTTTCACGTCTTTGTTTCATTAGATTATTCTTAATAATTATATAGGCACTAACACCTAATCGTACTTTGAAAAATATTTTCTGATTTTTCAAAAAGGAGATCATTTTCTTGTATTTAAGCATAGGTTTTCTAAAAGTTTCCCAAATACGAACAGCAACGGCAAGACTTTTATTTTGTATCGCATGGTGGCGTAGGAACTAGTGGATTTTGTGTTAACAAGCAGTGCTTGGGCTACACAGGCCTATGTACTTCCAAAAATGTGGTCTTCGTCCCTAATTACTTTCCATCTACGTCTATTTTAAACAATGTTAATCTTTAACGTCTGGAGTAATGGATAATGGCCCTTTTGGGTAAAAGACAAAAAGCATCGAAGGACTAAATCTGTCCCTTGAAATAAGGCATGGTCGCCATCTTTTCCCGTAATAAAATGCCAATTTTCCACTTGTCTTCGAAATCAGGCCATGCCCACCTCATGCAAAATTGCTGTCGAGAGAGTTTTAAGACATCTTTTCATGAAAACATGGGTTGTTCGGTCAAATCACACCGGTCATAAAGGTCCTTTATCCTACCGAAACCAAGCAATCAATGACCACATCCATTAAGGTACAATCTTGAACAGATTTTAGATGCAAATGTCGCGAATTTGTTTATGTATCCTATGTGAGCTCGGTGGGTTTAAATACTCGCGATTCTAATAAATCGATTCTTGCAATAATCTAGGAAGAACATGATCAATATATCTACTAAACTCATATTAATGTTCTAGATGAAATAAGAAAATAAAACGAACCAAATCCCATCTTTGCAAACTAATCGAGATTTATTGAGATGGATGACACTAATGTGATATGGTTAATTGTAGTTTGCATTAGTAATTATTTTCTTTTTTTTCCCTTAAATTTCAGAAGGAAAAAAGTACGGTTAATTTTACTTACAAATTCCCTCAAAAATTAAAAGATGAAAGCAAAAATATTCTAAGTTTCAAAAAACTTAAGAAAACATCATATAAAATATGCTTACTTTTTGAAAGATTTTCATTTATATTGCATTAAAAGAAGTTAAAACATATGAGCGGCAAATTTTACAAAGAGACGAGAGTTAAAAAAAAAGTAGAAATCACCCCCCCCAAAATCATAAAAATTAGTTGTGCAAACGGAATGCGAACCCTGTGAAGTCTCATTTAAATAAAAAAGAAATTCAAAAGGGGAAAAACAAAAATGGGCAAATTGGTAGGTTGGTATTTTAAAATTTCCGTTTCGATCCTCGCCTAATGTTTCTTCATCTACGAAGCAAATGCCTAAATAATCTATGATAAAGTTCAGCAAGGAGGAGTGGCCAACGAATCACTTGTTAATCGTAAGCAAATTCTCAGTCAACGGTTTGACTGAGAATTCAATCGTCGTCCTTTGTCTTCTTCAACTCATGTCCCGATCACCACCGTTGGCCGATTTTAATTCTCACTGGTGGAGGCTGGCCCCGTCGCAGCGGGCTAGCCAACCTTGAGATTGATTTCCCATTTAGATTCCCGTGTCTCCTTCATGAAAATTGGATGATTCGGAAAAAATATTCCTTCCTAAAAATAATCATAAGAAAGATGAATGAAAAATACATTCGTCGTTTACAAAAATATTTAAACATGTATTGTTATTGGTAATGAAAACATATTTCATCGATTAAGTATTTTAAGTGACACGAGTGATATTTTTAGGGATGATATCTTCTAATTCGTTTGTTTTCACAAAATAAACGAAGCTTGAACTGACGTCAGATGGCATTTTCTTTGCTTTCTTGAGTATTAGAAGAAGAAAAAGAAAAATATGGTCAGTTTTTCTTTTGAAATTCCTTCCAAAAATTGAAAAGAAAATTGAAAAACCAATTTAGCTTTCGAAAAAATTATGAAAATATCATTTACAGCATTACGAGATTATAATTGTACCTTTTGAAAGGATTAGATATTTTCCATAAAAAAAAAAATTTAAGCGTGTATTTGTGGCGAAATTTATAAAGAAATAGAATTTTAAAACTAGAAATCACCCCCAAACTACCAAAACTATTTATATAAAACGACCGGCATGTGAAGTCTCATTAAGGTATGACAAAAAAAAAAGTCTCATTAAGAAAAAAAAATTCAACAAAGAAAATTAAAACAAAAGGGCGAATTAGTGGGTTGGTCTTTAAAGTTTTCATTTCAATCTTTGACCTGATTTTCCTCCATTTCTTGCACCTAGTTTACTTCCTCCATCGTTAATCACACGGCCGTAGTAGTAGTGGCAAACAAAATACTTGTCAATGTCTAGAATATCAGAAATAAAGAAATCAATCAAAGAAGAGTCAAAGATAAAATGATAAAATAAAAGGTGCAAATAAAAAAAAAGTTTAATCTCTAGAAATAAAAAATAGCTGCACTCGCGGACGACACCGCGCATCCACACCACTACAATTAGCCATGGCCCGAAAATCTCATTTAAAAAAAGAATAAGATAAACGAAATTAAAATAAATTAAAATAAGAGGAAAGCATCCCGCTACGGCGACAGTCAAAAGTAAAAAAAAAAAAAAAATTTGCTTAAGTCCAAAAATTGTATCTTCTAGTCCGTATTTTAAACGATTCTCGTATTTTCTATTTCATCGTTAGTTTCGTCCTTGGCACGCGTACCTAGGCCTTGATACTGTCGTGGTCAACTAGTTGACTGAAGTCAACAATTTGACCTTTGCTCTCAAATCCTTGAGCTCCATTATTATAGTAATTTTTCTAGAGTTGGAAGGGGGCTAAAACAAAGAGTTTGAGAGTAAAATTTCATGGGTTGTCACTAAATTTCAACTGATTTTTACACTTAGGCCATTCGACCTTGATTTTTGGTGATTGATGGACTTAATTTTTCATTTGTATACAATTAATACATATTGATATCGATTCAATTTGTTATTTGGTGAAATGCTGGATTGACAGACATATGATAAGTTTTTTGATACTAGGAGTGGTTGCTAAATTAGCGTTTCACTTGAATATAAATTCGAGAAATCAAAATTCATCAATTGAAAAAAAAAATGAGGACAAATTAAATTTAGCGCATTGGAAATAGGAACACCCTATAGTGCTATTATGCAAGTCAATCATGCCGTTGAAAGTTTGTTGTGCAATGGGAATAAACTAATTCAGTCGATAATGATGTGAACTATTATTTTATTTTTTATGGGTCCCATTTGCGAACGTGAATTTCATGGTTTGTTAACAACCCAGGTTCTATAAATTGAACTTATTTTGTGATGTTACAATTAATAAGGCTCGTCTAATTATTCATGGCCCACTTGTTTTGGATTATTTTCACGTACGGTTGGTGCCATGATTTGTATTTTAGCTTGACCATGAACCACATGAAGCATCAACCTTGGAAATTACAAAAAGACTTTCCATGTAATGACTACATTTAAGCTAAACGGATAACGACCGTAATGGCTTTGAAATTTTTTTTTAATTATTCCATATGATCTGTGAACCTAGTTTTATTCGGAAGAAGAGGAGGGTTGAGTTTTAAGATTAAATCAATTTTGTGAAACTACTTTTCACACTTAATAAGGAACGTTTAATTATTCATGGCAAGTTTATATTATTCTAATTTTTATAAATTCGAAATTCTTCTTAAAATTTTTCGTTCACATGCACTGCACGTGCCTCTCTTTTTTGGAGGGGGGGCATACGATAAGGTTTTGGATGAAGACAAACTATGCTAAAAATCAATTAATTACTGAAAATCAGTTTAAATTCAAAAGTAAAATCTAGAGGAATCGGGTTGTTCCTTGCTACCCACGACGAAGAAAGTGTAAAGTTAATCTAAAACTATTTTTCCGATTCGAAACTTGACAATATCCTTTTAAATTTCGCAGAATCATATTCAAAAAAATTGAAATAATATGGAGATTTCTCTCCAAAGAGTCGCTCAAAAGAAAGATAGAAAAAAAAAAAAAAAACCTCCTCCAAAGTTCACAACCCACTAAATTTTAATATTTTCTTTTTTTGCGAAAATCGTCTAAATTCAAATACTATATTTTCTCAGCACAGGGAGTTCCACTTTCGATTTCTTTGTTTTCGTCTTTGGAGGTTTGGTAGATCTGGTCTCCCTAGTTGCTCTAAGGACCAAGTCTCGAGCGATTGATGACCGGAGCAAGGGCAACCAATTCAGGAGAGTCAATTGTCCTTGACCCTAAAATGCTCTCTTATTAGCAGTCGCCGTTGCATTAATACTCAACCGATCACAACCGTCGGATCATACGATTATCATTTAAAGGCCAATTCAATAATTTGATTGAATACTGATTATTAATCAATGCCTCGATCCATTGATTCAAATGCATTGAGCAGCACATTCGTCGATTAGTCGATGCATCTATAGTCGAGCTGCATTGTCCAAATTGAGCTGATTAACACGTGGATTTCTGCTAAATCCCCTAATGATGACCATGTTTTTTCCCTGTCTTTTATAAGAGATAATGACACAAACTGTTCATGAACTTCGACCTAATATGATTTATGAATTTTTTATACATGTTCAATATAATTCTTAAGTCATAGAGGTGTGCAAATCGGACTGACTAAATTGGGAACCATTCAAACCAACCGATCCAGTCCGGTTCTTGAGAGTATCAATTCGCTTCTCTGTTTCTAGAAGTGAAATAGGTATCTAGATGGTTTGATTTCTTGTTCCAACGGGAAACTAGACTGGACCGACTACATTTTTTTTTTATTTCTTCAAAAAAACTAGTAAAATATGAACTAAATACTATTTCGTCCAATAGTACTATGTTATAGTGTAATAGCTCTTCACTCATTGTTATTTTCTGTCAATATTTTAAGATTTTTCACTTTCTTTTTTTATGTACGATCACTCTTTAGTAGGAAAAAAAAGTGGCCGGTTCCATTGGATCAAATGGTCCGATCCTTGGTTCTTGGAACTAATCATCCTTACTAAATTTTATAAAATATTTAAAGTGGTCTTTTCATTAAGTCAAGATCAACAATATTATTGAACATTTTTACATATTTTAAAGACTAAATGGAAAATGTAGCAAAAATTCATAGATTATATTGAAACAAATTAAAAATTTATGAATTATATTATATATTAAAATAAATGAATAAATTAAAATTTTCAAGATCACCTTACACATTAAAGCAAAATTGAGACATAATTTGCATCGTTTCCCCTGCCATAAACACTGGCTTGACTTGTTACCAAAGTTGCACGTTGCAATAATTAGAACAGATCCGGAGAATTAAGCCCTGCCACTGCAATAATGCGGGCCTAGCGACCGGAAGGGGGAATGTTAGCGGGGCGTGAGGCCACGCGCTCCTCGATGCGAACGCGCCACGCCATGTGCCTAGGCCTGAACCTCCAGATGGTGACGGCGGGTCCCCCATAGCCCCCCTTGGAAGCTTTTTAACATGGCCGAATCTCTCGTCTCCTTCCCGAGTTCTCTTCTCCATCCGTAGCGAGTCGTCGCCTAGAGTCCCAGCTTCCACACTGTCCAGTACATTCCCCGCCTTTCGTGTTGGCGACCCACGAAGCAGAGGCCACCACCGTCACTCTCGTCTCTCCATTTTTATCAGTACGAAGGCTCGAGGTCAGCAGCACGCCACCCCCCCGTACCAAGCGAAAGCGATGATAGGACGAGCAGATTTGAAGCCTTTCTTGCGGTTTATGATGATCGCGATTCGTGGCACGTTCTCTCCGTAAATGGCAAGGAGCTGAGTTGTTTCCTCCTCTTCGTCTTCTTCTCTCACTTGATTATTCTGGGAAACTATCTGCAGGAACTGCAGCCGCCACCATTACCAAATTTCCTCTCTCTCTCTCTCTCTCTCTCTCTCTCTCTCTCCTGTAAAGAGACTCCTTTTCTTCGTCCTTTAAAATAAAGAGAAAAAGGGGTCCGTTCATTGGCTCTCTTTCTCTCTGTGTGTTTTTTTAATCGAACGTTGCTGACACACGGACTGGCTTTTCTCAAGTTTCTATCTTTTGGGCAATTTTTCCTCTCTCTCTCTCTCTCTCTCTCTCTCTCTCTCTGGCTCTTTCCTCTCTCTCGTCTCCGGGATTCGCAGAGAAGAGGCAGATATGGGAAGAGGGCTCTTCGTGTTCTTACTCATCTTCTCCACTTCAGTTCTCATGGAGTCATCCACTGCTCAGATGCCAGGTTCTCTCTCCACCCCTGTTGAATCTCCTGATTGCCTTTACTTTGGTGAAGCCAAAACATCTTGAAATTAAGACGTGCCTTCGTTTCTTATAGTAATTTGTGATTTTCGTATGACTTAGTCGTGTGAGTTCTGAGGAGTTCTCCGGATGATGTTTCTTACCCTTAGTTTTCGTTCTTCTAAAGGTTCATTCTTTTGCTTGTTTATTTCAGTTGTTAATATTACCTGTTACTGTTTGCTTCAACGTGCTAATTTTGCGGTTGCTCTGTTGAGTTCGAGCATTACGCATCTGTATATGCAATCTCGTGACTGCTGTTGGTTTCTGTGTGTTCAATTTCGATGTGTTTCTTCTTCCTCTGCTTGTGCTGAAGCAACTGTGCCACGAATGACTCCCGAGTAAAAGGAAAATGTGTGGTCTTCCTGTCTCGTTGAAAATCCGATTTAGCATCTATGTGAAAGGTCATAGCAAAATCTGTCATAGACAGATGAAGGTATTCTTTTATTTTTGATGTTTCAAGTGAGTGAATTGAAGAATTAAGACCTTCGCTGTATATCAAGATTGGTACCTCATTGCCCCTCGTCAATTTGCTGGTAATCTCTACAGCCTGTGATCGTTATTTTTCTAATATATCGACATTAAAAGCATCATAGACTTTATCCTACCTCTGTTTATTTCATAACATATTTCAGGTAAAGAAACGTTAACTTCTTTGAGACATGCATTCAGAATCTGTGACTGGTGATGAGATTTCTGGTTTTATGAAGTCCATTATTGATGAGATACAGATTTCCTGCATCTACTTCACAATTTGCTGATACACATCACTTTTTTGGGTTGGCCAACTGATGTGCATGATTTCATTCAGCAGGTTTTGTTAGTTTGGATTGTGGAGGATCTCAGAGTTTCACCGACGAGATTGGGCTTGAATGGACTCCGGATGACCAATTCACCTTTGGAGAAGTAACTAATGTTTCTCTCACGAACGAGACAAGAACGCAATATACAACATTGAGATACTTCCCAGCCGATGACAGAAAGTATTGCTACACTTTAAACGTGACCACTAGGACAAGATACCTAATAAGGGCGACATTCTTGTATGGGAACTTTGACAGCAATAACGTCTACCCAAACTTTGAGATCTCCCTGGGACCTACTTATTGGTCCACAATTGTCATTTCTGATGCCAGTACTATAGAAGTGAGAGAGCTCATATTTCTGGCTTCAGATCCTACCATTAGTGTGTGCTTATCTAATGCTACCACGGGCAAGCCATTCATATCTACCCTTGAGCTTCGTCAGTTCAATGGTTCGATGTACTACACTGACTTTGAAAACCAGTTTTATCTCAGTACCTCTGCCCGGATTAATTTTGGTGCAGAAAGTGAAGAGCCAGTCAGGTAGATCTAGAAATTGTGGATGTATTTGTTCCCGCTTTTATTTCTTGGCTGTTTGACTAGTTTCTGACCGACCTTGTATTGTATGGTTTCAGGTTTAAAAGAGTCTAGACTACGAATAAGTTGTTTGTCCTTATTGCTCACATGCAGTTCTTCTTTGTTAGGTATCCAGATGATCCATTTGATAGAATATGGGAGTCTGATTCTGTAAAGAGAGCAAACTACCTTGTCGATGTAGCCGCTGGCACCAAAAGGGTTTCAACCCAATCGCCGATTGATGTTAACCATGACGAGAGGCCACCTCAAAAAGTTATGCAGACTGCTGTAGTTGGAACAAATGGATCGCTTACTTACCGCTTGAACTTGGATGGGTTTCCTGGTAATGGCTGGGCATATTCCTACTTTGCAGAGATTGAAGATTTGACTCCCAATGACACGAGGAAATTCAGGCTGATGCTCCCAGGCTCACCTGATATCAGCAAAGCTGTTGTCAATATTATGGAAAATGCTCAAGGCAAAGATCGCCTGTATGAGCCAGGATTTGTGAACCTAACCCTCCCATTTGTACTGTCCTTTAAGTTTGGGCGGACAGGTGATTCTTTGAAGGGTCCACTATTGAATGCCATGGAGATAAACAAGTATGTGAAGAAAATCGATGGTTCTCTAGATGGTAGGTCCCTTGATTTCCTATGAGTTTGCTACTGTTTGCAAGATCGCTGCTAATGTGATGACCACATTATGATTTATCACTTGGTGTGAGCTTGTAGAGCCCTGTTTCTGGCACATCTAATTCATTGAGCTAGATCCGCCCTTTGTCAGCATGATATATGAAGTTTTATTTATTTGAGGTTTTCCCATGAGCTGCAGGAGGAGCTATTGCTAGCATAATTTCACTCTATACCTCAGCAGCTTGGGCACAGGAAGGTGGAGACCCGTGCCTGCCAGTTCCATGGACATGGGTGCACTGCAGCTCAGATTCACCTCCACTGATAACTGCAATGTAAATGTCTACTTCTTATGATGTGCTCATGTGAACTCATTTTCTTATTCTAGGAGCATGTCAGTGCTGCATGGATGACTAGGCTCTGAAGTTATAAATTGTATTTCTGCAGCATATTGTCTGGTCAGAATTTGACTGGAAATATTCCTTCAGACATCGCAAAATTGAGCGGCTTGGTTGAGCTGTAAGTTTATGTAGAAATTCCCTTTTCACTCAATAGTAGTTGATTTCTTTCCAATGTCACGCTTGAACTTTTCATGTCATACGTTGAAGTATGCCTTGGCCTTTTTCCTGAAGGTGGCTTGACGGGAATGCACTCACTGGTTCAATACCTGATCTTTCTTCATGCGTGAACCTGAAGATCATGTAAGCTCCATGGATTGTCCTCTTTGAATGGACTTAGATAATTTAATGCTGATGAATTTCTTTGTGATAGTCATCTTGAGAACAATCAGTTTACTGGTCAGCTGCCTTCTTCTCTCGCGACTCTGCCAAACTTGAAGGAACTGTAAGTGTTCTTAAACTTACATGAGGATTTCTCATTTACCATGATGATGATTCAAAGAACTAGCGCATCGTCTTACTGTATTTCACATGTGGATCTGACTGATATGTGATTCTCGGGCCTTGACTGAAGCTTTTACACAATTGTTGATTAGTGAACAATTTTCTGTAATAACTTTTGTTTTGTATCTGAGTAAAAACCTTATGTACATGCTAAATTTGATGGTTGTAGGTACGTCCAGAATAACAAGTTATCAGGCACGGTGCCATCTGGTCTTCTCAACAAAAAATTGAATCTGAAGTGGGTACAGCTTCTGATAAGTCTTACTGTGATGCTGAATGCTCCTGCAATCATGCGCACATTACACTTTATCTCATGACATTTAACTTAAATCGAGTTTTTCCATGTATGTTGGTCTAATCACGAAGGGCCAGCAAAAGCAGGGGAAACTTTTTATTTTTGTTGGCATGATGTAGTAGATAACGCAAAAATTATAGGCCATTGGCCAGACCACACAACACGCTGGTACTTTGTCGTAAAAATTATCCAGTATTTACTGTTGGCCTTATTGATTCGACTGAAAAGTTTTCTCAGACGTGGATAACAGACAATTTGGAGCTCAGGTCCTTATCTAGACAAAAGTATTATGTGTCGTTTGGTAGCATTGTGTAGGGGTTAGCCTTTTGATCTGTAGAGATCCTTCATTCTGTCACCTTATTGCTTTTTGTAGTTACCAGAGTAACTTTTGATCAGTTGATTATAGCAAATAGCTTGTTCTCTTGCTAAATTTTCCATGGTACCGTGCCTTCTAATAGCTTCAATCTATGGTTGAAGCTGCCACAATCTTTTGCAGAACAATATAATTATCATGATATAATTTGTACTTCTCTCATAGTGAAAAGGTGTCTTTTAGAGATCCATATTTTAGGAGTTTTATTTTCATATCTGGAATTTTAGGCACAGTTTGTATTTTAGTGCCAGATGTGGGATCACAGCACTACAGATAGCTTCTGCTGCCAAATTATCTCAATAATTTTTCACATTTTCTTGAACTCTTTCTTTTAACCCCTATAATTATTTATATCTGGACTTGTTTCATCATTCTTTCAAACTGAGTTTTTACTTTTCCATACTTTTTGCTGCACCTGTATAGTCATCCAATTATTTACCAGTACCTTCTTAACACCGCTGTCAACAGTTACACCGGAAATATGAATCTTCATGAAGGAGGAAAAAGAGGAAGCCAGACCAAGATTATCATAGGTTCATCAGTCGGAGTTGCCATTCTCCTGGTAGCTACAATTGCCTCCTGTTTCATCATACGGAAAGGCAAGAGGAACTCTAAGCATGGTATGAGCTTGGAGCAATCAAGAAAATGATGTATCCATCTTGTTGTGTTGACATATCTATCCTGCACTGTTCTTATTTTTTTGTGTAATCTTTGCTAGATGACAACGTGCAAATGCTGCCAACACAGCGGCTAGTTTCTTCCTTGAGTAATGGTCCTACAGAAGCCGCTCATTGCTTTATGCTACAAGAAATTGAAGATGCTACAAAAAAATTTGAGAAGAAAATTGGTTCTGGAGGATTCGGAGTCGTCTATTATGGGAAACTGAACGATGGAAGAGAAATTGCAGTCAAGGTTCTGACTAATGATTCCTATCAAGGAAAGCGAGAGTTCTCAAATGAGGTAATTGTACCGAATTTTGAACCTTTTATGTTTGGGTTTGCTCAGCCTCTGTAGTCTCTGCTGGGATCTGCTACATATATTTTTCACGAGTTAATGTGGTTTTCTTTACCTACAAGGAGTAAGCACATGCTACTATTGGGATCTTCTTGACTAAACTCAAATCATTAGGGGAGTGAATAATGAAATAACTCCTTGCCCGTTTAATGGGAATTCAGTATAATTACTTCTTTTTGTCCTCATATTTTAGTTGCTGCAAAGTCTTTCATGTTGATGTTTCTGAAGCATTCTTCTGTGAGTTACTATCTGAATATCATCTAGCCCTTTGTCACTAGGATTAATTTTCATGAAACTAGTACTCTGCACTGACAAAAATACTGTCGTTAGCATCAGTTATCACATAGTCTAACTAATGCTGTATGTGACCTAGGTGACTCTTCTTTCAAGAATACATCACAGGAATTTGGTACAATTCCTTGGATATTGCCAAGAAGAAGGGAGAAACATGCTGGTTTATGAGTTCATGCATAATGGAACTCTTAAAGAGCACCTTTATGGTAAGCCCATATCCTTTCATCATGCTGTGAGCCTGTGATCACATATCTAAAATATTTCATATATCTATCTCTAAGGTCCCATGACTCATGAGTGGAGTTTTAATTGGATCAAACGCCTTGAGATTGCCGAAGATGCTGCAAGAGGTTGGTAGTCCTCTATAAACTGGTTTAATTAGCCATAGAAGTCATTTTAGCTGTTGAAGTTGGTAATGTTATTCATTGTGTTCAGGGATTGAGTACCTACACACTGGATGTGTTCCAGCCATCATACATAGAGATTTGAAAAGTAGCAATATTCTTCTGGACCTCAACTTAAAAGCAAAAGTTTCAGATTTTGGTCTCTCAAAATCTCAAGTTGACGGAGTCTCCCATGTCTCCAGTGTGGTCCGAGGAACTGTTGGATATCTGGACCCCGAGTAAGGCATCTTTTTGGTTGCACCTTCTGTTTTTCAATGGATATATAGTTATTAAAGTTGAAGCAAGTTAATATGGTGTCCTTATGTCTCAATACAATTTTTATCTTTTAAGTGGGAATACATCAACTCAAGCATGTTTTGGAAAATCTGACTTGGCAGGTTTTGCACTTATTGATGAATGTGTCTTGGCCTTCTCACTTTCCCTTCCGAGTGTTGACAAAAGCCTTTCTGTTTCTTCCAACTTTCCAAGAATTTTTACCATTACCATAATTGTAAGATCTGTCAAGAAGTGTATTCCATGAAACTGCATTCTTTGTGCTAGCTCTAGGCTACACATGTGAAGACTTGTGTTTGTGTCTCGCCTCATCATTCTTCTTGGCTCAATGCTCCTACTCTCACCCCAACATGGAGATTTGTCTCCCTTTGTACTTAAGGCTGACCCATTAGAAAATGATGTCTTCTAAGCCCAAATGCCTTTGATTCATACTCACTTATGAAGCTACTATGCCATTGAAGGAAACCTTATTCTGTTAGTGTTGATTCCTCCAGAACGAAAATGGTGCAAACTAATTGATGCAATTGTATGCTATTTAGATGCATTGGCTGCCAAGCAGCCCCTTGTGCTAGAATTTCAGGCATACAATGTTAAGTGGACTTTGATTTTAGGACCAGACATTTTGTATATGTACTTGTATAAGAATATGCATGAGTAGGTACTCTTCCCTAATGTTATTGATGCTTAGGCATGCACATTATATACTAAAATGATATTAGTGACCAGTTGGTAGTAATATTATATGGGTTCACAGTTAACTGTTCTAAAAGTTTAAACTAATTGATAGAGGGAGCCCCATGAATATAAGGCCTGTTGATACACCATTGACAAGCAATGTGGTATATTTTAACACTCCTCTTGTAGAAGTCGAATTAAGAATGATATGTGGAATTGACAAGGGGAGGGCCACACATGTGAGATAAACTGAGGTGGAATTTGGCTCTGATACAATGTTAAGTTCAGCCTAAAAAGCTCAAGTTGTTAGAAAAAAGCATGGTTTAATATTTTAATACTCTTAACCCTCTCCCTTATACTTAGGCTGGACTTTGGCCTAAGACTTAAGCATGGAAATATATAATCGGGGAGGTAAATGAGGGCTAGAAAAATTTGAATTTGAGATCTCTTATTCTAATACTATGTAAAGCTTAAACTAATAGAAAATGGCGTAATTTATCTAATGGTTCTCTTCTTACCTTTGTGGGAATTTGACAGGTATTACATCTCCCAGCAATTGACAGATAAGAGTGATGTCTATAGTTTTGGTGTCATTCTTCTAGAATTGATATCAGGTCGGGAAGCAATTTCTAATGAAAGCTTTGGTGTGAACTGTCGCAACATAGTCCAATGGGTAAGTCCAGTGTGATAAGTACGACGAAGCCTGTTTGTTGATATTCTCGCAAATTCTTCAAAACCTTTGTCCTTAATTTTGAAGCGAAATCCGGAATGTGCACCCTCCTTCACATGTTGCACTCTCTTATTATAGGCGAGACTACACATAGAGAGCGGGGACATCCAAGGCATCATCGATCCAAACCTACGTGAGGACTACGACATCCAGTCAATGTGGAAGATAGCGGAGAAGGCTCTGATGTGCGTCCAGCCCCACGGGCACATGAGGCCATCGATCTCGGAGGTCCTCAAGGAGATCCAAGACGCGTTGTTGATCGAGCGAGAAGCCTTAGCAACGCGAGAGGGCCTCTCGGATCTGTCAAGGAACTCGTTCCACTCGTCTGTCAACATGGATGCCTTCGATATTCCTGGGACTGAGAACTACGTAGCGATCGATGAGTCTATTGCGCAGCCAACTGCTCGATAGAGCTTCATCTTTCTCTTTTCTGCTAATCCCCTGTAATATTTCCTGTTCATTCTTGGGAGTGGCTGGTGATCGTATTCCTTTTTGTTTGTGGTCAAGTTGTAGTATCTGGTGATCAGGGTTAGATTTAGAATTGCCTGCCTATTTGATCTCCCCCATGAACCGTGGTGAGATTTCTTTCTGTCGGTTGGTTATATCAAGATATGTGCTAGTCCAGTTGATACGATTGGTTCCATCAAGATTAGCGCTAGCCCGGATCATTTTTGTGTTAATTGTGTTCTGTCGCTCTTTCGAGCCGAAGGTTCGAGTAATCATCTTTGTGCGTTCTCTTGATTCCAAATCTAAGAGCAAGAACCCTACTGGAGTGAGGGACAGTCGCACTTGATTGGAGTTGGGATTATTCAGGTGCTGAAAGAGTTAATATTTAGGGTGTGTTTGTTTCAATGAAAGTAGTTTGAAAAGATTTTGGGATTATTCAGGTGCTGAAAAAGAGTTAATATTTAGATGATAAAAATGGAAAGAAAAAACAAGGATTTTGAACGATTTACGGAAAACATTTCAGATGGATGATAAAAATGGAAAGAAAAAACAAGGATGAGTGTGTCAGATGGACTCCAGGTTTTATAAATAATATCATTATATAAAGTCTCGTGTTCTAAACTTATTATTTATTAATGATATGATAGATTTTTTGTGGTGC
This sequence comes from Corymbia calophylla, assembly GCA_014182845.1. Taxonomy (NCBI): domain Eukaryota; kingdom Viridiplantae; phylum Streptophyta; class Magnoliopsida; order Myrtales; family Myrtaceae; genus Corymbia; species Corymbia calophylla. Next base: position 24,155,782 of record CM024703.1, read on the forward strand.
TTCTATCGGTTTTCTAATAGATACTTTTGCCATGTCATTTAGTAAATCAATTTCATAGACAAATCCTACCTTCCCTAAAATTGCTTTTGCTACATGTTGGGTCCTAACGAGCAATGCCAGAGTTACAAAAATCGCCCAACTAAATTGATTTACTGAGTAATAAGTAATGGGACAAACCCAAGAGTGGATATTAAATTTAGTGGGTGTTGGAGTAGAACAAAGTGGTGAACAGGTGCGTCGTGGGAATCTACTGAATAGTTTGGGCCAAATCCTGAAGAAAGCTAAAAAGCGTTGTTTAATGAGCCTGCTTCTTGTGCATATATCAGGATGTTCCTTTCGGCAATTGTCTAGGTTGGACCACAGTAGAAAGGCGCACATTGAGCCTATTATTCATATGTGGACCAATACAACAATGTCACTTGACTTGTGGCTAGGTGGAGGTTGTCCTCTCAACCCATATTGAAAAGGGTTGTGGATTTTCTCAGAAGAGAAATGAAGCCCAAGGAGCTAATTCCGCCTCCTGACTCATTATTTGAGTAGTCAGGAATGGACTTTTTAGAGTTAGATTAGTACCGCCTTGATGATTCATTTTTGAAAGAATAAGAGAAAAGAAGTATTAAAGTTATTAAATATTAAATCACACATTCATAAGTGAATTAAACTTTAGTTGACAATGATTCCATAAAATTTCATGATGGATCAATTAAAGATACATCACTTAAACATCAAGTTTAATATACGTGCATTTAGAAAAGCATTTGGGAAAAGCCTTTGCATTGATATTTAGACCAAAGAGGTTTCACAAAATGCAAATAGCGTTAGGTTGACGCTACTTGCTACAAACTAATAAAGGACTTTGGTTTAAAAAATAAATAAATAGGGGAGGTACATATTTCCTCAAAGCTCAATAGTGAAAGGTTGCACGATTCTAGTATTGGAGTTGTGCAGCCACAAGTGACAGCATGCTAAAGTCATGCAACCCCAAGTGAGGTGACATTAGATCGTGTGGCCTTAGGCAAACCAGATATGGCCTGAGGCCCATTGCGGTTGCGTGATCCAAGGCGGCCCAAATTTGGCCCTTTAATGATCTGTGCGACCCAAAAAAGGACTACCGAGGTCGCACACCTCCAACGACTTCATGCTTTAGCCACCGATGAACAGATCTAGAGTGTTTGAGAAAGAAAATGAATAGTGCTTTCTTGAGTGGCTGATTGGAATACAAAAATATCAATTAAGGCAGAGTTGAGAAAAAAAGAGTCATTAAACCCTAAAATAGCATTATGAAAATGTTGAAATGCCAAAACCGGGTCTTACTTGCATTAGGCTAAGGCTTTCAAAATGGCAAAGACCTGTGAAATAGCATTCTCCAAATGCTTAAAGCCCAAAGAGCTTGGTAGGACCTGCATATTAAGTTAAGGGCATGTGGAAATGCAATCTCGTCTCTTCAAAACTCACCTAAAAAAATTATTGAACATCGCTTGCATATGCGGAAGGGCCTTTAGAGGAAATGCAGACAAATGCAGCTTTTGTTGAATCGTAAAGAGGGTGAAATGAATAAAGAATGAAAGGAGGATGAAACATTTTGTTCAGGAACTCAAGTGTCATGTTGGGAAGAAAAAGCAAAAGAGGAAAGAGAAGAGAGTGATGAAAGTGAGGGAAAAGAAATTGGGCATGAAGAGAATTCCTATGCCTTCTATGCTTGGAGGTGAAAAATTGGTGGATGGAAAACGAATAGGGAGTTTTCGGAATGGAGAAAGGCAATATTAGGGTTTTAGGACTTTTTGAATAACCTAAGATGTCAATTTTGAAAATTATGCCCTCCATATTTTTGTCCAGGTCATCCTTCCTCTCCTCTAAAATCTCCCTCTCTCTACCATATTATAAGCCTAAAGGGGAGGCTGCATCTTCAATGTACTTCCCAAAAAAACCCATGCCTAGCACCCCTAACTTTGGAGGTAGTTTTTTCTTTCCCCTCTAGCGGGAATATAGGAGGTGACATTGCGGGATCTCCCATCCCAAGAAAAATCTCCCGCCCGTTTCTTCTTTTTAAACTTTTGAACATTTTAAGGACTTGCTTAAGTTTAACTCTACCATATCATATGTCTAAAGTAGAGGCTCTATCTTCAATTACTCCCCAAAAAGGCATTTGGCAAGATCATAGAAAGTTAGTACTTTTTCTATAGAAAATTTGTTAAAACTAGACATAAAACATGAAAAGCAAAGAATTTGGGTGATATCAAATGGAGATGATACAATCATACTTCCAATGATGTGGATATATAAGAGGAATTGAATCCTCAAAAGATCATAGTCTATCAAGAGAGTTTGGTATAAACATCACTTTTACTTCTCATATTTAGAGGATCCCAACCTTAAAAAAAAAGGCTATGATAATCTTACGAAACTCAATATTTATGAAGGAAACCGAGTTAGATAAGTAAATTTTACTCAATTAAATCCCCAAGTGGAGTTCGTATAAGCGCATGGTATAAATAGTTCGAATACTCAATCTTCAACTGCAATATTTTCCATTCTGAGCTAATCAAATCGAACTTCTCATTTTGTCATCCTGGCTAACTGCAATTATGCAATTTTTAAGGCACCCGGGGCAAGAGATTTTCATTTTCGTTACACATGTTAGAACGAAAATCAGTGACTAAAAGGTTTAACAAAATTCACCGATTTAGTTAAAAAAAAACCCAAAGGCATCAATTAAGAGAAATCCCTTTAACATGATCCGAACAATAATTAACGAGTTTATCCGGTGACCTTAGAAAATCCGAAAACGGTGTGAATATTATATGAATCGAACGGAGTAGATCAGCCAATGAGGTGGCGAGAACAAGGGGACAGAATATACTCGACGTAGCCCATCCCTCTTCCACTCGAGAAATTCTTGCCTACACCTCGGACTATGTGTTGAAATCCATCCCATCCGTTAGATGATGCGGGGCCCACATGATCTAACGATAAGAATTGAATGGGATCACGTGTGCCGTACAGCGTGCGGCTAAGAACTCTCTGTGTCATGATCCTCTCCCGCTCCTCTCCTCCTCCTCCTCCTCCTTCCTCCTCCCTCATCTGCGAACTCTCAGAGGAGCAGACGACGAGAAGGAGAGAAGTTCAAACACTCTCCGAGAAATTCCTCCGTCGATGGACCAGTCATGAACCCTTTACCACTCCCCACCACCTCCTCCTCCTCGCCGGCCACCAATTCGTTCCCGCTCTCCCGCTCCCTCTCCCTCCGCCGCGTCTCTCCGCCGCCTCCCCCTCCGCCGCCACCACCGCCACCACCTCCGCCACCGGACCCACGTGGCCTCTTCGCGCCCACGGCGCGGTCGACGCGCGGGACCTCCCTCTCTCCTCCCCCGTCGCCGCCGGCAGTCTCTCTCCTCCGAAACCGTACTCCCAAGACGTCAAGCTCCTGACCCTCCTTCGCCAGAGGAAGACGGAGGAAGCCTGGATTGCGTACACTCAGTCCTCGCACCTCCCCAACCCCACCTGCCTCAGCCGCCTCGTGTCGCAGCTGTCCTACCAGAAGACCCCCGAGGGCCTCGCCCGTGCCCAGTCCATCCTCACGCGCCTCCGCGATGAGCGCCAGCTCCGCCGCCTCGACGCCAACTCCCTCGGCCTCCTCGCCGTGGCCGCCGCGAAGGCGGGCCAGACCCTCTACGCCTCCTCCGTCGTCAAGTCCATGCTCCGCTCCGGCTACCTCCCCCACGTCAAGGCCTGGAGCGCCGTCGTCAGCCGCCTCGCCGCGTCCGGCGACGACGGCCCCGCGGAGGCGCTCAGGCTCTTCGAGGCCGTGACGCGGCGGCTCCGTAAATTCGCCGACCCTGCGGCGGTCGCTGACTCGAGGCCCGACACGGCCGCGTTCAACGCTGTGCTCAACGCGTGCGCGAACTTGGGCGACACAGGGAAGTTCTCGCAACTGTTCGATGAAATGCCTGAGTTCGGAGCCGAGCCTGATGTGTTGACTTATAATGTGATGATTAAGTTGTGTGCTAGAGTAGACAGGAAGGACTTGCTTGTGTGTGTGCTGGAGATGATTCTTTTGAAGGGAATTCCATTGTGCATGACTACGTTGAATTCACTCGTCGCTGCTTATGTTGGTTTCGGCGACTTGGATACTGCAGAGAAGATAGTGCAGGCTATGAGAGAAGGAAGGAGAGATCTTTGCAAGATTCTGAGGGATGCCAATAGGGAAGATTTGAGCGATGAGGAGGAAGATGAATATGACCAAGAATTGAAGACGGTAGATTTGGTTAAAGATGATGGTGAAATTGTTGTGTTTGCAAAGTTGCTTCCAAATTCAATCAAACCGAATTTGAGCAACCCTCCATTGTTGCTGAATTCATATGCTCCCAATTCCAGAATATACACTACCCTAATGAAGGGATATATGAGGATGGGACGCGTAAAGGACACAGTAAGGATGCTAGAGGCAATGCGGCATGAAGAGGACAGCTCTAGACATCCAGACCACATCTCATATACTACTGTCATTTCTGCATTAGTGAAGGCTGGGTCGATGGATCAAGCGCGCCGAGTTCTTGCTGAGATGAAGAGAATCAGTGTCCCTGCAAATAGGATCACCTACAACATACTCTTGAAGGGCTACTGCCAGCAGCTGCAGATGGACAAGGCCAAGGAGCTGATCAAAGAAATGGCCAGCGTTGCGCAGGTACAGCCTGATGTGGTATCGTACAACACCTTGATCGACGGATGCATACTAATTGATGACAGCTCAGGGGCGCTCGAGTTCTTCAATGAGATGCGAGCGAGAGGGATTGTCCCGACCAAGATCAGTTACACTACATTGATGAAAGCGTTTGCCTCATCTGAGCAACCGAAGCTGGCGCACAAGGTGTTCGACGAGATGATCCAAGATCCAAGAGTGAAACCCGATGTGGCGGCTTGGAACATGCTGGTCGAAGGGTATTGCAAACTTGGGTTGGTTGAAGAAGCGAAGAAGGTTGTTCAGAGGATGAAAGAGAACGGGTTATACCCGGACGTCGCCACTTACGGTAGCCTTGCCAATGGCATTGCGTTGGCCAGGAAACCCGGAGAGGCCCTTTTGCTATGGAACGAAATAAAGGAAAGGTGCCGAGCGAGTAAAAAATGCGAGAAACCCGATCCTTCCCCTTCGCTCCCACCGTTGAAACCAGACGAGGGCCTTCTGGATGCTCTGGCCGATATATGCGTGAGGGCCGCCTTCTTCAGGAAGGCCTTGGAGATTGTGGCGTGCATGGAAGAGAATGGGATTTCCCTAACAAGACCAAGTACAAGAGGATTTACGTGGAGATGCATTCGAGAATGTTCACCAGCAAGCACGCTTCTCAGGCCCGGCAAGCCAGGAGGGCAGAACGGAAGAGAGCGGCCGAGGCGTTCAAGTTCTGGGTGGGCCTGCCGAACTCATATTATGCGAGCGAGTGGCATTTTGGATCCGATTGAAGGCGAATGACAGATATTTACAGTGGAAGATAGTCGACGGTAGTTTTAAAGTGTATAGTTGGTTACGCTACACAGATTGACATTGGAAATTGTATGCATATCGTTGTAATTTCCTGTATACTAAAGCTCAAACATCAATGGCAATGCGATGGATTGCTGAACTCGCCATGAATCATTTGGTTGGTGCGATGGTTTCCGTCAGCAAATTCCAGGGCGAGTTCTGCGGTTCTTGGTTTTGTATTAGGCTGATCGATTGCTTTACTGATGAACAGCAAGATTCGCATCTCCAGGAGACACGGCGGGACATTCTTTCGGGCCCCGGCAATCTGGTTTTTTGATGGAAGTGTCCTGAAGGCACCTGCGACGCCAAATCCGGTCGACTCTGTCTGCTTAAAGTGCCGGGTTGATATTATAGGACTGTCGGTTTCTTTTGGGTCGAAGGTGTGATCGTTAAATAACCAATTAAGAAAAGCACACAGCTTAAAGAAAGATCCCATTCATTTCTCAGAATAATACTCAAGAGGTACATAAAAGATTTTCAAGCCTAACAAATTTTAAATAGTTGCTGAACAAAGCAAAGCACAATTTGCAGATAGAAGCACAAACTCTCGTCCCTCAAGAATAGATTTGTCCGATTACTAGATTTAGTAATGAGCGTACACCAAGATCCCCTATCCATTTATAACGGTTTGCGGTGCACGTTTAGATTTAATGTTCTTATCACCATCACCATGGAAAACATCAATGTAGTTCAAAAACCTATAATGAACTCACGGATTTAAACTTAAATCTAAATCAAGTCAGAATAGAAGAACGGCCCAATCTTGGAAAGATTGTGGAGTCACGTCGCAACATGTTTCTTGGTGACTACAATTGGACGAATGGCCAAATATTAGTTGCAAAAATTTATTTATACACAAACTCCCAAAATAGATCTGGAAAAAGAAGAAGGAAAAAGACAATTAAAGTAAAGGAAAAGAAAATTAAAGACTAAGAAGGCTCATAGCTTCCGAAGCTAAGAGCGAAAGTTTCAAAGAGGAAAGAAGAGGTTTGCTAACAGAGAGAGAGGAGCATAACCCTACTTCTTGAAGAAAGAAAGAACACATGCGTCTTTATCCATTCGTCTTTTTCTAATGATTGGATTCGAAACCATTCCTTCGAATCTTTGTCTCTGTTCTGCGCTCTCTGGCAAAAAGCATGAATGGAAAATGAAAAAGCAAAGGTTTGACAGCTTTTTTTTTTTTTTTTTTTGGTCGTAAGGGTTTGAGAGTTAATAGGACAAGGAAATTACCAAAGGCTAAAGGAATTTCAGTATTAAAAAATAAATTCATTAAATAATTTTTCAAATGATGCAAATGATCATTTTTAAAAATTTATTTTTTAAATAATTTATTTTTTGTGAAAGGAATGAAACCTAAATTAATAATTTTTTCTTATTATTAGATATGAATGGTGGTTATGGGTAGAAGAAAACAATGAATCAATCGAGTTTTTTTTTCAATTTAATATATATTGTATTGGTAACTGAATTTCTTTGAAAATGAACTCTGTTTCTACTTGTAGAACTGGGAATCCGGGGGCTCTATTTCGTTTGCCCTGTCGCTCCCCTGCATTGCTGTTTCGGCTCTACGAGTACGATCTCAAAATACAGTTTTATTCTCGAAATAAAAAAGGAATTTACAAATCGTTTTAAAAATTTGTTTTCTTTCTAGAGTGGTCAAAGAGTGCGGAGATACTGGCCGATTTCCATTGTCTGCAGGCTTTCAAAAAGGTCAAAAGAAGAAGTACCCGGTCCCGCTGCCACGCGATAAAGGCTGTCGTGCCAGGCGAGTAGGCCAGGTTTTAGCAAGCATGAACAGGAGCCCCTGGACAGTAAAAGTTGATTTTATCCGACAGGATAAGTTCGGTTGAATGTCGAAAGATCGAGAAGGAGCTTTGGCTAACTGTTTTTGGAAATATTTTTTACCCAGTTTCAGTTTGATTCTCCTCTTTTAACTCTCGGTAAAATTTTGAAGAATAAATACATTAAAAGTTCTAAAATTTAGGGGTGTCAAAAAGGTTCGAGCCAATCCTACCCAACCCGACCCTAAACTTAGGATATTTTCGGGTCGGATCAAAATCTTATCCAAATATGGAGCCAGTATCATTTAGAACCAGGTCGAAATGGGTTGGGTCAGGTCGGGTAGGATCGGCTTGAGCCTTTTTGATAAATATAATGTATTCTTAGAGTTTTGCCAAAAAATACCAAAATACCCGGCTCGGCCCGACCCGACCCGATTTTTTTGTTCGAGTCTATTGCGTTTCGGGTTGGGTCGGGTTAGGTCAAAGTGTGACCCTTTGCGATTGGGGTCGGGTCGGGTAACATAAAAACCCGACCCGACCCATTGACACCTCTACTAAAACTTACTAATAAAGTATAATTTAGCCTTACATGTAATGAAAGCGCAATTGAATTCTAAGACTTTTAAAAAGTGCAATCAAATATTAAAATTTTTCAAATTGATCAAATCAAATCTTTTATTGATGGCATTTTTGGAAAGTTTTGGGATTCAATTACACTTTCGTGACAAGTTTTAAGATTTCATCGTACTTTTTGGACTCGATTGCATTTTTGCAATAAGTTTTAAGACTTAATTATACTTTTTGAAAGTTTTAAGACTTATTTATATTATCACAACAGACTTTTAATAACTTATCTCAATTATAAATATGATATTGCAATTAAAGCTCTTGAATCGAAGTATCCTCGGAGATGAACTTTTGTGATGGTGAGGGTTGGCCCCATTGAGATTCGTGGGGATTTATTTTACCCTTTCTTTATAACCGGCGAAACAGTAATGGGGCGTGGGGCTTACCTCATTTATCAAAGTGTAAAAAATCACAAAGCTCCTCGATTATAATAATGCCGGATATACATATAAAGCATATAAAGAGATACCCTTTTCCAAATCTCAAAACTTTTTTACCGAAAATATCTCGTGATCAATAATCAAACGTAATTGTATCTTATTAAATTACTCGGATTACGAGGCTATCTTGTCATGACGGAAAGAAGTTATTTGCGATATGAAGTGGAGCTGCAAGTACAATTGGTAATGTGCGAACAATTATTGAAGATAGCGAAATAACCGATTCATAATTTAATATACCGAAGTCTTTTTCTCACTTTTTTTTTTTTCACGTTATTTTATTTTGTTTCGAGTATGATTTTGCCTTTGTATGCTATCAAATCCAAATAAATTGAATTACGCTTGAGGAAAATGACTCTATAAATAAATAGTGGCTTACGGCGAGATCCGATGGTGCCATCGGGCACTGAAGAGTCGTGTATTCCTTCGAAGGGATGAGTTCCGGCGGTTCCTAAAAAAAAAAAAACTCTATAAAGCGGGCCATGCGGCAGATTTCCTTCCAAAATAGAAAACTCAAAAGTTCTATCGCCATAAATGGCGAAGTCTCAGCCATTCGATTTTTAAAAAATAATAAATCGTACGGATAGATTTACTGGCAAAAAGAATTTCATAAAAAAGAAGAAAAGAGAATCCCCAAATTAATTTACTAGCAAAATTATGGAGTCAACAAACCTAATCAAAGAGACAAAAAAAAAAAAAAAAAAAAAAAGAACACAGAAGAAAGAGCAAACTCCTGGGCGTCGTCGTCGACCTCGTCGAAGTCGTCCTCATCGTCACTGCTCTCTCTCTCTCTCTCCTCGTCCTGCTCTTTTCCCGAGCAGAGCCGAGGAAAGAGAAAGCAGTCTCCGGTCGACTTGCCCCTCTCTCTCTCTCTCTCTAGAGGAGCGTTACGCATTGTGCCAGGCTCGAAGCGACAGGTGGCGATGGATTCCGTTCGAGGGGGAACAGACCGATGACTTCGTCTTCTGCACCGCAAGACTCTGCTTCTCTGTTTTCCCAGTTGTCTTCTTCTCGTTGGGGGCTTAAAGATGGCGTTTTGACGCGCGATACGTGTCGCGCCGCTCTCGACCGCTTGCCACGTGAGTCGATTCGCCGATTGATCTCTTTCTCTCTCTGGGCTCTCTGGCTCGATTGTTTAATCTGGTTTTGGTGTCGAAACCTCGTAGACTGATGAGTTTGATGGAGGGGACCGGTAGGCGTCATTGGACTTGACTTGCGGATGAAATAGTGTAGATGGATGGCGATGGATACCCCGGACGAGGTATATTCATGTCCATGTATTTGCTGATTTTTTGTTTTAGTTCGGACCTCTAAGTCAAATAAACGTGCGTGCATTTTCAACGCGTTTTGCGAAATCGGCGCCTGCTGATTGCTTCTCACTTGTTAGGCAGAGAGAAGCATGAATCGCATGACTGCAAGTTCTGAACTTGAAACGGAGTACTGCAGAGATAAGGAGAAGGACAAGAATTGCCATCTTTTGCCATACATGGATTGTGTTAGTAATGTGGGTGAGTGTATTACGGCCACACCCATTTCGCGTTGTGATGATTTGAGGGACGGAGCCCAAAGGAGTGGAAGATTAGCAGAATCAGGTCGAGTGATCAGTATATCGGATCTTGTCTGGTGCAAAATAAGGGGCCCTTATTGGTGGCCAGCGAAGCTAATTGGTCGCTCTGCTGGAGTGACAAAGGATTATTTTTTGGTAGTATGTTTTGGGGATCAGGAACGTGGTCCTGATCGGGTCTCACTGGTAAAGCCATTGTGGGAGCAGTTCCCGCTGATGGAGACTCAAAGTGGCTCAGACAAGCTCCGTCATGCTGTGGACTGTGCTCTCGAAGAACTCTCTAGGCGGGTGGAATACGTGCTGACTTGCCGATGTGTGCCCAGAGAAGTGCATACCAGGTTCGAAAGTCAGGCTGAAGTTAATGCTGCTTTGGTGAAAAATTCGAGTCAACGGGGCGCTGAAGATAGTGTTATGAGTACGGCTTCTTTTACACCTCAAGAACTTGTCGAGTATATAAAAAAATGGGGTGTCTCGCCTCATGGTGGACCTAGCAGACTCCTGCTTTCCGTGGCAAAGAGCCAACTGTTGGCCTTCTCCCGATGGAAAGGGTTTTCTCGGCTACCTGAATTCATATCGTTTAGTGGGAAGTTGGAGAATGAGGCCGACATGACTCCATTAGGAGATTGTTATCAGAACCCTATAGAGATTGATGGCGCTAATCCAGAGTTCGGGGGCTGTCATGGGATGCTTGCGGTGAAGACAGGATGTTGTATAAGCGACTCAAGTGAGTGTAAGAACAGTTTCCAAGATGGCGTGCATCCTGGAAATAAGAGAAACACCTTCCTGGCCTTGTGTGCTGAGAACTGTCCGTGTACTTCAACTGATGAAGTAGGGTCCAGCAAAAGATCTCGTGGGAACTCCTTTTTGTTTGGCGAAGCTGCTGGTCCGAATGAATCGGTGTCGCCATGTACAGGTGCTCCGACGAAGATTAGCACGGACCAATCTGTGCACATGTTTGAGCAAAATCACATGGCAATGCTTGAGGTCCAGAAGAAAACAGAATGTCGCAAAAGCAACTACATCCCGCTTAATGCGGTGCATCCTGGAAGAAAGAGAAAGAGCTTCCCAGCCTCATCAGCAAAGAATTGTCAGCGTATGTCGACAGATGAAGTTGGGTCAGATAAAGGAGCTCGTGGGAACTCCTTTGGCAAAGCTGCTGGTCCGAATGAATCAGTATTGGCATGTACAGGTGCTCTGACCGCAATTAGCGTGGATCAATCCATGCAGTTCAAGCAAAACCATAGAGCAATGCACAGAATCCATAATGCTGCAAGTGAATCAAATGGGTCACTCCCATTGGAGGAGTATCTTAAAGAAAGTCCCTCAGGTAGAAGCAACCAAAATGCCCATTCTGGTCTCATTCCTCATGATTCCTGTAGTCGAAAAAGCCTCCTTGGATATGTCTCTCCTAAACAGATGATGTCACAGCTCTGTCTTCTTGCTGTCAATCCCATGAGACAGAATAGATTTCCAACTTGCACAGTGAGATACTTCTCAGAAGTCAGAAATTTGGTTGTTCCGGATCATCTCCCATTGAAGATGTGTGGAGAGTCTGCACAAGAAGCATCTGTTGTTGAGACTCAGAGTAGAAAAAGCCTCCTTGGATATGTCTCTCCTAAACAGATGATGTTGCAGCTCTGCCTTCTTGCCGTCAATCCCATAAGACAGAATAGATTTCTGACTTGCACAGTGAGATACTTCTCAGAATTCAGAAATTTGGTCGTTCCTGATCATCTCCCATTGAAAACGTGTGGAGAGTCTGCACAAGAAGCATCTGTTGTTGAGACTCAGAGTACTTTGACAAACTTTGGTGTCGCAGAACCTATGGATCTCGAGTGCTACAAGGATTCTGTCAGGACCAGCACGGTAATTAGTAGCATTCAGGAACCCCAACTGCTGCTTGAAAATCGGAATGCAGGGAATTCCCAGCTTGCAAACCCACGTGAGAGGCCTGTTCCTTCTGTGGTACCTAAAACAGATTGCCAGTTTTGTCCTGCACTTACTTGGGACCCTCGATTGCCCCATGAAAATCCTCTGATGGAGGTAAAAAAGCCAATTGATGATGCTTCTGGAACGAGGATTGAGTGCTCAAAGGATCCATTTTCCACAGCCTGCACCATCCAGAGCATTCCCGTACAGCAACCGTTGCTAGGAAGCCAGAATTCAGGGAATTGTCTGATTGAAAGTGAGAGGCCCATTCCTTCCAGCAAACCACAAATAGGCCAGTCTCGTCGTACCTTGATTCAGAAACTACAAATCCGTCGTCCAAATCCTTACATGAAAGTAAAACGGCCAAACAATGACATCCTTGCAACAATGCCTGAGCGCTCCAAGGATTCATTTATGTCCAGCAGGATAATTCAGAACATCCCTAATCCGCAACTGTCTCTTGGAAATCAGAATGCAGGGGATTCTCTGCTTAAAGCCCCATGCAAGAAGCCTGAGCCTTCTATGGAACCTCAAACAGATCGCCAATTTTGTCCCCTCTTGATTTGGAAATCACAGGCTCCTTTTCAAGATCCTTACGTGGAAGCAAAACGTCCAAGTGAAGATGTCTCTGGAACGGCACTTGAGTTCTCAAAGGATAAGTTTATGACTGACAGGATAACCCAGAGCAGTCCTGAACAGAAAGTGTTGCTTAAAGAGGAGGATACAGGGAATTCTGTGGTTGAAACTCCAAGCAAGAAACCTGCTCATCTTATGGAACCACAAATCAATCACCATTTTGGTCCTGCCTCGATTCGAGAAGCTCAATTTCCTTGTCAAAATCCTTATGTGGAAGTAAAAAAGCCAGATGGTGACGTCCCCGGGAGTTCCAAGGAAGACCATTTTTCAACTGCTCTGGTTTTGACCTTTACCAACCTTAATCTAGCTCCTTCAGTAACTACACTGAACAAGATGTTCAGCTGCTTTGGTCCCTTGAAGGAATCTGAGTCGAAAGTGTTGAACAAGAGCAAGCAGGTTAAAATAGTCTTCAAGAATCGCTCGGATGCAGAAACTGCTTTCATTGAACTCGGAGAGCGCCGTATTTTCGGGCCATTACTTCGAAGTTATCGTCTCAAGTATGTGCGATCTTGCTCTCTTGAAGCTTCTCCTTCTCACCTAAGAAGGCACAACAAGAAGTTTCAGCAAGATAACCTGTGACTCCAGGTCTTCTATCGCTATTTACAGTTTATGCGTTACTTTTTCAATTTATTCATGAATCTTGAAAAAGTCAAAAACAGTTGTCTTTCTCTTTTGCCTTGTCAGGGATCAATTGGTTTCAAGTACATCTATAGAAAGGTTTGGACTTTTGGCATTGGGAAGACGGAGGCTTCTAATTAATGCTCCGTAAGGCGTCATTTGCTGCGAGTTGCTGATGATTGATGACAGTGTGTCAAAAATTGCTAGCAAAAACCTCCTCTTCGATATTTTGCATAATTGACCATTGGCATCGGACTCAACCTTCATGGTCGTTTTTGTTAGATCTTGAGGCAAAAGTGATGTCGATGAAAATGTATTTACTCTTTTGTGTCTTCCATCTTTTGCTTGGTCAGGAAATGTGACCCCGGTTAGGAGATTTAGTTAGGTCTCTGCCATGGCAAAAACAAGACAGGTGTTTGATAGGGGGTTTAACTTATGGAGTAGAGAGGATCTAAGTAGCATGCTTACAGCTTTAGCTCCAGTTTCCTTATCATTTCTCAAAGTGCATGACATACCCAGATCTCCCTCAATTCTGTTGTTTTTCATCTCTGGGCGAATACTGCATTTTTCATATATAATTCTTTGTCTAAGGTAATAACTGATTCTATTTTTTTATTCTCAAGGGAAAAAAAACAAAAATTCATTTGGTAATTTTTTTTTTCAGCCAACAAAAAATTAATAAATTTGTTTTCGGAAATAAATTTCGAACATAATCAAGAAGTAAAAAAAAGAAAATTCTTTTTTATTCCTAGGAATAATTCCAAAATCAAGCTAACCAAAATTTCAATTTTCTCCTTTCTCCTCTTCTTCCTTCTCTCTTCTTTTTCCACAGTCGCCATTGCCAGTCATCGACAATTGGCTAGGCGAGGTCTGGCAAGCTCGCCTTGCCATTAGCAAGCCTCATTTGGCCACTAGTGAGCCTTGATTGGTGAGGTCGACCTCGCCGAGCCGCCACGAGGTCAGCATCACTTGGCCAAGGCAAGGCTGACCTCACGATAGCCCAGTGAGGTCGAGCCCCGTCAGCAGCTGGGCGAGCTCAACCAAGCCAAATCTGGCCAAGGTCGAGCCTCGCTCAGCTAAGGCTTGGCCAATGAGGTGCAACCTCATCGAGGGCTGGCAATGCTCTAGTGAGGTCATCGACCCTCATCTAGCTAGTTGCTAATCATCCCGAGGTCGGCGATCGGCCAAAGCTTGAAAAAGAAGAAGAGATTGAAAAGAAAAGTAATATAGTTATTAAAAAAAATTAAAAGAAAATGGTTTGGATTATAAATTTTGAGGGCGGTTCCAAACGTAATTCTATTTCGGAAATAAAAATTTTGAATAGTTATCAAACACCTCCAAATGTTTAGAAATTATTTTCGGAAATAGAATAAAAGAATCATTTTGAGTAGAAATTATTCTCAATATTCAAATTGTTATCAAATGTACCTTAAATGTTACAAATGGGCATGAATGTGCTAGACGATCATGTTTCTTGTCTACCAAGAAACACGCCATAAAGGATTGAATGTCAAGCTTAAACTCACAAATCCTATTCTATCGCCAATGGTGAAGAGAACTTTCCACACTATACGTGTAGCCATAGTTGCATATCATTCATTGTGCGACTCAGCTACCCTCAGTGGATCAAAACATGATATGGTATGGGACATATACTCTCTTTCCATGTTACATTTGACATGATTGCAAACACTATTCTTCACTTTGCTCTCCGTATAAAATGCGGTCTCACGTTTCAACCTACTTTTTACACCTACAAAGACCAATTTGCCCTAAAAAGACGTTCTTACACATCAAATTCCATCCTCCCCAGTCCCCACCTAAAAAGCACCCATTTGCCTTGTTATACACCCAAAATCTTACCCAAACCCCTCCCCTGTTTTTGTCTTCCTTCAATCTGTTCTCTCCCTCAGTCCCCTCACACACAGCACTGCCGTCACCAAGCCACCCCAACAGCACCAAGTTGCTGCGCGACCCCGCCGCATGGCCTTGAGCTCACGTGTTGCCAGGGCCGCGGTCGACCATGCGAGCATCTCTGGTAGAGCTTGGCCATGGCCGCCGAATCAAAGGTCGTTGATCTCGGACTCTTCTTGAGCTGGTGCGACTGCCATCATTGGTGTCAAATCTAAGGTCTGCGATGGTTGCGCCGACCGCTGAGGGAACAACTAACGGTGCGCAATGGAGAAGTTGAGAAGCGAGATGGTGGGCGAGTTGACCCTGTATGCTAGGAGCGGAAACAGAGCGCGTGCGGGGATTGCGTTTTGGGATGAGGGTGCTTCAAGAAATAAAATGCAATTTAGTAAATTGCATGACAGGGATTTAAATTGAAATCCAATATAGAAAGTTCAATTTTTACTATATTTTTAAAGTGAGGGTTTGACATTGTTCTTAAAGTTGGATATATCCCCTGACATTCGAATGTCATTACCTGGCACGAGAGATAAACTCAAATCGAGTTAACTTGAAGTGAAACCGGTGCAATAATCTTTAGAAAGAGAGTCTTCATATCAAGTCACTTTAAGTGAAACCGGTGCAATGAACTAGGTAAGTGATCACGGACCGTTCAAAAGGCCAAAATCAAAATTGAAAGTACATCCAAAATGTAACAAAGCTCTTAAACTGACACCATGGGCTAAAAAGCCAGAATTCAAACTTAAGACCGAGGCTTCTCCTTCTTTTCCTTGAAAAGGGCAAGGAGGGACACACCGGAGACCTTCACGACCTTGAACCTGACACCAGGAATATCTCCCACAGCATGACCCTTTCGTCCAAAACCGGCAATCAAAACTTCATCCTGGTTTCAAAATTCCAATCATGGTCAGTAACTTAAAGGCAACAAGAGGAGGAGAAAATCACTTGATTACAAGCTATGGAAGATCTTACATTTTCCTCGATGTAGTTAAGGCAACCATCGTTGGGCACGAAAGCAGCTATCTTCTTCCCGTTTTTATGAGCTGAACTCTAGCACATTTTCTAATGGCAGAGTTAGGCTGCTTAGCCTCAATACCTCTGCACATTACAATTTTATCATTTAGCATGTTCTCGACTTTTACTTGATAAAACAAGCATTAGTTTTATTTCTGTCTAGTTGAGAGAGAGAGACAAAATCTTACATCTTCTCAAGGACAATGCCCTTGGCATGAGAAGACCCAGCAAATGGCTTCTTCCACTCATTGCCAAGATGGGATTTCTTGTATGACTTGTCGGCCCATCTCTGCCTCCTTCTGTGAGACTTCAATTTGCGACCAGCTCCCATACCACGTGTCTTCCTGCAAAGAAATGTCTGATTAGCATCTTATAACCATACATCACATCTCCTATAACGCGTTAAAATAGTGACACAGGTCACCTAGATATCATGATGTTACCTATCTCTGACGAAAAATAGCTGAAAGAAGTGCCATAACTCAAATTGAATAGGCAGTCCCAATGTATTGATAGAGGGTAGCTTGTTGATAGACATCAATCGATTGACATCAAGTAGCTATCTCCTCACAATTCAACTGAATGTCGAAAGTATTGCAGCACCCTTTCTTAGGACAGAGAACATACTGCTATTACATCATTTGAAGATACATATCTTCAGACGCTATGTCAACCATATTGTGTGCTAATTACTTTCGTCTCCTCTATGGTTCATCAATGAACCCCCCCCCTTTGAAGCCAGCAGAGGCTAATTGCCAAATAGAAAAGCCATAAACATACTCTTAAGGTAGTGTTCCAGCTTAAAATTTGCTAGCTTGCTATCGGATGGACTGATAGAATGTAGAGCAACATTCAGATGTGGCATAGTGCCAAAGTAGAAGAGGTCATTTCATATGGTTCCACCGATAAAGGTGCAAATTTATTCCCCAAATCCCAATATCCATCATACAGAGATACAGCTAAACATATCATTACATTTGTTTCAGAAGATAAACTCCGAAACCACAACCAAGGCAACAGAACTAAAGATACGCCTGAAAAGAAAGTTCGCATCAGTATACAATCAAGCGAGAGCTTTTTATGAGCCAGACCTCTCCTCTAACGAACTGATGAAGATTAAAGAACCAAAATTCAGAGACGCCTTCTACAAATTTACTTTCGCCATTATAGTACTAAGAAAACTCAATTACAAAGATGCAATTTTTCACTTCCAAATTCAACATTACCATCATAAACTGCCCGGGTTATCGACTCAGGCCAAAATCAAATGGAGAGCTAGACTTCAGTTCTCAAGCACTGTTGCTTTTTCTTCGCTCAAAGATAGAAAAGAAGCGAAAAGAAACGCAGCAGCAGCGTCGATTTCATTGTCCAGCTCAGTAAAACACGACCTAGAGGAATCTCAAATCTTCTACTGCTCTAAAGACGAGATCAACACATATGTAGCTTCCAATCCGAAAATGAGGATCCAAACCGCAAGATCAAGAACCGAGTCGCACGTTCGACGATCAAAAAAACAAGCACAATCTCAAAGACAAGAAGGGTAGAGCCGCAGTGTAGTTACCCCATGGCGACTGAGTAGGCGTTGTCCGGCCTCTGGAGGTGGAGGGAGTTTGGAGAGGTTGAAGACTCGAGCGGCAGCTGCTGACAAGAAGAAACCCTAGCCTCGGGCGCTCATCAACGACGGTATATATTGTGGTGTTCGGTCGGGCTTGATTAGGCCTGTTTTCCAATTGGGCCTTGAATGTTGCTGGCCCAAAGTCCTGGTCCCTTTCTGGTCCTCTTGGGCCTTGAGAGGTTTGGGTCTGGAGCTCTCCGTGAAGCTTGCGCGCCCCGTATACAAGTCGCATAAGAGTGGACTCCACTCTTGATTAGGAAACTCTGGCGACCGTTATTGATGGTGGAGGAAATAGAATTCAAATCAGTGCTCTTGTTTAACGAAAAATATATAATTTGGAAAATGTTATTTTAAAAATCATCTTTTGTATCACCTATAAAAATATTTTCCTTTTCTTTTCTTTTCCCTTTTTCCCTCTACGGTCGTCAAGGCCTCGATGATGGCTGACGGAGGTAGTTGGCCACAGGCAATGATTGGGATGCCTTCACCAGCCACTAAGCAAGGGCCACAACCTTCATCAGTCATCATTGAGGCCTTGACCATGGTGGAAAGAAATAGGGAAAAAAAGAAAATGAAAAAAAATTACAAAATAGTTAGTTGTATTAGCGATTTCCGACCAAAATTGATTAAAAAAATTATATTGGAAAATCGTCAAAAAATTCAGACTGAATTAGCCAAATTGAAAAGATGAGTGAATCGACCACCATAAAATATGCTTAGAATTTTTTGGTAATTTTCCTTCCTTTTTTTATTTTTTATTTTGGCATAGTCAATATTCGAAGGAATTTGAGAAGAAAAGATCTCTGTATTTGTGTCAAGGTCCGTTAATTCTAAATCTCTAATTTCTTAAAAAGGAGAACCGTCACAGATTTTTTTCTTCAAAAAAATGATACTTTATCCTCTTGCTACATCCCATTAATTTAGTGTTTCTAAATACTGGTTAAGTACACTTGAGAAAGAAATATTCGATTTCAAAATATTGATCACAATGTAACCGATAATGTTAATCACAATAGAAGATCACAAACTTCTCTAATTTCGCCGTTCAAGAATCAAGAGGGCACTCCAACCATCATTCGCGACCTCATAAGTGCTTGTCGTGATGGGTTCTAGTACAAGGTTGGCCAAATCCAACATGGAAACCCACATCTTCCGACAATTGAGATTAACGAGGCTCGCGCGCATCTGGCTCGTGCATTAATAAGGCCAGCTTCCACCAGCATAGGATCGTCACCGTGTTTCATTAGCAATACCTCTCTGTTTCCCGGTACCAAATCCACTCTTAACCAAACTCGCGTGTCTGCATAAGCCATTCATCCATGCAACCATTTCACCAAACCGCAAGTTGCCAAAAGGAGGGCAAGCAAATGATCCGACAGATCTGACCAAACAACATTCATTCTACAGAGTGAACATGATTATCATGCATACAGATCCTCACATATCTTAGGTGACCAGAGCCACCAGCTCGTGCACAAATGGCGACAGTTTCGGTTTCCAAAGCTAGAATGAGAACATTCCACAACCAACTTCTGAATCGTTGCAGAATCATTACATTATAATCTGCACATTGTTAAGCAACGAACTTCTAAACCGAAAAAGGCTCGCAAGTTTTTACATACCTGCGCATGTTTTTGTATGTATATTCAAGCCTAGACTTATCCATATTATAATGCTACACTCAACAATGGACTTGTCCCCTGAGAACTCTCGAGGATTTAACGTGGATAGCAGAGTAGCCGAATCATAAGGAAGCTCCTTAGAATAGATAGAAGAGTCATCTTAAACAACAAAAGAAGTACTGGAAGAAAGAAAGATCAGCTTGCCCACCTGCTATTCCATCTACTTATTCCCCTTTTTCCACAAGACACCGATTTTCTTCAGCACGTTCCCATTTTTCTTCTTGGGAGATTCATCGTCCATGTCTTCAGAATAAGGTGAACCAAGATGGAAATTGTCAAGGGAGCCTGTTCTTTCGACAAATTTCCCATTATTCCCAGAAGAAAGCATGGCGGCGGCAGCCTCGGCCGCTTTCCTCCACTGGTCAGATTGCACCTTCAGCCTCCTCAACTCCGTCTCCATTTCTGAGTTTGAAGCTTGAGCTGCATCGAGCTGCTCGGTGACCCGAGCTGCTCTCCTGCTGCTTTTATCTGCCTCCTCTGTCAGATATCCCAGTTTCATCAAAGCCTCTCGCTCTGCAGCCCGCGCAGCTTCCACTAATGCCACTGCCTCATCATTTGCTTTGTTCTTGTCCACGTCCCTCTCATTTATTTCATTTTTGAGCCTTTCGTTTTCCTCTGCCAAATTCTGCATCTCTCTTGTTTTTTCCAACAAATTTTCCTTCAACCCTTCCAAATCTACCTGAGACTTGCTCAACTCCATCTTGAGTTCATATTCTCTCGCACTGTCCTGGTTGTTCTCCTTCTTCGCACTTAGTTTCTGATTCTCATCCAAGACAGTCTGGAATTCTGCTTCCTTTTCTTTTGATTTTGCAGTCAGTTCTCCAATAAGAGCCTTGGCCGCCTCTAATTCAGCCTCCAGTTCAGCCTGCCTTCGGAAGGACTCTTGTTTTATACTTTCAGCAGTTTCATAAGCACTTCTGATTTGCAATGTGCTCTGGATATACTCTTCTTGATACCTGGTCTCAGCAGTACCCAGAGCCGTCTTTAATTGAATTACCTCTAGTTTCGCAGTATTAAGCTCTGCTTTGAGTTTGTTTATGTCTTCATCTACGCTATCTCCAGGTGGGAGGTTTGCATCACTTGTGGAATTAGCTTGACAATTGTTGCTGCCACTAAGATCTGCTTGGAGTTTCTTCACGAGATCATCCAAAGACTTTTCTCGAGATTTTGACTGTTCTAACTCAATAAATAGAGAGTTATAAGCCTCCTTGGTTTTCATGCTCTCAGAACGAAATATCTCGACAGTGACATTCGCTGCTTCCAATTGCTTCTGAGTATTGTTCACGACTTCTAGAGCCTGAGCTTCTGACTCTCTGCAGTTAGTAAGCTCGATCCTCAGGTTTTCAACGAGGGTCAGGGTTTCCGAAAGTTCCATCCTCATACGCTGGATCTCGTGATGTGCTGATTCTGCGTGCTTAGTTTGGGTAGCTTCAGATTCAGCCACCTTCTCTAGGTGTGCCTTGAGCTTCTTTATTTCATTCATGGCTGAAGCTAATGCAGCTGAATCCAAAGAGTATTGCTTTTGGATGGCCTCAAGTTCAGACTGCCAGGCTTTATCACGATCTTGGGAAATTTTAAGCAGTTCTTGAACCCGGGCTTCCTCAGAAGCTGAAAGCTCAGACAGCTGCTGTTGCGACTCCTCATGTGTCTTTAACATGGCCAATAGCTGCTTCCTGGCCTCTTCAGCTTCCTGCTGGGCTTGCCTCTTTGCCAATTCAGATGAGTCCAATTGGTTCTTTGCCTTCTTCAGATCTTCTTGGAGTTGAACAATCTGTGATTCCAATTCAGATGGTCTGCTCAGGCGTTTCTTCTGTAGTTCATGAATGCAAAAGCATTTATCATTAAAAGACAAAAACAAGGCTCAGGGAAACTTCATAAAGAAAACTTCCATGGTGTAAGTGGCCATGTATAAAAGTAGTGTCTATTAACTAGTACTGCAAATGTTCATATATATCTGACATGTTTAATTATAGCCAGACGATAACAACTGAAATGAGTTATTTTGTCATCTACAAAAGCAAGCTTGCTTAAAATCTGATTTCAAAGCCAGTACTAAATAAGTAGTTTCAAAAACATTTTACAATGCAGAAACTTCTCAACCGTTTGCAGTCTTGAACAAAAAAAATTGTTTTTAAGAAACTTACAACAAAGACCAAAACCGTAAGCATAGAAAGGTGAGAGAATGCATGTGCTTATCCACATACATAAGCATGCAAGTTCATGAACGCGGCATCAATTTCAGATTTCACAAATTTCTAAAGAGTCAACAGTGGGTTCTGATATTGCTTTCACAAAGAGTACCTCAGATGGTGCTGAACTTCGAGGCGACTTGCGCTCACCAACTTTAGGACTTTTCCCTTTAGGAGTCCTCACGGCAGCATTTGGTGAGGACAAAATTTTCTCCGAATCAGATACTGGAATCTTGAGTTGGCGTGAAGTTCGAGGTGTTCCGGGTGATTTCCTTTGAGGAACTTCCTGAGAATTGGTTCTGCACCACAAGTTCAACATCAAAATCAATTAGTACCATGTCTCACCAACATGCACAAAAAATAAATCATATAAAATTACAGTAGAAGAAATACAATTCTTCTGGCTGCGACATATTAATCAATGCAAAACCACCATTATAGGCATGTTAAGAAGGGAAGGGCCAACAGCACTTAATAGACTTTTCAACGTTAATTGTGCTTCAGGTGCAACATTTTAGCCATCAATAATCAGCAGATGTCAAGTCTGGTGTCCTTTCAAGCTGGTGTACCAATACTTGCAGGCTAATTATGCATTTATAGTACATGTAAGGTGAAGATCACCACTAATTAACTAGAACCTCCTTAAGAAAACACAAGCTGCTCGACAGCAAAATCAATGAGGAATACATAATGTCTAACGTATAAGTTATAGATCTACCTTACAATTGACATGTTTAGTCAGTAGCATATAAACCGAAAAGAGAAATTATTCTTTTTTTCATGAAGAAAAATAGAAAAACCATACTAAAATTGCCTAGGAATGTGAAAACAGAATATTTGGTATGACAAGAAATTGAAATTTGTTTTGGAGTCTTTATATGCACTCAAATAAAAGAAAGTTAAAACAGAAATTGCATAAATCTGCGAAAAGGTAGAGAATTTCCAATTTTTGAATTTAAAAGACATTACAATGATTCAGTCTAAAAGAAGTTGGAGGCTATTACCAACAGAAATGCATTCTTACAATCTGCAAGGATCAACACAGAAGGTATGCATCTGATTTAGCTATGCAGGATTCTAATTAATAGCTGATACATAGAGTTAACACATGGTAAAGAAAGATATCCGAAATGAGGCGAGAAGACCATGATCTATGTGAATCACTAGGTTCCTGCCATGGCTCATACAATATCACACTGAAAACAGAAACAAGTCCATGGATTAGTGCAGATAAAGGCTGTGTCTAACAGATCATTCGACAAAGATAATGATGACACACAACACGTGAAGCACTTCCTTGTTCTGTTACCAGAACAAGCATCTTGCCCAAATTATTCTTGCATGTCCTCACAAAAAGCTCCTAAAGCAAATTCAAGAACATGCTGTTAACAAAAACATGGCGTTCACAACAACAGAATCTCTGTACTCTTAACTGGGAAGATGCCGATGTCAGTAAGGTGACGCTCATAGCATCCCATCACAAACTTTCCTCGCTCATCAATAAATTTTTTTAATTAATAGAAGTAAAAATACCAAGTCAGAGAATGTTAGCACATCAGATCATATGGCTAACTCACCGTGCTTGTGGTGTCTGCATGATTTAGGTCCTCCTCAACCAAAGAGCGAAACGAGTAGAGACCAACCC
This sequence comes from Corymbia calophylla, assembly GCA_014182845.1. Classification (NCBI taxonomy): domain Eukaryota; kingdom Viridiplantae; phylum Streptophyta; class Magnoliopsida; order Myrtales; family Myrtaceae; genus Corymbia; species Corymbia calophylla. The sequence goes on from CM024703.1 coordinate 24,178,948, forward strand.
CTCCCCTTCACAACCCCCTGACCCACACCTCCTGCAGCATTTCCATTGAAACTCCTTAGAGAAATTAACGGGAAAGAAAAAGAAAAAAGGATGTGCAAGCATGTCGGAATGTAAGTATGATGATGTATAAAAGAAACTAGGTTAATGGTCCTCAACAGGGACAGCCACCTCAAAGAGTATTTAGTACATTACCCAACAAACAAACAAACACACGATCCCTTCAAAGAAACTCCACAGAAACTTTCCACCCCACTACCAATCGCAGCCACAAAACAAGAACCCTAAAAGATTTTAGCCATTTAAGAAAATAGAAAAAGCACGAAAGAACTCACTGAATTCGTCATCGACACCGTCTCTGCAATTTTCTTTTTCTCTTTCTTTATTATCTTTTCCTCCTCACTTTCCTTCCCTTTTACTCTATCACTTAACTCTTGTCTTTAAGGCACATCATTGGAGGACAAGCCAACATTAGGGGCCAAAAAGCAAAAAGAGCAATAAATGAAAATTATGGACCATGAATAATAAAATCACTAGAAGGCCTCCTGAGGAAGTGGGAAGATCTCCAAAAACTTCAAGATCGAGCACCGACAGCTTGCGTAACGTCTCGCAGGGCATTTCCGTTATGAAATCACAAGCGACAACAACCCCACAAATGTCCAGCAAAATCATTCAAAAAGTATGAAAATTGCCATTGATCATACATACTTATCAGGAGGGCAAAAGCAGCACCACCTTCGAAAGGGTAAAAAGGAACACGGAAGCTACAGTAGAAAAGGCTCGAACTTTAGTTGACGAGCTCAGACCAAAGAAAATATGTCCCCAAGAGAACATTTTCTTTTAAATTTACAAGAGAACCCCATTTCGCATTTCTCCGCTTAAAGGCAAGCGGAAGGAGAAAGGTCCTAACTTGATGCAAGTAGATTTGCATTTCACGGGAAGAAAGCAGAGAAGAGTTACGCCACAACACACGGCGTAGAGAAAAGGAAAAAAAGAAAACAGCGTACCTGTATAGTTGCAAAATAAATGAACTTCGACAGGGAATGTGGAACAAAAAAAGAGAACAAGAGCATTTTGAGCTTACCACCGGCAGATGAGCTTTTCAAATGGCGGGTTTGAAACGGGGATACGAGTTGGCTCCTTTTGAACGATGTCGGGCGAAAACAAGAAGTAATGTCCCCGAGAAAAAGCAGAAAAAGATGGAGAAGGACCCCTAGAGAGACGGAGGTCACAGGAAGGAAGGGACTTTGACTGGACTGGATTGGGCCAATGGTATCTTCGCCTTCTGGTTCTTCTTCTTCTTCGTCAGCCTCAGCTATCTTTCTCCACTTCTCATTTTCCAAAAACCCAGTCTCCGGAGTGAGAAACAGAGAGAGAGGGAGAAAGAGAGAGGGAGGGAGGGAGAGGAGACCAAGCTGACTCCTTGACTGTTGCAGTACTCTTCACGATGCTACGCTCTTTCACTGTGCACGGGCCTTTTCTAAAGACCCGTCGTCCTCGCAGTTCGTTCAGGATTAAAGTGGCTGTTTGCACGGGCCTTTTTTCTAAAGACCCGTCGTCCTCGCAGTTCGTTCAGGATTAAAGTGGCTGTTTACTTTCAATTATGTTTACTCTTTAAACTTTTCACTTATAAATTATTTGAATAAAAATTTAACATCAAATTTATAAAGTAAATTAAATAATAAAAAATTAGTAAATTACTTTCCTTGTACGGAAAAAATTTTTTTTAAAAATCGATTTTTTTTTTTCTTTTTTCTGGTCAGAAGATTACTTTCCTTGTACATATTTCGACCCATATTTTTTTTCTTTTTTCTGGTCAGAAGATTACTTTCCTTGTACTTTTTTTCTTTTTTCTGGTCAGAAGATTACTTTCCTTTTTCATTGTAAACTCTTTAATGAGATAGATGTTCCCTGGTTTTTATCTTGAACCCTCTCATTGAAAACGTCAAAAGGAAAAGCTATTCTGCTCCTTGGCTTGTCTAACGGAAAGGTTTTACCTAAAACCAGGGATAAGGTAGGTGGCTTGAAGCTCTTGCTCCGAAAACATTAAACCAGGAGCGGAAGTCACATTGATTCTGGTACAATAGTGGTAAACGTGAAGGAGAAAGAGACGACACTTCAGGTTTTTTTTATTTATTTACTACACGATGATTCCCTTGAAAATGATCAAAACCGCAGTCTTTATTTTTGAGTTGCTAAGAAGAGGAGAAGAAAATCCTTTAGCAGATTTTTCGGTAATTACGAATGAATAAAAATGCATTTGGTAACTATTCTATTTTCGAAAATAATTTCTATTCAAAAATGATTATTTTTATTCTGTTTTCTAGATGGAGTTTTAAGCATTTATAAGCATTTGATAATTGTTCAAAATTTTTATTTTCTGAATAGAAATACGTTTGTTAGAACTCTTAAATTTTTTTATGACTTAAAATTTCTTTTAACTTTTAATACTTTTATTATCTTTTATTATCTTTTTTTCTCTTTCTTCTTCTCTTCTTCTTCCAGCCAATCATTGATCGCCGACCACTTTGATCGCCAACAATCGGTTAGGCGAGGTCCAACAAGATTGCCAGAGCCTCGCGAGGCCAAGGTGAGGGCGAGCCTCACTAATGGCTAGGCAAGCTCACCTAACCACTTGCTAGGCTAGAGGAAGAAAAAGAAAAAAAAGGAAACGAAGAAAAGAGAAAAAGAAAGAAAAGAAAAGACTTGATTCTAGAATTGCTCTTAGAATAAAAAAGTAACTTTTTTTCTCTTAATTCTATTCCAAATTTATTCATAAAAATAAATTTGTTATTAGAAACAAAAAAAAAAGTTATCAAACAAATTTTTTATTTAGGATAACAAAATAATATAATCTAACACTACTTAGCAAGTTACCAAACAAGTCCTGAGAGAACCCAAGACTTCCCCAAATGCTTAAGAGAACCATTAATGGTGTTTACTTTTATTTGAAATATGTCACTTTGTCTTAAATACTCCCCTTCGATTTTCCAAATACGCCGCTAGGCATTATAACTAATTTTAATAGTCTTAATTCATACTTTTATGTCACTTATTAACAAGATACATTTCTCTATAAGAAATAGTGGCAACCCCAATTCCATCTTTATTGCGAAGTTGATGCTGGAATGTGATGAGCAAGGACCAATTATTAACCCCGTAATGAAGGGTACCAATGGAGGGCAATTGTTCGGGGAAAGAACAACAATTAAGCTTAGGACCAATTATTCACCCCGTAATGAAGGGTACAAATGGATGGTATTTGTTCAGGGTAAGAACAACAATTAAGCTAAGGATTAATATTATGAAAAATCTCAAATTTATACATTTATAATAAATTTACTCTTTATTAATTTCTATTAAATTTTATTCTCAAATTTCGAAATTAGATGATATGTGACAATTAATAAGTGTATAGGGTTGTGTTTTTACCATTAGTGTGTTATATGTGTAGGAATTTGTGATCTTTTGCAATAGCAATCTAATTTCATAAATACTAACGGAAAGTACTAGGGCTCCCGTGGGTTTTTCGCGATATCAGTTAGAATATTTGGAGAGTCAAACAAAGAAGCTGGGGGAAATAGTACGGTTTGGAGATCCCAAATCTAGATAGGAACCCAAAAGATCTCGGCTGCGTTCGGTGGGTCAAAGCATCTTCCTAGACGAAAATGCAGGAAGCGGTGTGTCCTAGAACACGTGCTTTAGGGTCCCATTCGATGTATGTGCCGATTTGCTTGAAACAAGCTGGGGGCAAATTAGCAAGCACTGAAATCGCCCCCCATGTTGTTGTTTGGTCGGATCGATAGGTCCTGAGTCACGAGCACAAACATCGCCGGTCAGTGTCACGTGGAGCTGCGATAATGGGCGACCCTTTGATATCCGCAGGGGTTTCGGCCTCGTTCGAACGCCGCAGAAAAAGGCATGCATTGTCAGCTCTTGTTTGGCTAAAGGTTGGTGGGGGGAAAGCTACGGACAAGAGTGGGGGCAAGAACGATCCAAGCCTCGCCCTTGGTTAACTGTTCAAAGGGACCCAAAACGGGGGAAAAGGTAAAGAACATAGGATGGCTCGCTGAAAAAGTTTGATCGCATTGTGGGGTTTGTCATGCTGATTGTGGGACATTCTGGCCTTGGTCAAACATACATGATTTCCTTGGGATCAAGAAGATAGATTGGCTGCAGAGAGGAAAGGGAATTTATTTTGATAAAGAGTAATGATTTCGGTAATCCTCGATTTCTTTTTAAAGATGTTCGTTGTAGTGTGTGAATTTTCTTTCCTATTCAATTCAACCTCTAAACTTTTAAGAATTCATTCATTGTCGTTTTTCCTTTATAATAAATTGGCGATGTTGGATGGTATAGACACTAATGCCTTTAATTAGTCGTCAATTCGCACGTAGCAACATCCACGTGGCTTTCAGGTGAGCGATCTCTCTTAAATTAAACAATAAAAAATAGAGTAATCTAATTACAATTTGCTGATTTTGAACATTGTCGCCATTTGCCACAGGGACGCTCAACCACACCACCTACTCTACGACAACTACTAGACTCGGTCGCTACCCCCACTAGCATGCCAAACTCGACCACCACCACTACCATCATCACTAGTACTAAGATTCGACAACAACGCCATCACCACCCTATGCATCATTAAACTCCCTCCCACACTTTCCCTTATCTCCCTCTCTTCTTTGAAGTCTACGATCTTGAACTTTGACATTGAATTTGAGGCGTAACGATCTCGAATCAGAAGAGGGGGGAGAGAGAGAGTCGTGGCATTGATGGCACCGTTGGACACTATAGGCAGCTGAGGAAAAAACGTAAACAGGAAAAAAGAAATGAAGAAAAATATCTTCCGTCCATTGGGAAGACATAAATTTTTGGTCTATATCATTTTCTAGCCCATTCATTACTCTATGGCAATCTACATTAGAGAAAAGCATGCGACGTTACTTGTATTAAATAGAAAGACCACAATGAACCGACTTTTAGAAGCTCGGGGAATTATTATCTTTTTTATGATCTGTGAGCCGAAGTACTTGACATTTTGTGTTTTTTATCTTTAAGAAGAAACCTATGAAGGTTCGAGGAGACAAAAAAAGCAATCCTTGGAGCAATCACATGCGCCACCACTCACCCCGCATCAGATCCGTTGAGTGCCAATTTCATGAAGAGACAAGTTTTTGTAACACTGTTCACTTGATTAGCTTAGATTTGAGGAAATGTTAGAAATAATTAAGGTTTTTTTAAGGATATTATCCTATGTTTAATTATGATATTTATGTTAATTATCCGTATCTCTCAAGATTGTATGTATATTGCATGTAAATCTTTTCTTAATCGTGCATATCTTGATTGAAATATTCATTAATATTTATATTGAAATATACATAAAATTCTACACTTTCTCTCCTCCGCTTCCTTATTTTCAACTCTATGAGATCTTATGGGACCTTGTTCTATAAGGGCTAGTCTCTTCTGCCCCAGTTTAATATTTTAAGTGTGAGAAAGATTGATCTCGTGGCAAAGGGCTTTCACTAGTTTCTTCTGCTCCGGTTTAATATTTTAAGTGTGTGAAAAATTGATCTTGTGGTAGAGGGCTTTCACTTGTTTCTTGCTCCCCGTTGGAGATTTCAAGTGTTTTAACAAGCAACCATAAGCACTTAAAATCTTCTGTATCTGTTCCGATCCTGCTTCCTATTGGGGATTTCAAGTGTTTTAACAAGTAACTATGAGCACTTAATGTCATAACCTTTGATCAAAGATTGAGTTGTGGGTTATTTTTACAACATTCCAGGTTTGTTGCCGTCTCGATTTCTTTTATCTCATAATTATGCGCATGCGAAAGACATGAATATACAATCCCTGACACATATATCATTGGAAATATGGGATGTAAGCATTACAAATACACTATTTATACTACATTAGTAGTGCTTATTACATAGCATCTTTCCGGCCATTCCTATTTTACATAATGTCAAAAGGTTCGGGTATCCTAACTCCGCTGTGGCGGTGACTATCCAAAATTGGGAATCCTTTACTTTCAGGCCGGTATTAGTGACTTTAGTCCAATCCATTGGACGTAGTTGCATCATCAACGTATCAACGTTAGTTGGAATATCAAACCTAAAGAGAGGTCCGATCCAATCACCGTCGAACCATCTATACTAAGCCTCGAAGTGAATAGGGACCAATTTTTCTGGTTCATTTTCAACCCATTCGGTAGACATGAGCTTACAATAGGTGATTTTCGTATCTACATCTATGATATCTATAGTAGATGCTTCTATTTTTACAAAACACCCAAAACATACTGCAGCCATGTCTAGTTACCTATAAAAGAAATACGGATTAAGTACTTGAAATATTTAGTAAGCATAGCTTATTTCCTTTAACTAGCAATTCACTTCATCCTCAAACTAGTCAAGACATCTCATGCAAACAGTGTCGAAGGCAAATCAATTGTAAAGATGCATGCTATGCCTTTTGCATGTGTAAACATCAATCCTTGAGACCATCCATAATGCGTAATACATGCAATGAGCATATGCACACTTAGTATTCATGTCTTACTCATGCATGCCATGCTTATTCTAATATTTCTTAAGCTCGGGACTCGATTTCAAGTCTTTTCCCAGAGCCATCTTTGGACTCAAATCCAATTCAATTCAGGCTTTAACCAGGCTTCTGGCTTTTTGCTGGCTTTTGGGACTCAAACCCAATTATTACGCTCGAGACTCGAACCCAGTTCTTGTTAGGATTTCTAATATTTTCTTAATTTTACTTAAGCACTTATACCACTTTTAAGGGCATACTCAAGCACTATGCATGTGCCATGAATCTTATAACTCCTCACTAATGGCATCATGAACGAAAAGCCTAAGGCTTAGCTCAAATATTAAGCGTAAAGGAACCCCGCATCAATTCAAGACGTGAACTCGGTACACCTCAATACCAAATCACACCTTATGATTATGGGCGAACCTTGACTTGTATTGAATATAAGCAATGAACCATGGCTTATGCAAGGACTCAAACTCTTGAGCTCATGAACAAACTATTGAGCACATGAATACCCACATTATCCATCAACCTACCCACGGCTTGTCGAGAGAGAATTATCTAATATTAATGATGATGTGGTTGATGCTAGAAAGAGGTAAGAGACTATACTTACCTGAATGAACCTCAAGAAGCTAAAGAAACTAACTTGAGGGAGAGGCGACTTTGCTTGGCCAAAGGCGAGAGAGAGAGAGAGAGGAGAGAGCGTCCAAGGAGAAGTGAGGAGGAAGATGAGCAAAATGGTGAGGAAGAATGAGAGCTTCTTCTATTTATGGCTCAAGATCTCATCATTACCTCATCAAACAAACCAATCGCCATTCCAGGGGTGGCACACCTACTTTGCTTAGTAAGCAAGGCTATTCTTTGCAAGGCGGCATGAATAATTGTCTAAGTGGTGGTCTAGAGCTCAAAGAAGTTCACTAAAAGTCCACTTACTCATTCTTTATTGGGCCATCTAACCTTGCCTTATTTAATGTCATTTAAGGCTTCTTGAAAAAGTAGCATCTATATAGATCAAAGTGGCGCCTATTCTTATAGGCTTTTCATAGAAGTCTCTAGAATCGCCCTATCATTAGTCCACTTATGTGCCGACTCATCGTCTTGGTGCCCAAGTAAAATCTAAAGCCATCATTGCTAAATTCTCAAATGGGACACCTCATGTAGTGATTCATCATGGTCATTTAATGAGAATTCTCTAGAATCCTCTATTTTGTCCACTTCTTCATGAAGAGGGTTAATCCAAGAACACACTTGTTTGAGTCACTTCCGAGGTCGATAGAGAGATCATAAGGTATATTTTGAATAACCAATTCTCATGTGTCCAAGGTTCGAGCCATCATGCCCCTTGTGAGCTAAAATCGCTCCCTTGGGCGATCGGTCGGCACCATAGTCGATCCTTGGGTAGGCGGGTTTGTCCAGGTCTAAGATTGGCCCTTGGGCTAATCCCTAGGCTTACCGCAGGGCCTGCCCGTGACCGATCCCCTATTCACGGTCCTTGATTCATCGGTCGATTCAAGGATGGTTCCAAGGCTTTTCATAGCCAAGGCACTCATGGACTTTAAAATTAGTGACAAAATCACCTAGTCTATTCGAGAGCTTATTCTGATTGGTCCCCGATCAATTGCATGGGTTCGTGACCGGTGCATGATCGACCCACAATCGAATATCACCAATTCGAGATTCCTCTTTGATCACTAAAAATTAAATAGGGAATGATACATTTTTTGTCGGAACACGATCGTATTTGGTCGAATCGGATCATTTGTATATTGAAGCATGGCTAGGCGGAAGCACTCGCGGCTAGGCATAATCGGTTAGGATCAATCTATAACCATCCATTGATCCATGTCAATCCATGATCATTCCGTGATCAATTCTCGTGATCCAAAAGTTATTTCATGAACTAGTTGTTCGATCTCACTTGTATAGTCAATGACTAATTCACAACAAGTGCCTCATCCAATTCATGGTTGGTCGATCAATCAGACCATGACCAATCATTGATTCATCACCGATCGATCCCATGACCAATGCTCCATGGTCGATCTATTATGGACCTCATAGTCATTTCCCATAGGGTCGGAATCGAGGATGTTACACTTAAAACCTTTTCCAATCTTACTAATGGTCTCAAGATTTCAATAAATCCTTTTATCCTTGAAAAGATTCGAGCTAAAAATCGTCTGCTCTACTACCATTGTTGAATAGTCTTGGATAGACTTTCTTTCACACTTATAATGACAATCTGCCCCTTTCAAAATCAATGTGGGATAAACCCAACAATTTCTTCCTTACACATCAGGCTTTTGGTGTGAGTGGCAATAACTATGTGATTGTTGAGTCAAAACTTGTTGTGACCTTTATATTATATGAGATTTTCTAGGATTAGTATCAAATTATCTAAAAACTTAAATAATTAGAAGGCTCGGTTTAGTATAATGTTATTCTATCAGATAAAAAAACAGAATTAAAGCAGAATTACACCAAAAATCAATTATGGCTTTGTATTCGACTAATAAAAAAAATGAAAATCGATAAATTTACAGGAAAAAAAATGATACAGGATAAAAAAAAATTCAAATTAATTAGAAATGTCTTCAGTGCTTCGCTTGCATGTCTTCGGACTTTCCTCATAACTGTTCGATTTTTGACCTCCCAATATCAATCTGGATTTCCTGATGCCAAACCATGCTCTTGGAGCAATCTTTTCCTTGAACACCCTGCAGTTTCGTGTCATCCTCAAGAACAATTTGCTTCACAAACTTCACCAGATCCTACGCAAGCAAGACAAGAAAATGAAAGAAAACCTTGGATTTCAATTAGAACAGTAAAGAATCAATCGGAGAAGGACAAACTTTGTTTTGTCCGGTCAGTTTTATAAAAAGAAATTGCTACATTGATTAGGTGTGAATCCTAAACCCATATGAACCATTGAATCTCATGGGTCTGGTACGTGAATTTAGTATATCTCCAAAGTTAAATGGTCCAAATCCCATATGGGCCCGAGAGAAGCACATGTACAGATTTCGAAAATAAATCCAAAAGCTTGATGCTTTCATATGACCAACCGGTTATGCAGATCTATAAACTATTGGCAAAAGGTTGGAGGTTGGCCAAATTTCTACTGAACTAGACTTATCAATTCAGAGAACATATAACATTTAATTTGCAGCATAAAGATATGATCAGATTCTTAAGTACTGTCCAGCATATTTAATAATTCATAGAGCTGGAAAACAGATAATTTCAAAGAAAACCTCAATTGTACATGTGTGCATGGACCCATCATTGCATTTGCACTGCACCTATAATTGTTGTATTTTACTTGAAGGCTATGCATCTCTTCTTTTATGGATTGTCAATAGACCAATTTTAAATATGCCCGAATCTGCTAGCCCAAGTGTTTTTTGGTCTGTTGCTAGCTCAAGTTCAATAAGGTCTTGATTCCACATATTTAAAGCTTGCTTTTGAGTAATTATTTGGAAATCCTTATCAGAAAAACAAGCAATCTAAGGCTGGGTACACTAGGACTGGTGTAACTGCCTGTCTGTGTACCTGGGCGGCGTTGGTTGTGGTGGTGGTAGGATGAGCAGACGACGAAGATCGACCCCATCTTTCAGGGTCCCACAGAATTGAACTGTTGAATGCAAAACTTGAAGGATGAATCATCATCAATGGAGGTCTTGGGTCTGTGCCATTGCTCTTGCCACCATCATGCCATCCTCTAACTTGTGAAGTAGATTTGCACACTGGCCACTTTCCCAGCACCCTGCAATTAGTAAGTTGTAATGATATGATCCTAAAGCAAAATGAAGTATGCTTTCATCAAGTAGAAGGGGAAAAAAAGAGTTCTAATTGTTTGACTTCGGCTCAGTGATGAAGTATGACATTCATGCCTTGCTTCTACTCGATCTCTACTTTACTTTGAAACAGCATCATTTGGTACAACGGACACCAATTTCTTTCATTACCAGCCATTCCAAGAACAACAGTAAATGAAAAGATGAAAGTACATCAGAAATATCACGACAGAGATAAATTTTGAATTTAAAGCAAGTTAAATCTTTGTGCATACTCTATCTCCCTGAGCTCCTCAAAGAAATCCAAATCATAAGTATTCGAAATCATGGAAAGATGGAGGATCCCACTCATCCGGTGGTGCTCGATGTGCCGTAGAGCAATGTTGAACTGATGATCAGTTTCTGCTTCCAGGTCGGTGAAGTTCTCCTTGGAGACCAAATGCCGGTACATAATGCCTGTTTTCCTGAGTATTTCCGATACTTCTTTGGATTCGGATTGTCCCTCCACAATGATCCAGAGCAATGGTGCAGGAATAAGCCTCAAAGTGTTGGACAACCTTCTTAGGAACACCCGTTGAAACTCATCTTTTGTCCTTGTGGGTGTCACAATTATGAGAAGTCTCCTTGGAATCAATTTGACTTCCTCTTCTTCTTCCTGTAACTGATCCTCTCCTCCAGCTAAAGCTGCCACGGCCCGTTTCTCAGCTTTCGAACTCGAGTTGACAATGCTTATCCTAGATTTTGACACTGTCTGACGAGAGAAATCTGCTTCATCCGAGGTAACTGCTGGACGACCGGCAAAAGTGTAGGCTTTAATTGTCTGAGCGAAGCCTGTGAAGAAACCGATAACGAGGCATACGGAGAAACGGAAAAGGGCTCTTTTCCAATGCTGTGCTTTCTTCCTTGATCTTTCCACAGATCCCATCCCTGCAAAAACAAGTTGAGAGTCCCCAGAATCTTGAACTTTGAGGCAGAAATAAATTAACCTGCTGACAATGAGGTTTGATGCACTACACTAGTCACCCAGAATATTATATGGGCAAAGGAGCTAATAATATATATAAAGAATCGAGATTAAAATATGACCATTTGGATCTAGAGTTTTGTATCTGGGAGAGGAAGGAACAGGGCAAAGATCCTGATGGTTGTTGATTGTCACAGGCAACTTAATGCGTATGTCTGAATTTAATAATTTATTCAACTTGGTGAAAACAGGAATTGCTTCACTGGAAGCAAAAGAAACACATCAACATATACAAGGACTTGAGCTGAAGATTGGACAAACAATGTTTAGGCTGAACTTTTCAATTAGATTATGCGAAAAGACTGAAGTCCTAAAATAGATGGATGGAGACCGGGTATCTTCCGGTCAGTCAGCCATTCTAAAATTGTACAAATTGCTTGTGATTTTATTCTAAGTTCAACTTGAATAATAAGTTTTGTGATCTTCTGCTGTTTATCAGATTGATCTCAACGTTCCTCCATCCAAAATCAGCTCATGCACCCCGGTGAACATTCCGAAACCAATGAACATTGGGAAAAGTACAGGCAGAAGTGATAAGAAAGAGTTGAAGCTCTGAATTTCCGAAGATGCATATAACCAGAACGTTTTGTGCGCATGCATGCATGCACAAAATTGCTAGGATCTAGATTTTTATGCACGCACCGGGGAATCATTTGCCCACCAATTCAGGCTTATGGATGTAAAAGATGCGCGCAATGTCACCAGAAGAAACATATAAGGATGGAAGAAAATGTTTTCCCTGTATTGCTTTTCCTTGAACAAAGAGATTCCGACAAAAGACATGCCAAAGGAGGCCGCAAGGGTGTACACAGCCAAACATGGCAAGTGATGAACGGAGACAGAAAATCCATCAAAATTTGCACATCAAAGAGATGGAATTTCACAATTAACTCATCTTGTTAAACTAGCTAAAATGATCCACAGTAATTTCACAGGCTTAATGTACACAATTGCAAGTTCAAAAGCCAAGAATCAGGGTCATCCTTGAATTAAACAGCCAATTCGTCATCCCCATAATCCTCCCCGAAGTACTTGTCGACCAAACCATTTGCCATATTTCGCAGGTCCTCATTTTCATGAAACTGGAACCTTTCCATGGCTTCAATCCCGTCTTCTCGCTCTACAAGCTTCGGCCCTTCACCATTAGGCATTCCCCTCAAAACCTGCCAACATGGACAGCGGATTTAATAACCAAGGGTAACTTTCTTAGGTTTGGAAGCCCAAAGAGTTATTTACTACTTTTACTTATGACTTCCCCTCCAAAATTTGAAATTGGAAGAAGATATATATAAATATAAGTCTCGGAAAATTGCAGAAAAATTGTATACATCTCTAAGAACCGATATCATGTATTGAAATATGTTTTTGACTCTTTTAAAATGTCTGTGCGAGCTGCAAAGTTTAAGAAACGTAGTAAATTGAAAGTAGAAGTCAATCCAAATAGATCACTGCCAAGATCAAACGATCTGCCATTCTTGTTGCAACACTTTTTTATCAATTATAATCACCGTCAGTAGCTTCCCAGGCAGTTCAAAAGAATTTCACCTAACAGCAACTAGTCTAGCCAATAAATGGCAAACAAAATACCCAACCTTTCTGACAGAAATGAATCGCATGCTCTCTGTCAGAAAGGAATCCCATGCTTTCTGTCAGAAAAGCTTTCATCAAGTAAACCTTCGTCTGCAGATTATAATTCTACAAGAGACAAATTGAGAAACAAAAAGAATGGAAAATAGGACGGTTGAATTCAACAGAAAAGGTCTGAAAAAGACAATCTGAGATGACCCATGAAAGCCCAATATTCTGGGAAAATATTTATCCAACTTTTGGGGCTACAATAGTTGGGAAAGTTGACCTACGGAAAAGTAACCACAAGAATGAATGAGAACAAGGTCAGTAACCAGAAAAGTTTGAGTCATTCGAGAGAAGACTAAGCACCCAATATGTGGCCCGGAGAACTTATAAAATCAATGTAAGACAGAATAAAGACATCCTTCAAGGAAAGTTCTATGAATCAAATATAATCTTTTCCTTACCAGCTCTATAAATTGAAGTCCCACTCTTGCAGCCTCAATATCAGCAGACCTTACCAGATCAATAAACCCTGAGAGACATCCACCACCCACAAGTGAAACCAAATGTTCCTGAATAAGATAGGGCCTTGCATCACCTTCTGTTGGGCCAACACAAAGATTTCCCAGGACATATGCCACCTCCTTTCTTACATCAAATGGGGCTGATGAGAGGAGGCGTAATAACCATGGCAATGCATCACTCGAATATATTAACCTTTTGTGTTCAACAGAACCAGCAGCTATGTTAGATAACACCCATGCTGCTTCCTACAAAAGTTGTGGTCATCAGTGACAAGGGAAACTTAAGTTTTGTACTAATAAAAAGAGGACCAAGTATACCTTCTTCAAGACTCGGTGCTCACTCTTTAAACATTTCACAAGGACCTTCACCACCCCATCTGAGAATGTCAAAATAAAAATTGATAAACACAAAATGGAAAGGGAAACTACTCTTCTATTACATATAATTTGCTAACCTGTGACTTCACTCCCAGGAAGGAGAAGAGTATGGGTGGTGTTCGTATCACCAGCCACAAGGTTACCTAAACCCCGCAATACCTAGTAGACAAAAAATATACACATGTCAACAAAATACCAAGAGCAAGCATCTTGAAGTAAATCACACCAAATCCAAGACTGAATGACTTAAATATGATGCTGGGAGAGACAGTAACAGAAAATTTAAATTTTATGAACACATTAAAAGAAACTCACATCACATTTATTTTGTCTAAGAAGAGAAAGCTCAAAAACCAACTAAGGTTATTTGGGTAACATTGATGATGATCCATGTAAAAAATAGGCAAGTAGTATTAAGACATAGAATGCTCTTTAGGCTTCCTCCATATTGGATAAAACATCACAGAGAAGCCAAACTTAAGCCAATTTTTGTCTTTAACAATACCTACCCTATCCATCCTTGACCTCCAATCACCTTTATGACTTATCGACACATTAACCAAGATATGCACCATGTTGTCAGTTCATATATTTTTAAAATAATATGTATTAAATCCAGCAGATGGACAAGAAAATATAGTATTCCCTTAATTATGTTATAGAGAAACAAAATGGCAATGATTCTTTCATTTATAAATGATAATGAGTGCACGTGTATTTGGAATCAGTAAAACTCCATCAATAATTTGAAGGAACATTGAAAGTTCAAAATAATTTCAACGCAATTGAATAAAAAAGGTCCCTTCCTCCCTCCCTCTCCACATTTTGTTCCTCCTTTTTCCTTTTTTTCCTTCATGAATCCATGGCTCTAAACCCTGTTGCCATGCTGCCTGAATCATTATGGAAGCAAACTTGAGGAGTGGTTATTTCCCTCATGAGCCATGTCAGAGTTCATATGTTGGACTTGGTTAAAGGAATTGTGGACTCCAATCATATGTATTGTTTTGTAAAATCTTAACTCCAAAGGCTAACAAAAGGGTTGTGCTATGATGCCCTTAAAACCTATGTGCAATGGCTAAACACCTGCAACCTCAAGCTTCAAAACTATTTTCAACTCATTTTGTACAAATCTGTCAGAAAAGTGCTGGGAGATAACTTTAAACAAAATAAAGGAAAAAGAATTTATTACATACAACATGCACCTCTCCTTTTCTTATTCACTCATCAGTACTAGTACGAGGTTTCTGTTAATCCATCATGCTTACCGGAATGAGCAATTGCAGACTACTAGATGTTGCCAATCTTTCCACAAGGAGTTGAACAACATCATTCTTCACCAATAAATTAGTAGCAAAATTTGAAAGGGCCGAGAGATACACAACTACCCAAGCAATCTCTGTTGCTAACTCCTCATCCCTGATAATGCCAAAACATTGCCATAAAAAAAGGAATTTTCAGAGAACGTCATAGAATTTCCAAAATAAGAATACAGCAACAAAACCAAGTCCCCCATCAGGAATAACTTCCCAAGCATTACCAACTGCATTCCTACACTCATAAGAATTCATCAAACTGCCACTAAATCCAATGTCATCAAATCTACACGATATCTATACAGGCTCCCACTTGTTCTTTATTCCCATGCTACTTTACAAGAACCAGCTTCCAGCTTCTCTCTCTGCTTAAGTGGTATCTCTGGGATATACTGCATATGATAAATCCTCAAAGCAGGGAAACTGATTCCTCACCAAAGCTCTAGGCGAGCCAGAATAACCATACTCCCGATAGAGTTCTCAGCTAAAAGTCTCCATTTACCAATTCCCAGGCTGTCTTCCGAAGCTTTCTCTCAGGTCGATCATCTATTTACATAAACAGAAGCCAGCAATGCTATAAAATCCATTCTATGAATCCACGTGGATCCTGGACTAGTTTGCCACCACATCTAGAAAGCTTAAAAATTAAACCACTCTGCCAAAATCTAGGTACAGGATAGGGAAGACAAACCAGTTGCCGCATATAGATCCATAAACTGAGATAATAGAATTGTCTTTGAGATCAATATAACCCACTTACGCCTTTTTCAAGTGCCGAACAATTGCATCCTGCACCCCATCAATTTTGATCAGATCGGTCGCCGCTCTAGAATCAGGTCCCTGCATTCAAGCACACTGGAATTATTTCTTAAGCTAAATGTTAAAGAGAAGACAAAAATATCACTCAAGTTAGAGATGCATAATGAATGTAAGATCAGAATAAATACTTCTAGTGCCCTATGAACTTGCATATCCTATAGCCAAAGTATATCGGCTTAGGAAGCATTATGAACAGAAGGGAAAGACTGAAAAGAAGAAATAAAATCTATTATCAAATCAGATAACAGAAAGAAATGAGAACCAAGCAGGTGGGAAAGAAAGATCCACCGTTTCTTAAGAAGTTTATTTAATAACAGTACTGGCATGTATGTCCTTAGTGGAGAATAGAAACCTTGATTAAGTTTGACAATGCCCAGGCAGCTGTTCTCACAGTTGAACCCTTGTTTGGAAGCATCATTTTTGCAAGAGGTAGTAAGGCCCCTTGTGAAAGCAAAATGTTTCTCAGCTCCTCTCCTTCACCGGCCACATTTCCCAATGCCCATGCACACTGCTCGGCAACAGGTAAAGAACTCTTCTCTGAGAAACAAATGCAATCTCATGAGTGAAAACTAGTCAGAGATGAGATTTAACTTCAAAAGGATACTTTCTGATCTTATCATTTGGAAGGTTTGTGAAGGGGGGGAAGGGGGGGAGTGTGGTGGTGGGCGTGAACTAGCATAGGATGGAAAAAAGTCAGATAAAAAGATTAAAATGACCATGCATGTCCAATGATGAATATCTGGAAAAGGAATAGAAATATAATCCATGCTTTAGGGGACAACTATAGATCCTTGATCAGTATACTATACAAGCAAAGAATCTAGAATAGACAACATACAAGAAGATAAAATATACAAATTGCCACTTCAGCTCAGACTGATAATTCACACATTTAGAATGGATAGAACCATGGAAAGACACTACAATCAAATATCACAATGAAAATGTTTCCACCAAGATATCATGTCAAAGATGGAACTTAGTTGGATTAATATTTACCACTCTACCTATGGAAGAATACAGATAGCATTATCATGGTGACACACCATGGATAACGAACACTAAATGCAGATAACTGACTTAAGACAATAACAAAATCCATACATATAGTAATTGCAGTAAGTCCAATAATTTGGGTTTTTGCCACAGATCGATTAAACTCTCTGTAACTTTCACGGATTTCATAAGACAGTTGAACAATTTTAGTTCAGAAGAAATTTGAGCGACATTTATTGATGCTCTCAGCAAGCAAAGGAGTGACAGAATGCTCTAAGAATGGTAAAGGCCAAAGAATTAGGTTGTTTTTGGATATTCCTTTCTCTTTCATTTTCAGCTTTCAGCATAAAAATTCTATTTCAATCAGTTTCAATGGGATCCACACCATGATATGACATATTTACATTTCCAGGCCCAAAAAAGCTGGCAAGACATAATTTCTACAGATAGGAGATGTTGCAGAATCCACCGTACCACCAATATGAGCAATAAGCATCGGCAATGCGGGCAACAAAGCTTTAGTTTCTTCTGGTTTTCCTGCGGCGATGTTTGTAAGGCACCATGCTGCCTCAAGCAACTGCAATGTTCAAGAAGAGATGTCTAACTGGAATAATTCTCACTGAAGCAAATGCCACACGAAATAAAAGAGAAGCTTCATGTGTCCATTAAGTTAGCGCATGTCCACACTTGCAGCAAGCAAGAAGAGATGATGATTGATTATCCTAATAAAGCAATTAACATCATTTCCTACATGTTTAGGGTATAAACTCAACAGTAACCAAAAGAAGAGCACACTTAATATAATCTTTGGACCTGTTCATCTGGAGAGCCAAAGGAAAGACACTGCACAAGAATGGGTATTGCTCCTGCATCTAGAGCGGCTTCAACAGGAGGAAACTCGGCTTTTGATAATAAACGCCTTAATTCACGGAGAGCACTCACTCTTTTCTGCATTGCACCTTTTCCCCTAAAAAAACAATAAGCACGGTATAAGACACTTTGAACATTTATAAATCCCTCAAGAATATGAGAACATTCAGCCATCAGCGGATAAACCATATCTCTCAATGGGGTATATCAAAAAGTCTGTAAGATGATTACCATCAAGGTCACTTAAGCAAATAAACTAATCATCTTCTGTTAAAAGTTTCTAACTCTAAAGACTTATCTGAGTTAAACTCAATGATACAGGTGCTAGAAGTTGCAGGCATCTTTGTTGTTAAAAAGGACAGGTTGTGAATACCTTTTTTGTCACACTTGCACAAAGAACACACTAATAAGTTGCGGGCATCTTTGTTGTTAAAAAAGGACAGGCTGTGAATACCTTTTTTGTCACACTTACACAAAGAACACACTTTTAAGCATTCACAGTTTTGGAATCCAGAAAATGTCCAAAGTAGAACTCATCAAGCCATATATTAGGAAAATTTCCGTGGTTCTAGTAAACTAGAAAATTGGTGAGTTAATATGATATTAAAAAAAATTAAATAGGTAGATTCCAAGTGGGAGGAGTCCAAAGCATTGTCGTCAGATAACCATACCTAGTTGCCCTGGACAGAATGCACGCCTTATTAGTTTAGCCCACTCGCAAGTTACTCTCATAGAAGTCATATTAATACAACAGCCCAATGGTACATGAATGTAAACACAAAATGTTAAGAAATATGCTTGATATACATCCTAGATATGTATTCCGATGGTTAACATGATGTTAGAGCTTAGGTTATACTTTCGATTCCTAGCACTCCCTTACTCTGCTGTATGGTTACCAGGTGTCCTCGTTGACATGGTTATGGGCACATCTGATATTATGTTCTGTGTGCAGGGACGGATCAACCTTATTGCATGTGGGGGCAAGTGGCCCCCCTAACTTTTTGCCAAAGAACTAAAATGGCACACATTTTTTAATATTCTTTCAATTTTGCCCCCGCTAAATTTTTAAAAGTACATAGAGAAGCCTTTTCCTTCAATTTGCCCCCACCGTTCCAAATCCCATCTGAACATTATACACTTGTTTGAAAATATAATTGATGCAGACAGAATCGTTTTCATATAAAAAAGCTAAATTTATCAAAATTGCATATGATACTATTACTAATTATTAAAGTTTGCCCCCACTGAGAACGAAATCTAGATCCACAGTACAGAAGAGTTACTTGATGTACGTTGTTAATCTGTTTTCAAAAGTCAGCCATTGAGAAATATGCCCTAACTTTTCGCTAAGAATTGAATGCATGGTAAGGACAAGAGTGTGAGGAGACACATACTGGTATGCAATAGCAGCCTTCAACTCTTTGACAGCTGAGGAAGTTTGAGCTTCCAAAACAGACTGCTCCTCATCAAACGCCATGTCATTGTCAAGGGAGACATCACCTTCACCGTCACCGTCGCCATTCGCACTACCACTAACCCCAATCCTACATAACCGCTTCGCACGAACTAATGATTCTCTTCTTTCTTTCCCCACAGCTACAGCTTGTCGCCGCCTCCTCTGTGCTGCGACATTGCCAACTAAATTTCCAAGAACAAAAGAACAATTACTCACATAATTAGTCCCCATGAACAAAACTGTCCCAACAAAGTTCAACTCTTTAAGAATACCCAGAATGCCCATCTTCACGAATAAAAAAATTAAAAAAAAAAAACCCGGAAATAAGTTTTAACCCTACATAGTGTTTTGATTCAGAGCCTGCTACACAGCTATTAAGCCAAAAGAGACTCGAAGGTGCTTGATGGTATTCTCCGCGACACAAGTGTGGGAAATACCAGAATGATCGATCAAAACGGAGACTGATGCTAAGCTCGAGCAGAGCGCTTCCACCCACGCAACCAAAAAAAACAAAATCCCCAGAAATGCTTCCCTCCGAATAAAATAAAATAAAATAACTAGTATCAAATATGCTTCCTGATCGACTGTTCAGATTCTACGTTGATGCACCCAAGATCAAATTTTTAAGATCACGAAACACAGGGAAATGAGAAGGCCACCTGAAGACTTGATAGGGTCTCTTCGGAGAGGCGAGGCGTCGTCGGCCATTGTCGCGCGCCCCGATTAGAAGCGGGAGAACTTATTATTCAGTCGAGGGCGGTCGAAGAACAACGGCGCAGAGCCTGAAAACCTCTCACCGCCTTTTTTTTTTTTTTTTTTTGGGGGGGGGAAGTGGATGCAAAGAGGCCCATAAATTCCCTCGCTGTTCGGGGCAGAGCACGACGCCTGATGAATATTTTAAATTATATTTTACATGAATAATTTCCTTTTTCTTTTTGGGGTCTCAGTACATAAATAATTGAAAAAGGCACGGTCCGACCAGGAAACCATTATTCATGAGAGATATGTAACGTCACGGAAAATTACAAAAATGGCCCATGTGCGATTATTGTATTTTGGTCCTCGACATTAGTCTATATAAAGTAATCTCCTATCAAAATTTCGAGAAATTACAAAATTATTTTTCTATTATCGCCCATGTTTAAAATCGATGTTCGTACTTTTATTTTGTGATATTGGACATCGAATATTTATCCAAAGGTCTTTCTTGCATTTAAGAAAAGGAGAAAAAGAGAAAAATTGAGATGGGGTTCTCTACTTCAAAAACTTTGCAAATTTGGATTTCAACACTCATTTTCCTGCAAAAAGGTAATTGATTTTCAAGACAAGCTCCGAGGTTATTTACCAACCTCTATTAGGCTTATGTGGGAATTAACTTTAAAAATTAAATTTGAAATTAAGAGGCAAATCATTCGGATAATATTTGACAGAAAAAAGCAACTTGTTGAATTTACTTGTTTTCACGTGTTGTCCTACATCATTCAACGTCCATAGAAATTTGACACATATTTTCACGTCTTATGGACTATGTTTGTTTTGAGGAAAAAAAAAAATTGGAAAATATTTTTTTTCATTTTCTAATATTTTGATCGTTCAGGGAAATGAGTAATGAAAAATATTATCATAATTAATAATAAAACCTATGCTTAAATTAAAAAAAAAAAGATCTTCTCCTCTAAAAATTAGAATTCATTTCTCATAATATGATTAAACAATGACGCTTGGATCAAATATTTAACAGTTTGGCATGTAACCCCCACACCCATGCTTGAGTCCTCAACAGCCAATATGGGTCCACAAAGGTCACACATGAGACCTCATATCCTTATAAGCAATGCTCGAGTCTCCAGTACCCGTGCCAAAATCCTTAGTGGCCATTTCTGAGTACTTGGCTCCTAGTCCAAACTCCATTGAGAGAGGAACCAATTCCTTGACAGCCGATCTTGGGTCCACAAGGCTAGCCCAAGGCCCTTGAAGCTTGCTCGGGTGCTCGACTCATGTGCCCAAATCGCTAGTGCTTGCGATTGGTTCATGGAGGCTGGCCCTAACACTTTGGTGTTGAGTGCAAGTGTAGGTGCTAGGGCCCCCAACAACGATGCCTAGATATTTAGCTCCATAGTGCCCCAATCACCGAAGCCCATTATTGGGTTCATCAAGGCTAGACCTAGGTCCAAAAAAGTGAGGCTCATGCCCTTGTGCCCATGCCCAGGTACTCGATTTTTGTGCCTAAGTCATCTGTGCCTGAGCTTGAGCCTAAGTCATGAAGGCTAGATTTGAGATATGATGCCTCGACAACTATTCCCAAGTATTCAACTTACACACCTCACTTATGGTTGCCCAAGACTAAAATTGAGGCCAAGCCCTAGTGCTTGAGCTAGAGTCCTCGGGGGCCATGCCTTAGTCAAAGGCCAAACCTAGGTCCACAAAAGTTGGGCTCAAGACCTCGATGCTTGTACTAAGTTTCCAATTCCCTCTCTTTAGTTACCGACTCTCACTCTTAGGCTTGAGTCTCGAACACCGATGCTTGGGTTCCCAATGGTTGGACGCAAGAAACCCCAAATCTTGCGAGAGGTGTGACGGCCCTAGCGATAGTGCACGAAGGGCGGAGTCCCCGGATGTACGCAAGGAGGACATGTCTTTTGTCCCACATCACTTAGGGAGGGAGTTCTAGGTTAGTTTATAAGCACTTGAGTTCTTTAATCGTATATACGCATTTTAAAGCCGTGCGGGCCTTGGCCCAAAGTGAACAATATATGTACCGTGGGAGCACGGGTCCTTACAAAAGGCATCCCAGCTAAGTATTGCTTATATTATGCAAATAATGCATGTCTTTTAAGAAACCAAGATCAAGTTTTCTTTTTCAAACTATAGAAAATAATTTCTAATTCATTTTTCAATTTCAATTGAATATAGAAAAATATTATCATTTTTCCTGAATATCAATTTTTTTGCAAAATAAATAGAGGTTCAAGTTCATATACAAATCCGTGGCACGGTTGATGGGACAATTGTCTCTCTTTTCCTTTCACTAACACATACGAGATGAAAGTATTGCCAATCACAAACTTAGCGAAAACACCTTGGAAGATTTGCAAAGTGGAACAATAATTGAGTTCAGACATATGATGTGATTTGTTGTGTTGGAAAAGACACTCGAGCTGGAAGGTGTCACCAAAAGACGCTTGCAATTATTTCTGCCCATTATAGAAGTTAAAATAATAACATTCAAGTTTCTTTTTATCGAGTAAATCATAATTAGATAAGAAGAGAGAATTGGTCGATTTTTTTTCTATTTAAAGACAAAATATACAAATCATTGAAAATGCTAATAGACTATCAATTGCATAAGTACTCGAATCAATTTTTACAAGAGATAAACGAAGATTTGTATTGACTATCAATTGCATAAGTACTAGAATTGATTTTTACAAGAGATAAACGAAAATTAAAGCGACTTGCTCATTAAATTTATTAATAGAAAAACGTACACATATCATGTGATATTAATAAAATATGATACATTTTTCTTGTTACCATGTTTATCCCAATGGATTCCGAATACGTGTTTGGCAACCTTTATTGAAATAAGAATAAAAGTGGATGCGGAAAATAAACGTTGATTTTTTCTTTTGGGAGGGTTGGAGAAAAATTGGTGGAAGATTCAGATATTGGACATGTAGATTGTGTGACTTATTTTTGATATCCCGTATTTATTATTAATTATAGAGCATGTGTTCATAATATTATGATTTTTAATAAGTCGGGTCGAGTTGATATAATTATAAATTTGCCTTGACTTTACTCATATATTTGGTGTATGATCCTTAACCCGAGCTCAATTGAGTATTAAAGGTTCTGCTTACATTCTATTCGAAAAGAAAATTGAGATGCTCAAATTTTTTCACCCTTGCTTGATTACAGACAAGTCATGAAAGAACTCAGGCTTGAGCTCCAGCCTAATAAGCTTGAATAATTTATATATATGAGTACAAAGCATGCGAGTTTTGAGTTTTAATCGAATGGTTCAAGCATCAAATTTAAGCAAGTCAAATCCCAAGTAATGATCGAGCATGAGCAGCTCGGACTCGATTCTGCCCCAAACCAATATTAACCTTTCACGCATTCCCATTATGTCCTTATTTGTACAATTTTAATAAAGATTTACAGCTTTTCTTCAGTCACTTCTCTTTTTGTATAATTTCCTTTACCTCTTGTGTTGTTCACGCACACTAGAGCGGCAACTCATAAAAGAGGCAAAAGGTAATAATTTTACATTTCTGCCAAAATGTAGAATTTACTTGAAACTGAGAATATTATGAAAATGTTCTACATGAATAGGCGTTAATTTTTAGATATTGTGAAATTTTTAGAGATAAAATTGTTAAAATGCATATACCGTAAGATTTGGAAACTAAGAAATTTTAAATATTTTTCAAATTTCAAGAAATTATAAATTAATTATATGCTAATTTATGGGTCAGTATTTTATATAGTGAAAGTTTCCAATGTTTAGGGTAATAAAAGATCAAAGTGCACTTGCTGCAAGATTTGAATTAGGTAAAAAGGAAAAAAAAAGGTTATAAATAAGGGTTAATACCTCAAAAAACTCTAATTTGGTACACTAATGACAAATTTATCATGAATAAATTTTTTGACCATAAAAAATTCAAAGCTAATTTTTTTACTATAGTGCATTTGATTCAGAGGGGCTTCAACCTCCAAAGGCTTTTGTGAAAATATTGGAGTGTTTGGCAAATCTTTCAAGGGACTTTTTACCAAATGTTGACATTGGGAAAGTTGAAAGCCTAATGTTGATAGTAAGAACTAATTTTGGGCTTTCAGCATTTGGTCAAATGCCAAAACTCTTTTTTTTTCCTTCCAAAACTACTATAATTAATTCTTTAGTTTTTCGATTTTACCCCTTCGTTGTTCCAAAACTATCATCATCTTTGCCAAAAGTCAACAAAGAGTTTGGCAAATTTTTCTAAGGGGCTTTTTGACCAAATGTTGACATTGGGAAAGTTGAAAGCCTAATGTTGATAGGAACTAATTTTGGGCTTTCAGCATTTAGTCAAATGCCGAAACTCATTTTTTTTCCTTCCAAAACTACTATAACTAATTCTTTAGTTTTTCGATTTTACCCCATCATTGTTCCAAAACTATCATCATCTTTGCCAAAAGTTAGCAAAGAGTTTGGCAAATTTTTCCAAGGGGCTGTGTTGACCAAATGTGACATTGGGAAAGTTGAAAGCCTAATATTTTTTTTTTATCAGTAAAAATTTCATTCATTACTAAGTGGAAGTTTTGTTACAAACTAATTGAAATTCATGGCATAAGATAGATACTAGGGGTTGCGGTGGGCGGGTTACCCAGTTGGGTGGGAGGGAACCGGCTAGGTGGGCCTTTGCTACCCAGTCTGCGGCCCGGTTTGTAGCTCTTGGTTCATAGATTAAATGAACGTCTTGAAGATGGGCCAGTAAGTGCTTGCAGTCTTCAACTGTGGACCTTGCAGCCCATGGAGATTCCTCCAAGCCCAGCACGTGCAGCACCGCTAGTTTGCAGTCAGAAGCGATGGTGAGTTTGGAGTTCAAAGCATCTGATGTACTTGTTGTTCCTGTGCAGACAGACCCGTTTCTTTTGTCCCTTACCCATTGGAGAGCCCTTCGAATGGTTAGGGTTTCCGCTAATGTCGCTGACGGAGCTCAGATCTTCTTTGCAAATCCGTCGATAAGAAGACCA
Organism: Corymbia calophylla; assembly: GCA_014182845.1. NCBI lineage: Eukaryota > Viridiplantae > Streptophyta > Magnoliopsida > Myrtales > Myrtaceae > Corymbia > Corymbia calophylla. The sequence continues at coordinate 24,204,003 of CM024703.1, forward strand.
TGGGCGTTTCTGCAGACTGCCGCTGCTGCTCCCTCCATATCCACGCGACTCCACGCATCATCCAAGTTGAGTTTGAGGGCATCCGGATCTGGGGGTTTCCAGATCTCCATTCGTGGGTCAGAGCATCCGGCGCTGCTACTCTTCTTCGATCTCCATTTGGTGAAGTTCAGGTGTTCGCGTTCTGCTTCACTTATAGTTTCGAAGGGTCTTAGATTCTGCTGTCTGAAAATGCTTGCATTTCGTTGCTTCCAGATTGACCATAAAGTGCCTGCGAACAGAGCTTGGAACAGAGGAGATGCGTCGGAGGTAAGAGTCTCACTCACCGTTTTTTCCATCCTCGAGATCGATGTTGGGGAGGTGTTTACATTTAGTCTTTGGTTTGACCAAATCAGTTTTGTCCAGGGGCAAAGGAGAAAGAGCTGCTCAGGCGTTTCGATTTCGGCGTTGCAAATTGGACACCTCGGATTAGGTAAGAGATTCCGTTGATGTAGGTTTGCTTTTGTCGGGAGGGCGTCGTTGCATAATCCCCACATAAAGAATTTAATTTTTGGGAACACCTGTAATTTCCATATCTCGAACCACAATCGCTTGGGGGTTTGGTAGGAAGTTGATGCTGCTTGTGCTGGAATATCTGTTTGTTTGGCTTGTAGCGCATTGTAGCCGCTTTTGACGTGGTATGAGCCCGATGGGTCGGCGATCCATTGTAGTCTATCTGGTCCCGGTTGTAGGCTTAGGGGTATTGTGAGGATCTCTTGCATCGTATGGTCAGGAAAGAATTCAGCCAGTAGGTAGGAGTCCCATTCCCCTGTTTCATTGTTTATAAATGCTGATACTAGTGTAGGTTCGGCTCTATTTGGTGGACCCCCTATCTTCCCTGATAATAACCATCGGTCCTCCCGTATTCTGATGCTATTACCATTACCGACTTCCCACTTTGTTGCTGGAAAGCCTAATGTTGATACGAACTAATTTTGGGCATTTGGTCAAATGCTAAAACTCATTTTTTTCCCCTCCAAAACTACTATAACTAATTCTTTAGTTTTTCAATTTTATCCCTCGTTGTTCCAAAACTATCATCATCTTTGCTAAAAGTTAGCAAAGAGTTTGGCATTTTTAATAAAAAAAGAAAAATTAAACTCAAAAGCCCTTTATAAATTTTTTTTTGCCAAACACAATTTATGCTAAAATAGCTCTCTGCATTTTTTTTTTTACCAAATGCAATTTGCACATCTCAAAGCCTTTTAAGACAAATTTAGGCCGAAGGCATTTGCATCTGCCTAAAACCTATTGCCAAAGCTAAACCAAACGCAACAAAAAATCTAAACTAGTACACTTACAAATGAAGAGACTATAACCCAAATCAATATATTCATCAATGATCGCGTCTCATCAAAGTAAGCAATTTCATAGTATAGGTTAACGGAAATCAAAACTAATTGATGATAAATTTGTTATAATAGTATCAGTTTGTGTTTTTGATAATAACATAAATTGGTTTGAGGCAAGTTTCTTATCAATTCGAGGTTTTTTTTTGCTGCAGTATTAACCATGTAAATAAATTATTTAAATCAACCCATCCAGTATTGGACCCAAAGAAGAAAAACGGATCCGGCACACCGTAGCAGAATGAAGCCGTCCCCACTAGTGTGACCTCTCGGAAAATCCACGTGTCATCATCCCCGTGGCTCTTGGACTTTCTCTCCTACACTTTTCCTTCTCTTTCTGCTCTGCAACTTTTCCCGTCAAAGTTTTTTATTTTCTCGAGAAAACAGCATTAATCTACCTTTCTCAACCACCACCTGTCCTCTCTCTCTCTCTCCCCTTGCGTGCCATACTCCCCTCCCACGCCTCAATTCTCCCGCGGCTCCGTAGTTTTCCCGCCCGCCGCCCCTCTCCCGATCTCCGGCCTTCCCGCCATGACGCCGCCGGCGCTCAAGGCCGTTACGGTGACCCACGTCCGCTACCAGAGGGGCGACCGGCTCGGCCACTTCCTCGCGTGGATCTCGCTCGTCCCCGTCTTCATCAGCCTCGGCGGCTTCGTCTCGCACTTCATCTTCCGCCGGGAGCTGCAGGGGATGTTCTTCTTCCTCGGCATCCTCGTCTCCCAGTTCATCAGCGAGAACATCAAGGCCTGGGTCCAGCAGGCCCGGCCCGAGACCTGCGCGGTGCTCGAGATGTGCGATTCCCACGGCTGGCCCTCCAGCCACTCTTCCTACATGTTTTTCTTCGCCACGTACTACACCCTGCTCACCTACCGGGGGATCGGCCTCACCGACACGAAGAACAAGCCGCTCGCGTGCTTCTTGCCGTGGTGCCTGGCGGTGCTGACGATGTACTCTAGGGTTTATTTGGGGTACCACTCGGTCGGCCAGGTGTTTGCGGGTGCCGCGCTTGGGAGTGTGGTCGGATGGGTTTGGTTTTGGCTGGTGAATTCGGTGTTCTGTCGCTACTTTCCGGCGATCGAAGAGAGCGCGCTCGGGAGGAGGTTCTACATCAAGGACACTTCGCATATCCCGAACGTGTTAAAGTTCGAGTATGACAACGCGAGGGCCGCGAGGAAAAACATGGAATTTAAGAGCAACTGAGGCCGGCCGATTGGGAAATCATCTCAATAGGTGTGTTCTTCATCCTTTGCTCATTTTCTTTTATGGATTTGACATTTCAATTTGCTTTTCTGTCATGCTCTTCGTGCTTGGTACAACTGATTAAGGAAGGAAGCTTATCTTGGAATTTTTTCTGCTCTTGTCCAATTGAATTTCCCGTGTCTCTTTGCATTGTGGCTACGCCATTAATTTTCCTGGAAAGCTGATTTACATGCCGCATAATAACCATTCGTAGCTTCTCTTCCCCACATCGCCTTTTCTAGCTTAAATTAATGTTTTAACTTGGAGCTACTTTAGGATTGAGCTTTTAAGTTGGTTTCAATCGAATCAGTTCACTTTTACCAACCCTTCATCAATGAAGTTTATGTCATAGCCCCTAAGTTGAATGACTGCCCATGTCATTTACTTGTATGATGCCATTTATCCTGAACTGATAGCTCGTTGTTCAGAAATGTCCCTCTTCTTATAGTAAGAGCAGAAAGGAAATTGAGAACGAAACAAGGAGGAAAATGTAGCAGGAGTTTACAAGAGTTAAAGGTTGACTCTTGTGATTGGTGTATTACATTGGCCTAGAAACCACAATGAGAAAGGAAATCCTAGCCCTCCAGTCAAAGAAGTAGTGTTTTTCATGCAATTATCTTTGAAACCGCAAATGGTAATATGAATGAAGTCTACCATTTAACAAAGTTATTCAGTTTCTTCAGCAAATCTACTGCAAAAGGTTACAGTGAGTGCACTCTTTGAGATTCTTATATGGCATTGGTGTCTAAAGACATTCTTGAAGAAGAATGAACCTAGAAGTCCTCCTCCTTCGTTTTTCACCTTGTATGGTTTTTCAGTGTGGTTCTTCTTGTCTTCGGACCCATATTACAGGACTAAGCAATGAAAATGAACCCTAGTAAGGGAGAGAAGCTGAGTAAAGTGAATTGCAATGGAGTTGATGGTTATAAGTTGATGAAGTTTTCACGTGAACTTATCTGGTTTGAATGTGGTAGCTTGGTTTCTTTTGTTTTTGGCCACAGGTATTGAGCTAAAGATACTTGGGGAAATGCAAATGCATTCCCCAAAAGTTGAACCAAATGGGCCCATAGTTTGTTGACTTGTCCAAATATGTGAAAAATTTCGTTCAGTTATGCTTCATCTAGGTTTTGAGAAGATATTGCATTGATTATGACTCTGGAAGTCCTTGCTTAGTGAAAAGAACCATTCAATTCTATGGGCAATGTCCAGACTCCATTCTACTTTTAAATGGCACTCTGTTAATAATTGGAGACAATTGATGCTTCATAAAGTTACTGAGGTGCCTTGAGCAAATCGCTTGTGAAACTATTTCAGTGTATCATATGAACTTTTGTCTGGCTTTGGTATCTATCAAGGTTCTCGCAACGAAGTTAATCCAAAGAATTTCTGCATAGTTCATTATACTTCTTCATATTAGATCCTTTTAATTTTTCAATCACTAACCCAAAACTAGGAAATGATGAATTAAAGCTGAAAAAGTAGAAAAGGAGATTATGCTAGACTTGATGGTGGTAGAACATGTGTTACATGAGCTTTTTCATTCCATTGGCTCTTGTTGATTGAATTTGAGAAAATAAAAAAATCTTTAAATTGGTTTTTCACTTTTTCTTACGAACTTCATATTTGTGAAGCAACATCCAAATTTACTGTTACACCACCTTTTAAAAAGTTATATTTTTCTTGGCCTTTTTAACTCTTCTTGCTTTGTCTCCCTTTAAGTATTTATAATTTCTAGGCAGTGTAAGTGCACTCCATCGTTTATATGATTAAAGAATGATCTATGGTTAACTCTAGTAGTATGACTTCTAAGGACTTCCAGCTTCTTTCTTGGTTTATTTCCGAGGGCATATGGCTAGGCAATCTTTCTTCCCCTGAATAGAAGTGGTTAACTTAGACTGCCTGGTTTATACTGCAAATTCAGTTTATTTGTAAGACCACAAAATCCGCTCATATTTGGCATATGATGTAGTGTGTTCAAGGAGATGCATATATGTCTCTTGAAAGATGAAAACTTACTACTTCAAGCTGCAGCCCGAGCTATAAGACATTGGACTGCTGAAATTTGCCAACGATTTTAGTTCTTTGCTATCTAGGACGCAAATGACAAATTAGAGAGTAAGAAGTGATCATCTGCTTGGAGAGCAAAGAACCGTTGCGGATTGAAGTACTGAATATCAACCCAAAAAAAATTGTAGTATCCTTATGTTCTTGTGTAACTTTGATGTACTACAACAATTCTTTATAAATAAAATTTAATCTTATCGAGAAAACTTATTATTTGGTTCATGACCTTTCCGAGCTAACACACTCCGTACTGCAAGAGTCCCAACCTGTTGTTCCTATTTAATCTGCTAATTGAATCAAATTTGAAAATGAGCTTGTTATTATCTCAATTATTGGATAGGTAAGAATTGAATAAATTGGTCTTCCAAAATGATCATTCACATTTCTAGTTTGACTAAAGAATGAATCTTCATAATCACTAAAAATGTTTCTAATAATGATTATCTCCGAAGTTGGTAGAGTAAATGTTGATGAAAAAGTCGTTTTATTATGTATTCGTTTTATTATCTTCAAAGGCAGAGTTCGAACTGTTACCGCATTCATCTTCTTCAAGTTTAAAAAAAAAAAAAGTTTATGCAAGAGCAAATTGAAGTTGTGGTGGCGAATAATGGATATCAAAGATAGGGATATACATGCATATTACAAATTAACAAACTAGCAGGGAGAACTCATTTACTGCTTCCTGAAACTAAAAAGGAAAATTCATAGAAGCTTTGATATTTATTTTGTTTCTCGGTTCAAGTTTTAATGTAAATAACTGCAAATATGATATAATCATTGAAAGACCCAAAAGTCCTGGCAAGGATTGAGTCTATGAGGGATAATGAGCTTAATATGTCATTATTTGCAAATATATGGAAATGGTGAAGTTTTAGTCATGCTCTATTGTCTTGCCTTGAAATTTGCAACTACTTGACACATTTATCAGTATTGAGTCTCCTGGAAAGTTCTACGTCTGGAGCACAACTTCTATGTGTTTTCCCCCTTTTCTCCTTTTTTTGACTAGATCTTCCAACTGTAGTATACATGTTTCATATCACCTGTTGGGGGAGATTGATGGCAATTTGATCAACCACAATTTTTGGGCACATCAGTTACCTCACCTCTAGTTTAGAATAATTTGTGCTACTTTTTTTTTGGACAATGAATTGAATTAGTTGAAAATAATTCATGACTATCATCATATCTAGCACGGTCAGGCAGGCATAAGAAGTGCAAATTTAAATTTTGTTTCATGCAGCAAAAGAGGAGTCTAGATGGTCATTCTTTGGGACAGAATAATGTATAATTCATTACCAAGAGACTACTGCTAGTAGTGTCTCCTCTCTTTTAATGGAATGGCAACATATGATGTCCTTGGCTGATTCCACGCTTAATTTTGCTGGTAGAGCACTCCGGGAAAAATGTTTTGGATTTTGAGGCTTTCAGCTTGCCTGGAGCACAATCTTTTTCCCTGTTTCCTGGTACTGTCACTGAGCCAGGGGAGTGGGTTTATTAGGAAATTGCTTTTGCAAACCTACCTTTTCTGCATTAAAATGTTGAGTCTGTTGTATTGATCTACTTGTTGGACATCTAGATATTCCTTTGGGGTTTTCCGGTTTCCTGTACTTGCATTCGGGCTTGCACGAACCTTTCAGAGAAGTAGCATTTTCTCATTTCCTATTTGTAGATCTTGAACTTATTTTAGAGAAGTGGAGTGATGTGTGGAGCTAATTTGCACGGTGCATGTGCCTGGGTAGATGGACCTGGTTAGTGCTATCAGGACATGTGCCCTAGCTTCTTTTTCAATTAAATCATATAGAAATTGCATCATGCTTCTATAAGATGGAATTGGACCCAACTATTCTGGTATCTCCTCTCCACACACCCACACACACAGATTTATCCTTGCATGTACCTTACCTTACACATCCTTGTGCTTGCATGTGTGTGCAACAAAGGTATGCACCTAGCTCACACATGTTCTATGGTCGTGGTTCTGCCAAAACTTTTTGCTACCATCATAATCTGCAATTTGATGACTATTTTCATAATCTTTGTTCAATTCAGGTGAGGTGCTCCAGATGATTAATCAGTACGGATGAGGAAATAATATACGTCCTTTGCCTTCTTCAGATGGCATAACTTTTGGGGCTAATCTGAGTTTCCGAGGCTAGATTCCAATCCTCATATTAGAATGACAGAATTTTGATATTCTTGGAGAATTCTGCTTAGTGGATGGAAAATGTGAGTCTTTATTTATTTATTTTCAGTTATTGGAGAAACTGGAAAGATTTGCTTCTAATCTACATCCAGAGGTTCAAAAAACGAGTCTGCTATGTTCTGGACCAGAAGTGAAAGCAGTAGTCATACAAAAGTGCTTTCGTTATCAATGTTATTACATAAGAATGCAGATATACTTATGGGATATCTATTGGAGAACTCTTCTCGAAAGTTTGAATTGCCATTACCATCTTCTTCAACTCTACTTATTGAATGAGAGCTAGTTTAATCGAAAAGCTTCTGCTGTCTTTGGTTCTCTTGCCGAACCTGTGAATCTCTCTTTTAGTATAGAAAAGAATGGCTACATCTTCCATTGGCCGAATAGCCTTTGTGCAGTATTTGTTTGAACCTGTCATACGATTTCTGAGGACAGGATGGTTTCACTATCACTTGGCACTCATTTTCCAACTTCATCGATACATTGATATTACTTCTTTGGCCGCGACTGATTGGTAAGTCTTGTTACTAGAATTGTGAAGCAGTAATTTAGTCCTTGAAAAGTAATTTAATCCATATTATGCTGCTGCTGGCCGGCGATAACGAGTGACATTACGAACTCATGACAAGTACATCTAAAACATGCTGAGCTGTAGCTGTGGCAGGATTCTGTCATCTACCAGCAGACTCGGGGAAAATATTGGATTTGGCTGCAGAAGTTGTGCCACCGCAATAAATAAGAAGGGCTCTGTAGTTGCGTGTCCAAAGTGGGCCCCAAATGTCAGATTATGTTGAATTGAGTGGGCATTCTTCTCTCCTCTCCTCTCTGCCCTGCTCTCTCTCTCTCCCGACTCTCTCTTCACCGCCCCCTCTCTCTCACACCAAGCTCTTGTCCGACCGACGAACCACTGCGCCTCCCATCTGTCTCTGGCTCATCCTGCATTCTCTCTCTCTCTTTGTCCGACTCTATCTCTTTTTGCCCGACGCTATTGACTTTGCCCCTCCTCTCTCCTTCCGACGAACCACAAAGCTCTCGTTTGATCGACAAGCCACCGAGCCATCCCTACGGCTCTGCCGTTGCTGAATCGTTGCCTCCTCTCGGCTGTGCCTCCTCTCTCTCTCCCTCCGAGTCACAATCGAGCCCTCGTCCTATGGGCCACCGTGCTGCCTCTGCAGGTTGCCTTTGCTGTTGCGAAGTTCATTGATCGGGCACGGTGGTTTGTTAGCCGGACGAGGGCTCAGTGGGAGAGAGAGGGGCGAAGAGAGAGTCGGGTGAGAGAGCGTGCAGGAGAGAAATCCCCACTTTGGACACATGTGGCAACGTCAGAGCCTCTCTTCTTTATTGCATCGGCATATTTTATATAGCCAATATTTTCTCCGGACATTCACCCGATTATCTCAAGCTAACGTTTAAGAATGATCACTTTGGTCACGCGCAGATATGACCGTCAATCACGCTTTTAAGAACGCCTTCTGAGTTCAACCTTTACATCTTGTGTGCATGTGTTAGCTGCTGATGATACGAGTCGATCATCATCAACCGCGTCGTGCGTATATTGCTTCTCTGTACGTCGTTTAATTACATAATCCCGGTAGACTGGAAAGTAAATCATTCAACTCTCGATATTGTACATGCATCCTACTGAAATCGAAGGACATGGTGGCCGAAAGATCTAAATAGATGTATCCTCCCGTATGGCATTTATATCCCGTCTTGCGACTGTAATGCACGACGATGCTGTCACCAAGTAGGTGTCCTATGAAGGCCCGATTCGTGCGCATCTTTTCCTACTTGCCCAGTTGGAAACCGAATGCTCATCTGTCTTTCGCTCTTCAATTTTCCGATGCCATCATTGCCTAAACGACGGCATTTCCAACACGGAAGCCCGAGAAATGCCCCTGGAAGAGCCTCCCTCGTTGATTCTCACATCGTAAGCCTCGTCGAACCCTTCCTCCGTGACCTTTCCTTTCGCATGACTGCTCGAGGAGGGAGTGCTTTGGTCCGGCGCCCTCCTGGCAGCTCCGAAAGACGACCGTGGAGCATCAAAATTCGCGGCGGGGCTTGCCCTCGAGGGGTTCGACTCGAGAGACAGAGAAGTCCGAGGGGATTGAAAGAAGGCTTGTTCCAGTTTATGGCGGTTGTTCCTCCTCTCCCTCACTTCGGCATGCCATTGCTTTATTATGTTTGCCATTTGCTCCTCCAGGACTTTGCTTTTGAAGTGCGAACCCATCTGGTGTCCGCCAAAATATAAGCAACTTACGGGGAGAAAATAAAACATATATGCGATATTTTATATTATAATCATAACAACAATAATTATTATATCATGTTATGTTATGTTATGTTATGTTATGTTATGTTATGTTATACCTGCGTGACAAGTGCATATAGGGGAAGAGTGATGTAGCAGCAAAGCACTTGAACTGTAACCCTGACAAAAAAAAATCATACACTTGGAATATTAATAATCCTAACAATTAGTGTGTGTGTATATACAAATAAGGAGTAAGAGTAGAGGCTAAATAAAGATATGTAGATAAATATACCAAAAAAAGAAAAAAGATAATGTAGATAAGTTCTTACGCCAACACCACTCTTGTCACAAGGATCACGGTGTGCTCATGATAGCAGGATTGCACCCCGAATTGAATCTGATGGGAAAATACCCGAGAAAATCGAATATCAATTCTAATAAATTATTTAAAAAATACCCAAAAAAATAAAAAATTGGGAGGTGCATTAGAACAAAGCAGGAAAAACTGCTCACCGTGACCCAAATGAAGAACGCAACTTCGAACGCATTCTGAAAAGATCACAGGAACAAACCGAAACGCGTTAGTTTCCCGGTATACCCTAGTATGCAAGCTCTCAAATGCCGGGGTTTCGGCGACAATTTCGCGCCCTCTGGCATTGCTATCTCGAGCCGAAACAAAACGCGAGCTGTACTTAAACACGGACGTACCACGAAAAGAGTGTAGTGAATAAGGGTGAGGATGAATTTGGGATGGCCGAACCAGAAGAGGTTGTCGTTCGGCCTCACGAGCGGAGTGCCGATGATCACGCTGTTCTGGTTCTTCATCTGCAGAGCCATCCTCGCTACGATCACTTCCAGTTTGGTCCCGACCACCAGCACCAACTGCAGTTTTCAATATCATCAACAGGTGAAAAATTAATTTAAATTAGAGAAATAACGTAAATATGTCATGAAATCATGCTGAATTTATCGTACTTACCAGGAGCGGGACGTAAGAAACCCAGAGATAGACATTCCACCCTTAATTTGTGTCAAACGATAAATTCCAAGAATAATCGTCAGTTGATATCAAAGTTAATAGAAGAAAAGCATCGAAAATTAAGTAGATATTGTTGAAAAAAATTCAGAATTGGACTGAAAGAATTACCATGAACGTCCACGAGCATGAATATGACGACCACGAACCACATCACGGGGCTGTCAATAATCAAGAAAATCAGAGTAGAAATTTGAATTCAACGATCTAATACCTAAAAATCATTTGCTAAATTTGACAAATCGGTCCGAACATGAGGCATCAGAAATTTTCAATTTTAGATGGGAGGAAAAATAACGATATGGACAGCTCGAAACCTAAAATTTTTTGACACATGATGTGTTGAACCATCATTATTACTCCAAATTTGGAATTTGAATTGTAGAAATGAAGAGTATAGCCAGTCACCTGATGCTGACCACGACCTTGAAGTCTTCCTCTAAAGACCGCTGTATGTACCTTTGGAAATTGAAATTATTATTGCGGGCCGACGAGTGCGCCTGAAAATCAAACATTGTCACAATCAGATTTGACTAATTCACCAAATCAATCAATCAATCAATCAATCAATTAATCTCCAAATAATGCATTTAATTAACACGATTTAGCTAAATACAATTACCGAGATGAATCCGTGTCTGAGGGTGAGGTAATCGACTTTCGCGACGGAGTGAAAGAACTGTCTGAAAAAACATTTCTGGACCCAACATTGAAATTAGACATTAATATTGGCAATAATACAAACTTGACTGCCTTATTAAAAAATAAAATAAAATAAAGGCTTTCCTTAATTCGCTTGAAATAAACAGTTTGTAAGATATTTTCTAAAAATGATTACTTATATCACTTGAAATAATTAGTCGATACTAAATAATTTCATTATTGATAAGATATTATCTTTAAATATTTTCATGAACGATGAATATATTTTTCATTTATTTTCTATAAGTTATGCAAGCAATCATTTGTAAGAAAATATTTTTAGATAATTCATTTTCTGTAAAAGAAGCACACTTAAAAAAGAAGATTGATTAGGGTTAGAAACGACTTACGATCCACAAATTGATGGATATGCCTGAAAAAGTTGTCATGTGCCGTCTCCCAAAGGTGGTTTGCCTTGTGAATCTGAATCTATTTGGATCTGAAACATTAATGTTCATTTGTCATATTAACAGTGGACCACCCCCCAAGAAAAGAGAAATGAAATTAAAAAAAAAATTGCCTGCCGAGAATTAAATATGATTCAAAACGATTTATATTTTCAAAAAATTATGAAAATGATCTTGCTTGGCTTAGAATAAAGAGGGGAAGAAATGGGGGTTCATCTAGAAGTAGTAGACCAACAAGAACCAGTTGTTTTAGGGAACGTGCTTTTCCTCGAAGTCATCGTCGACTTACCGGTCAGATCACGACGTGCATGTTCATATTCAGATTTCTTTTCAGTTTTATCAAATTTTCCAATTTTTTTAATCTGAGAAAAAGGGCAAGGTTGCAAATTACAACTTATATTTTAATTTTTGACTAGTACAAATATAGTACAAAAGAATTGTACGGCTAGTCACAATTGCCACATATGCTCGAGAATGTTGAAGGGTTCAACTTTTGCTTGAATGCTTAATTAAAGCGCCTAAGCAGTTCGAAAATTTAAAATCACATCAAATTTGGATATAAAAATACCAGAAAGCTATGGAATAATTAAAAAAATTTGATAAGTAGGACTTCAAATATTTTTTTTATTAATGTGGACATATATATTTCTTTTGATTCTTGAATTTTCATATTCTTCCACAGATGATATATATTTAAAGCCTAGAATAAAGGGTATCTTAGGAATAACATAAGAAACCAGTTACCTGAAAAAAAAAAAAGAAGAGAAAAAGAAGAAGCAAAAACCATCATTTTATTTTATTAGTTTGTCATAATTTTTCTTTATCAGCCAATTATTGTTGACTTTTCCTGAACCGCGGTTGACTAATCTATTTAAGTGGCTCCAACTCCTCTGGATTCTGAAGGCAAAGGCTTCTAAATTCGGTAGTGGGATTTCCAGAATGCAAACAAATTCATTGAATGAACGCCTGATCTCTGAGGATTATTATTATTAATTAATTTATTTTTCCAAGATCAGAGAATGGCCCTCCATTTTAGACTTGCCCATTGAAATGAGTAACTATTTGGTGGATAGGTCACCGCTCTAATTTAGTCATGCAAGCAAACATCAAATGGACTGAAAAGATCGTTCTCACAGATGGAGGAACGTCTAGATGATACTATGGTCATACGTGAGTACCACGAGAGAAAAATCTTGGTTTGGTTCAAGTCAACTCAGCCCCCTGGATTGGAATTGGAATAATCTATGCCGCGTAAAACAACGGAAAAACGGGTCTTTTATGTTTCCCCTCTAGAAATTTATACACAAATTTCTTATGATCAAACTAGATTTAGGTCTTTCGATATTTCTAACGTGTGATCACAAATATATGTACTTGTAATTTTTTGCACGCACGGAATTTGTTTTAGAATAAACGTCATGACCCTATGAATTACTCAGACTTGATTTTTTTATCTTCTCAAATCAATCGCCATGCCTCACGTAATGTATTATTTACTTTTTAAGTTAACATCTCATGATCTCATTGGGATAAGAAAATGAGTGATTTGATTCCTCCTAAAATTAGATCTCTCAACCCTATATTTTGATGAATTCTTCTTCTTTTTTTCCTATAATAATAATTTATCTGCAGTAAAAAAGAATAAAGAGTTCGGGTTTATATGAAGATTGAACGTACCATTGGCGACCAGATACTCGGTGGTTTGAGTTTCTCTTTCCCAAGCTTCCCAACGCCTCATCTGACAATTTTTATCAATATCAAAATCAAAATCTACTTTTGTATTTATTTCTAAGCATAAAGCATAAATCTATAGTAATTTCTAATTTTTGTGCTGTATAAATGTGTATAACGTGGGGATTAATTTTGTTTAATTACCTTTAATTTGCCCAAAGCCATGGTGATCACACTGTACACAATCTGCATTGCCGCCAATACGAAGATGAAGATCTGGAGCTGCTGAAGCCCTTGTTGGGTCACCAATGACACCTTTCCCTGCAAATTTTTGTTTATTGTTTATGTCAAATCATCTCTACAAGAAAGGAAAAAAAAAAAAACCCAGAACAGTAGCTTTTGCATGCATAGTTTTTCAATGGATGTCATGCCTAAGGATTCGACTACAGGTTTTCATTATCGCTATGAACTAGTTAGTCCTATTTTACATGTCCTAGTGTAAAATTGATGAGCTGCCGATATGACGATGTTCATGGATAAGTGGTTCTTCATTAATCTTCGAACTACATAACGATAATTTGTCGTGACGATGAACATTGCAATGAAGATGATCCTGAACATATATTAGCCACAAGGGACGAGAGTCACTGCGGACATCGCTTATAAGGAAAATTGCACCGCAACAAAGAAAATTCGATTGGAAAAAATGAGCGTTCATATACTTTCCATCATATTGTGATAAACTAGATTAGTTAAATCTGGGTACTTACTCTCTCTCTCCCTCTCTCTCTTCATCAAGAGAAAGATCGATTTTACTTCTACATTTAATAGATATTTCATGAAATTTGGCAAGAAAAAGGATAATAACAATACAATATACTATCAACGCTCTACCTCTGAGCTGCAAGGATCGGTGGCTGTGCTGTTTGTCGTCGTCGCCGTCGTCGTGTCTTCATCATCTGCCAGTTGCCGCCATGGAAGCCATCTTTCGACTGCCATTGACGAGTTCGCAGCAGCTGCCGTCAATACCATCTCTCCCAAGATGCGCCCGACTTGGAACTTCTCCGTCGATTCGGTGGACGTCGAAGATTGCTTCTTGCAAGGAAGCATGGTGTCTGCGAGCTCGGCAGAGATGCAGATCTTTGATATTGATTCTTGAGTCACCGCTAAGAGCAGGGATACGAACCCCAGCAGCATCAACTCTGCAACGAGAATGAAGAAAACTTACTAAACAATGAAAGAAAATTATATGATTTTGTCAAGAAGTGTTAGGTAAGCATTACTTTTGGAATGCACATACACATGATAACTAACCACGAGATATTGAGAAAGACATGGTTTTAGACATGAACTACTTTTCTATACTAAGTTTCATATTAAATTTCATGGACCGAGCCCAGTGATGATTGAAACTAGACCATACCAGATTTAAGTCTCTCCACTGCCTCCGTCAAGGCGCGCTTCCGGTGTCTCTTGAGCCACTGCGCCACCATGGAGTTCATTTAAGTTCATCGATCGTGGTATCCAAAAAAAGAAATCAATGAAAAGGAAACGGCAATAATAGTATGATCTGATTGATTGCTTACGTTGGTGAGGAGTTCGATGAGGTGCTCGAGAATGAGGGAGGTCGATATGAAGAAGAAGCAAACCACCGCGAGCGCCCACGTCGGGGTGTACTCCAGAGAACTTCCGGTGGTGGATCCACTGGCGGCGGCCATGATATTTGGTAGAGCTCTCTCCTTTTCTTTTCCCTCTGGTTTGCCCTCTCCTCTTTTTCAGGGTGAAGTGGAAGACAAGATGAGCACTGGCGAGATGGAAGACCGGAGAGGATATTTCTATTTGATAAGCGAAAACCGGAGAGGATGATATAAGCAGAAGATGCACCAAGTCTTTGTGCAGAGACAGCTCGTTTTTTGGGAACGAAACGTGAAGGAGCTTCGTCCAATTGTGCTGCGCAGTTCCCTCACGTTCACACTGCATTCCAAATCGTCGGTTCGGTTTCTGAGTTTTGCGACTTGAGCTATTATTATTTATGTTTTGGGGCCCCAAAGAAGAAAGTCTTCATCGAAACTCGTTCCTCATCGTAGTTCGAAAAGCCTTCAATTCTCGCTATTACGCCGAGTTGAAGATCGGTAGATATGTCAGGCCCGACCAACCCGACCTTCGAGAATCTACAGTGGGTTTTCATTTGCATATTGACCATCATCAACTCATTCGTTTCTTTATTTTTTTCTTATTCCGTTCTCGATTCATTCCTGTCTTCGCCTTCTTTCGTTTCCAGCGTGTCCAACGGCGTGCTCTAGGAATAGACTTGTGAAGATGGGCATGGCGCCATTCGCGCGAGATCCACCGTACATAGTTTCCACAATTGGCGGACGGTGACAAGGAAATTTGACAGAGGATTTTCGGCGGTGTTCGACTTCGATGTCTGACGGGCACTTAGATATACTTTCGCGGCCTTTGTTGTTCTGTTTTCATCGTTCGCCCTTGGATTTTTAGTAGTCCATCAAAGGAAATTATCCATACTTGCCTATGAGCCGTGTCATCCAAGACATTAGAAGCATGAATTTGATCTATAACAGAAGATTTTTCTGGCTTGGAAAAGCATTCTCTTTGAGTGGTTCCGGCAAATGCCGTACGTCCTCAAAGTTTGAAGAAAAAAGAGGAGAAAACGCAACAAGCGTACGTCCTTTCTGGAAAGTTTCTTGTAATGATATATGTTTGACTTAGTGGTCCTTTCGTCTGATCTTTTGTTTAGGTTAAATTTTTACATAATCGAAGTACTAGTCAAATGTTGTATAATTGAAAAAGCTATTTACAGTCGTGCACGTCGAATATTTATTTGTTTTGGATGGTTTTGGGAGACCGCAAGGCTTTAAAGAAAAGTAATCAAAATGTTAAAATTGACCGATCAGGAAAATTGAGGCATCGTAACGTGATTATTATAGGTAAATTTCTTCTGATGCATGAATCTAATTGACTAAATTAAAGTCCTCTTTCCATGCATAAGCATTTGGAAACTTTTTGATGAGATGGGTTAAATCGAAATTCGAATGAAGTTGAATGAATTTGCCATTGACTTAACACTTTTGCTTCAATATACAATTTTGACCGCAATTGGGCATTGATTTTCGTGGTGCCCCCATTCCAATTTCCTTCTTCTTCTTCTTTTTTTTCGGTCGAAATATCAATTTCCTCCTTGGGGAGTTGATGTTTTAGCTCCTTAAAAAAATATATTATTCAAATTATTTATCCCAAATTTGTATACCTGTAACAAATTTATCCAAACTTAATTTTTTGACTATAAAAAAATCCTAAACTTGTAAACTTATTTACCCTCTATTAATTTTCATTAAATTGAATTAGTACTATGAAAAATCACTAATTGATAAACCTTGTGATAAATGAAGGATAAAACTCCAAATTAATACACTCATAAATTGTCATGTGTCATTAAACTTAGTAATTTGACAGTAAAATTTAATGAAAACTAATGAATAGTAAATTTGTTATAGTTGTATCAATTTAGGATTAGGAATAAATTTATCACATGTGTACCTATTTAGAATTTTTTTATATTTATATTAACCCTTTCTTCTTTACCAAATAAACACGCTCTAAAACTTAATTTACCATTTGATTGTAGTTGAAATGACATATGAAGATACCCGTCCTCATATCAATGAGAGAGATCTATAACTTGAAGTAGCTGGAGCGACGTTGTTCCTATCCATCTTTATTAATCCTTATACGTTAATTATTTAATACAAAGGTCTTAATTAACACCTGTTATTTCGTTCTAGTTATGGATCATTGTGCATGTATCATATGACGAATCAAGTCGCAGGTGCTTTCTTCCCCCTCTTTTCATTTTTTCAGGTTCCTTGGTGTCAAAAGTCAGAAATGATCTGCGCGTAGCAACGAATTGACTTCTAAGTAGTCAACCACGATGTTATAAAGAAATTGGCATTTAGAAAATGACAAGATATACAAGGAGAGTGCTGTTTAATAAAAATGCCGACCAAGTCGGTGGTCTTCGTCAAGGAAAGCCGAAAACTAATGGCTGTCGTTCCAAGATGTAGTTTTGATGAAATCAATGAGGGAATTATAGAGTAGTAAAAGGTGAGTAATGATTATGTCGATTCGAAGTTCAATTGAAGATTAAGTTGTAATGCGAACAAGAATTGCCAATTCTCACCGAAACATCATTTTCATGTGATTTGTGTTGTAAAAAATGACCGGTACGTTTCGTGCTCAGTGAATTGAATTGGATTGACATCAGGATTCATTATGAAGACATTTAGTCTCCAACCTATATCTAAACAATATCTTCAAAGGATGTTCGACATTAGTAAGCTAAGGAATTTGATATCTTAACATATCAATAACATGTGAGTTCGAAATAGAAAACAATGATCAAAAGGAGGGTCTCAAACTTTCAATGAGTAGTTCATGGCATGAGATGCTCGATTTTCTAATTTCAATCATGTGAAAATCAATGCCGACTCTTTTTAAGATTCCACTATCAAAGTTCACAATCACAAGTACGTATATTTCAAAAGTTCCAAACCCTTGAAATAATCCATTAATCCAATAAGACCAATTAACATACGACACAAACCCTAAATATGCCTAGACTGTACACGAATTGTTTGTATTTGATGGAATGGCAAACATAATTATGTCCTGTGCTAATGACAATCCATGTACCACAATTGGGTTTTCTTAACCCCAATTGAAAAACAAGAAAAGGGACATTATAAACTTTGTTGGCATCTAAATTTTATTTTTTTGGACTTTGTGGTCCTGAATGAATTATAGGATCCAAAGAACCGTCCCATGCGGCAATCCTGGTTATACTTTTGATCATCGGACTATTGCACTCACCGCTCACGCAAGCATTGCTGAAGAATAAACAGCCTCCTTTTTCAGCTCAAGTCGCCCCATGAATGATACCAAAGAAAAGGCAATACAAAAAGAGAAGTAATGTAAACAGTCGCAAACAGGTCGTATGTGGGCATTTGGTCTAGTGGTATGATTCTCGCTTAGGGTGCGAGAGGTCCCGAGTTCAATTCTCGGAATGCCCCCGTTTCTCCCTCCCTTTTTTAATATTTAGGACATTTTGGATCATTTTTCCCAGATGAAACATACATCGCTTGGGATGTTCATCCTAATGAGGCCCCCCTCTCGATTCCCCTTTTATATCACATTCCAAAGGAACTAAAGAATCATATGACCCAACCCACATCCCCGCTACATGATAAAGTTAAATTGGCGTCCACGAATCATTATGGAAGCCTGAAATAAATGAATTAGAATCTTTCAGATAATCCCTATACAAGTCCCCTAAGCATCTTGAGACTCCATTTGGAGGCGGGTATCTTTTCGAATATTTACATAATGAGAGAAACGACGAGAGGAATAAACTTAGGTTTGCTTTGAGCCCTCATCCACCGCCGGAGCTTTGCAAATCGGACATAAGTTCTTCATCGATAGCCACTTTCTTATGCAGTCCACATGGTAATCATGGCCACAAGTCTTCAGTGCCCCGACGTAATCCATATTTTGGTACTCCTCCTGCAACACGGCAAAATTTCAAGCTGCAAGTGAAGCATTCTATATTTTATGCACAGCATTAACGTCTATAGTAAATACTTGGCGGATTGATGCAAAAATTCATGGAGACAGCAGCCGCGAAAGTACTTCAATAATTACCATACTACCAAGTAAAATGATCAAGAAACTTAAAAAAGTGATAAGAGGTTGCATTTTGGGCATTTCAACAAGTCTACAACATTTACATCATCTATTCATGCAATTAAGATGAATCATTCAAGACTGAAAGCTTACCAGGCAGATAACACATCTACTTTGATCCTGAAATTTCTCTGATGAATATTGTACAGTTTCTGTCAAACATTTTGCTATTGAATCCTCAGACAAGCCTGTACTGACATTACCAATCCTTTCCCCTAATGCCAGCAGTTCCTGCTCAAACACAGACATTTAATATCGAGGAACCAAAATATCAAGAATAATAGGACACATGCAATACTTGTATTCACCTCATAGCTCATGCTATCTATGTCTAGCCTCAAGTCTCGGTGCTCATCGAACACACTTCTTGAAGCATAAAAGCCTGAGCGATCCGCAATCATGAATCCCTTCAAAAAATTAAAAACCAAGAAATGAGAAACAACGCAATAAACATTTTTCTAGTAAAGTAAACATCCGGTTAGGAGTTAATGAAGACAGAAAAAAGAAAAAACTATACAGAAACATCTATGCACTTCTCACATTCAAAGTCACTTACAGTCCAAACAATGGAGACGTCAACCAGGTCAATTAGTCATTAACAGTAGAATATTACTATCTGTTCTTGCCAGACTCTTCCTTTAAATAACCATATGTCAATACAGTTTTCTCTGAGAGAATAACATCATCTTCTAACTAGCATGAGGCCCTGAGACGTCAACCAGGTCAACTAGTCATTAACAGTAGAATGTTACTAGCTGTTCTTGCCAGACTCTTCCTTTAAATAACCAAATGTCATTACAGTTTTCTCTGAGAGAATAACTTCATCTTCTAACTAGCATAAGGCCCTGATCACTCCAAGGGCCTATGAACAGGCTGCACAACTTTCAAAGGGCAGGTTTCATGAAAAAGAACCTGCATCTAGAACTGTCACAAAGCCACATAATATTTACACAGCTTCCAATCGAAAGAGATCTCGCTAAAAGAAAACCTCTGGAAAACCTTTCCCCCAATGTCAACAATTTCCTGAACTTCATCTCCTGCTAACTTATCAGATATCATTTCTAATACCGTGAATAACTGAAAACTGGGAAAAGCATCATACATTTTTAACTAAAACTTCAATTATCACAGAACATCTTGATAAGAAACCAAGTGCCACATCCATGGCTCCTGATAATTAATCAATTTGGTAAATAAGTTGCAACTTTTGCAACCGGAAAAGACCATTTTCCTCCTGAATGCATTTTAATCTTCCCCAAAAATGACTACACACCTCATATTCTAATTGATCGCGGCTACTTCCTTCATCAGGAAATGACCGAAATCTTTCAGTAGATACCCTTGATCTCCGAGCCCCATCATTGTTACGCCATCCTATAGCAGAAAGTGGTCTTGAATGTCTTGAGTAACCATCTGCAACTGATGGCAGTCTCTCTTCTGAAGGTCCCACTTGTAAAGATCGCAAGCTGTTTGAAGAAGGCCGGGGATCTCGGCTAGATCTTTGAGAAGAGATGCCACGAACACTTCTCAGTGGCTGGCTTGAGGATCCGAGATGACCTTGACGGATGATAGGATTTCTCCTAGAAATAAAATCAGATCCACCAGTCTCTATGGGAGAACCAACATTACTGCTTCCACTGAAAGACTGGTTTGGCCCGTCTCTATATCCACCTACATCCACAATTTTTCCATATTGGACCCCTAAAAGAAGAATTATGCAAAAACCGAATACATGAGAAAAAAATTGAGTTTAAAATGTACCTGAAATTAACATCCTCCCATGAGCAGGAGCAACAGTGGTATGGCTCCAGTCACATGTGAGACCATTAGACTGACCTTGAAGATCTACCACGCGAGGATGCTCCACCGGGTTACTTGTATAAATAAAATTGTGTGGATTGGTTGGCATATGTGTCCTGGACACATTGGTATCTATTTCAACCCCATAACGGCTTCTCACATTCCTTAAAGGACCCTCACCCCTGATTGAAAGGTTGTTGGGCCCATTGTAGGTGTAATCTCCATTAGCAGAGAGATGATCCCAAGGGGCGTGAAGCGTGTCAATGTCTGGTTCGTCCAGCCGTAATTCAGAAGAGACAGGAGGAGCAGAGGAACTTCCACTTCCTGTACAGTAGTATCTGCTACTGCTGCCTCTCTCACACAATGAAGGTATTACAGGGCTTTTTCTCTTAAGGTGTCCTCTTCCACCATCAGCTGTGAGATCAATAAATCCAGCATCGACACCATATGGCGCATGACCATTGTAATGTGATGATGACGACGACGACGAGGATCCATGACATGCATAATTTTCTGTCGATGCCCTGAATGTCCCAATGTTTGGTGCGTGCACAAAAGAATCCTGAGATAGCCCAGCAACATTGGGTTGACAATGTGGCAACACATCATTGTGACCAAGAGGAACATATTCACTTGACCTTGGTGCAGTCCAATGAGAAGCATAAGGCACTCCATTCACCGCCACATTCTCCACAGGATAAAAGTAAGAACCATTCTCTACAGAACTTCCCCTGGCTGCATCCATTTGAATAATTAAGTAAAGCAGAGCATGGGCTATGAATAAATAGTCTACAAACACTTGAACAACCAAAAATCTTATGCGTTCACCTTAATGAACACCTGAATCCATGACATGTTGAGGGCATACCCATTAGTAAAAATGTATGGGAATGAATCATCTATCATTCATAAAAGTTAGCAAGTTCTAATTGTTGCCTACACAAGAAATTAATTCATCATAGAGGGATAAAGACGGGGCAGATCTGACAGTGTCAAGCAATGATTGTCCTCTTTTTGGTTGCTAAAAGACACAGGTGCAGTGAGCAAGAAAAGCATGCCAACAAATAGCAAGTAACAACCAAGTACCTAATTGCATATTCGGTTGCTCCATATTCAAGTTATTCCAGCTTTGGGCATGGTTACCCTCAAATGTCTGAGATGCACCAAATAAATGTCTATGCCCCATAACTGCACAAAGAAAAGCCAAAGATGAGTCAAATCCCAAAGCGAAAGGACACCCTGTGTCAGATGAAAGATACTGAAACATTGGTCATTAACATAATATTTTTTAGATTAAGTAATCAGCATCATTCCACCAGAGTTCATTTAAATTATTTCCTATTTCATGGCATGCTACCTGTTCTGCTAAGTACTGGCAAACCCTTCTATGGTACATTAATCTGATTTCTTCAGGGGGAAGCCATCTTCTCTCAAGTCTCAACATTGGATTCAACAGCCTTCCACTAGATATGGTAAATACTAATGCTCAGCAATGCATTCTAAAAAGGTCTAGGGACCATTAACCGATGAAATTTTGGCTCAAAACCGTCTCTCGCAATAACTGTACGGTTTCAGTTTTCTATTCTCCATAGATCATTGTATGTATAGCTGCAAGAGATTCATATAGGAAGTCATAAGCCCTTTTAACATGCTTCTCAATCAACAAGGCATTTAAAAAAAAACAAAAAAAGGCTAATCTTTGATTAGGAGAGAGTAGAGAGTGGATGATCAATTGGAATTTTTTTGCCTTCTTTTCTTAATCTCATGTCATCCACTCACAAGGTAAGCCAGCACAACAAACTTCAACACTTCTGTTGAAATTCAATGTCATGTCTAAGCATAACATCAAGGACTTTAACAGCTAATGTAGCTGGCTCGTATCTCATTATTTTCATTACATTAAAGGATTTTGTAATGTAGATGCATGGAGTGGATAGGTAAACAAGCATGCTCAGATAACATTTTAATCAAGTTCATCCTTCTTACTGTAACACCACTTTGCATGATACATATCTAAAGTCCCCTATACTTTCTAGGTGACTGCCAGCATTAGTAAATTATTTGCTCCATTCAGGAAGGTATCAATCTTGATATTTGCAGGGAGTATGCTATACATCTGCAACATAGATATCCCCACCATCGTGTTTGAGACCTATGCATACCACAGTCTGTCAAGATATGTGAAAAGACCAATTAAGAATAGAAACTACGCTAATGCAACCAAACTTCTGTTAGCATTGGCAAAGATACGTTTGCTGATGCATTTTAGACAGAGAAAATTAAAACAACCCAATCCTCAAAAGCACACAGTACTTAAACTATTATTTTACGTTAGGACTGGTACTGAAGAATTTTCAGACCTAATGAATATAGTCAGAAACTAAAATTAGCATCGTAAAACACAAATAGGAAAGTAAGAAAGAAAGAAAGAGAGCAACGACAAATTTCTCAACACGTATCCAACTTTTAAATGCCACTGCAAGTGAAACATAATGAGAATATTCATCTGCGTTTATGAAGGATGTCTCATCAATTACAGAGACAAAAAACCACAGGACTGCGCGTAGTGCTCCATTTATTGCTTCTTAAATTTTCAGGTTCAGCTCCTACAGTAATTTATCCAGTACATTAAGATATTTAGTGGGTATTATTAGATCAAACTTGATTCTGAACAATTGGAGATATATCGTAGAGTTTGTCCCCCAATGATCGATGACATATTGAAGATAAAACCAACTTTAGTCTCGCCCTGCTGAAGAAGTGAGCCTATTAGAATTTAGAGTGCAGTATAGTACTCTTCAAACCAATACTTTGTTGTTTTTTTAAGAGGGACAAATTTTAGGAGATCAGATAACCATGCAATATGCACATACTGATTAAATCAGCCCATAGATCACAAAGCAGGAAATAGGAAAAAACAAAGATTTTGACATGCTTTTATCTGATCCAACTCTCCTTTTAAAAAAAAAAAAAGTTCTTTGAAAAAAATCAATGATACTTCGTCTGCCCCATTACTCGTAAGCTTGAGAACTTATCTTGTGATACCTTCAACATAAAGGATTCATCGGTACATAACATCCCCAAAAAGTAAAACACAAGAGAAGAAAACCAATGTGATCATAAAATAGAAAAAGGTATGCACGCAGAGCAAAGGCTGAGAGGAAGAAAGAAGCATCACAAATATGGCATATTTACTCTCGTTTCACAGTATCAACTTGCCATGCAACAAAACAAAAGTGTAAAGAGACAAAGCAGCATTATTTTCTTCGCTTGTTTCCCCCCGAAGGATGTCAAGGTAATCTCCTTTTAAGTATGAAGCTCAAAGTAAGAGACAGTTACATAATGCCGTAACATTTTCTTCCAGATAGTTCATGCAACAGATATTGGAAAAATGGAGAGCTAGAAGTGCTTACAGCCGTAGAGAGAGGGCTCATTAATTCATTAACATTGAGGAACGGGATATCAAGGCAGAAAAAGTTTAAATATTAGAAAAGGCCAAGCCACACTAAAAAACCTTTGCTGTTTTAGTTATGAGTGAATCAAGGTTAACTGCGTAAGATTTCAACTTAGTCACAATTTTTCATTTCTCTGGAGAAGTAAGCTGTTAAGCAACCTGATAATGGAAATGACAAACTTAACAAGTTACATAGAGTATAACAAATTTCCAAATACTGCTCACATTTTCATTCCCTGTAAGATTGGTACATCTATTCTCCATGAGGAGCACATAGTATTAAATACGTGTCTCTCCAATATTGACAAAACAGCCATCAAAAAGCCCACCACCAGAGCCAGGGTGATCACTATCTTTTCTTCAAGCATGTGAGTTTACTAATACAGATGGGGAAACTCCTAGAAAGGGGGAGCCTTGTGCACATGGTCAACTGGACTTCCTGGATACAACCATCGTCAAGCTAAGAGAAAATGCCCCTGCAAGATTGGTTTAGCCAAAATCTGATGAACCATTAGACCCCTTGTTCTGAGAAGTCATAGCTAGACAATTGGATATATCCTACAATCAAGACCATACGCATCTCCATAGAGGGTGATAACTAACTCAGCTCACAACGTCAGGCCCCTTGATTTTGAATTTGATCACACTGATGCAAAAGCCAATTGCTCATTGGAAACTCAATTGGATCTCACAAGGCCCTCTAACAGGGAGCACACCAGGAAAGCATTATTCCACCTCTTGTTAAAGGGTTACTAACTCCCAGTCCTCAACACTACAAGAGAGTGTCGCCACAATAAATGGAACTTCAATAGGAGTGCACGCAGATCTGAAGGACCAGAGCTAGTCAGCAAAACCCTCATACTCATTGTAATAGGCTTTCCTTCAAATAGCAGACAGTAGAAATATACAACTAGAACCCTGTGGAAGAGTTAAGTCCAGTTGTGGAGATCTATATCGATCAGAGGATATTGGAAAATCCTACTATAATAAAGATCAATTGGTATCCCAGGAAACAGACCATCGAAAAACACTCCAAGGAAGCAGGGCACCATAAAGTCCAGAAGATGGGATCACACAATCAAATTAGTAGCTTCTTCAATCACCTGATAAATCAAAAAAGGGCCTGCATCGCCATTGGCAGTTCAGAATGCATATAGCAAAGGCTATGACTAAGCTAAAACTAGTCATTAACATCTAACTAAACAAAGCCCCTCTAAAATGACTACCAAATGAAGTAAAATAAAAACTACATAACCTGTTTTATTCTGAAAAATGAAGAGAAGGCTACATAACCTCCTGACCACCTGTATTTATCAACTCAAACATGACTGAAAAGGGGACTCACATGAGAATTTCTCAGAGAGAGAGAGAGAGAGAGAGAGAGAGAGAGAGAGAGAGAGAGAGAGAGAGAGAGAGTCGTGTAGGTGGATACAACATGATCCAACAATCCTCACCTGCATATGAAGACAGGTCCTTCCAAATTCTCCATATAATAAAAGTTAAGCTAGAAAAATCATACCATCCGTACCCAACAAAACCTGCACAACAGAAACAGGCAAACCTAGTCGATGCCAAAGGTAATTCAATTTAACTCTAGGTCCCAATGATATCAAGTCATCATACTTGCAACATTAGGGCTGAGGGATACTATAAGCCTAGTCTATGCACTATGACATCCTCTCTGATTTTCTTTTCGACGACTTCAGTTTTTCTTACAACTTTATATTCATCAGGCATTATGAAAAACTAAATCAAATGTACACTTTTATGTGCATCATAAAACAATGATTAAGCAAAAACTACGTCCACTTGAATTGATATGAAACTGGTAGATAACCACAACAACATAAGCACTGG
The DNA here is from genome assembly GCA_014182845.1 of Corymbia calophylla. Classification (NCBI taxonomy): domain Eukaryota; kingdom Viridiplantae; phylum Streptophyta; class Magnoliopsida; order Myrtales; family Myrtaceae; genus Corymbia; species Corymbia calophylla. Next base: position 24,229,829 of record CM024703.1, read on the forward strand.
GCAGGTACTTGTTATATATAATCATTGCAATATACTTGTTGGCCTATGTGAAGATGTTAATATACTCTCAAGCCTAAGAGAAGGGCTTTCTATTTGAGAATCTAATTGGAAAAAAATGTCCATATTAGACAAAATAAACCAGCAGATGTTCAGAAAAAAGCACAAGTGGGCATTCTTTGTGTTCAATAGGCGCTGCTAATTTGAAGGCCACATGATAGTATGAAGCCTAAGCAACCGGCTTTCTATTTGAGAAATTTAATGGTCCTGGTCGCCATTGATTTTGCATAAAGATACTGAACAGGAAACGTTAGCTGAAGAAAATTAGAATGAATAGTACTGGTTGTGTTAATCCATGCATTTTCATTTTTGCCATCATATTACAGAGTTGGAAATAAAGACACAGAGCAACAGCCTCAAGGACAGAACCATACACAGAGAGAGAGAGGAAATTGTAACTGATGGTGTAACTTCTTAAGTATTCATAACAGCGAAGCTCTAGCATAGCCTAGGAAAAAGATGAAAACAGCAGGGTAAAGGGTTCTAAATAGCAACTTCTATGACCAATAAAGTACTGGAACTGTATATAATCGCCGTCCTGGCAATAAAATCAGGATCAACCGACCTCAGCCCAGCGATCACCAACCCAGTGGGAGGAAAAACTTCTTATAACGTATGAAGCAATCAATGAAAGGGAGGGGGGCAAAACATAAAGCCAGGACACGGAAATGAACCGACTCCTCACATCCAAAAGCCCAAAGTGACCCATCCCCACGGTTCACGTCACCGGATTCCCTTGCGATTCAAGCCACAGGTTCAAACACGAAATCACAAAAACAAGGTAAAAACGCGACAGCTAGAAACGAGCCACCGCAAAACGACCGGAGACCCTCGATTTCGAAAGGATCGAGGAAGGAATCACCGAACTTATTCTCGTAACAGGTGATCGGAGCCCGATAATCGAGAATTTCGCGGCACGCGATCATGATCGGACCGACTACGCAACCATACGAACACGCACGCCGAAAAGAGAAGGCCAACAATCTGAAAGGCGACGATCGATCAAAGCGAGTTAAAAGGAGCTTCTGCGGGGACAGAGAGTACCTTCGGGGTCGATTCGATCGCCGGTCGCCGCCGCCGCGCCAAGGAACAACCACCGAGGGAGGGCCAGAGCAAGGGAGCGAGGAAGCAAGCGATGGAGAGAGAGAGAGAGAGAGTTATTTTGTCCGGACAGACGGTGATTATATAAGCAGTTGCAGAGATGACTTTTAACAAAAAAAATAAGAGGAGAAAATCTGTTTGCTCTGCCGGGACGTTATCGTGTTCGCCCTTCTGGGGGTACGTATCCGAATACTTTTCTTGCTCTTTTAACAATTAGTGAATTCTTCTTCTTTCTTTTTGGCGGTCTAATATAATTATTGAATTTGATTAGATTGGATATTGATAAAAAGAATAAAATTAATTAGATTGAATTAGGAGATTATGTAACACAGCTTGCTCTTTTTATCGAGAAAAAAAAATCGTATGAATTTTCATTGTTTTCATAAGAATAACTTATGCAGCCATGGACAAAATAATAACTGACATTAATATATTACAGAATTTGACTAACCAATCTTAGCAAACGCAATAAAATGAAATGCTAAGAAACGTGATGAAGATGGTAACAAAGTTATTTTCTGAGCAGGCAAAAAATATGAGTTGATTTTTATTCTATTTATAAAGAAAAGGATGGGGAGAGGCAATTGCTGGGTGGCCTTCTCTTGACTGCGATGTGTATTGTATGGGTGCCATATTCACATATGGCGAAGGCGAGGACACATATTCGAACCTTAATTTTGATATCAACAAACTTTATTTTGAGTTATGGCCATTTTAATGAGTATCGTAGTTTGTTACATATTTTTATTAAGAATTCTTTGAAGTTTGACGTGTAAGCGGACATATTACAATGACAATCAATGTATCAAGAGTTGCAATATTTTCTTATTTAGTTAAATTAAGTGTTTTTGAGGCACTTTTTAAGTAAATCTTTTAAATATCAGGTCTTTATACTTTTTAAGACACTTCACTGCTTTGGCTTGGATTAATAAAGTTATTCCGTAGGAAAAACCTAGTGGAAATTTCCAAGTACCATGCAAAGAATGCAATGACCGGTAAACTTTCGGTTTGATATGATCAATTTCTAAATCTTTTTACAAAAGCTTTCCATTGGAAATTTACTATTGTTACTATAAAAAGAACCGCTTAAGTGCACGTAAGTCAAATCAAACAAGGTATAATTGAAAAAAATTTCTGATACTCTTTCCAATAAAAAAAAATTCAAGATTCAACTAATCCTAGATTTTGAGCGCGATTGCATTTTTCGTGTAAGATTTTGGACCCAGTATTTTCCCCCCTCTCGTTTTCCGTCCTCATATCGTACCTATTTTGAGTACAAGAGAAAAGAAGAGGAAAGACAAGCGGATGCGTCACGCATATGTAGGTGCGGCAAAGGGAAGATGAGGATGAACACCACTGGTCGGACCGGTTGTTTTGGGCCTATCTTCTTTTTCTTTATTACTGTTGTTGCGTGCGTATGGGCAAGGAGGTACTTACTTCTCTTGTTTGACGAGTTGAAAGTCTCTTCTTCCAACCCGAACCACCCAAAAATTAAAGAAAGAGTTGCGAGTCTCTTCTTGCCGTGACAAGGGGAGGGAAAGACACCCTGTAATTATGCCTATTCAGGACTTGACTACATTCCCATTCACATTATTGAGAGGACTTCCTGTGCGATTTCCCTGTTTCGCTTTTCATCTTGACTTGAAAGTTGACTGTGGGTCTCTCATTTGCATCTTCTTTCCTCCTCTCTTCCATTTTGTTAATCATCTATACGCTCAAAAGTTTCACTGCAGGCCATGGTTTCCCTCTGCAGTCTCCCTTCTTTCTTCCTTTCCCTTTTCTTCGTTTTGCTATCGCCATTCTCAAACTTCATTGATGCTCAAGCTCGGGATTATGGTTATCCAACCGCCACGCTCTCAACACGTTGGACGAATAACGCGACAGCTACTCCCTTCACCCGATATGGAGATGAACCGGTCGTGCAGGCAATTCTACTCCGAGGCAAAGAAGTTTATGGCCCTTCCTACGCCTGCGGCTTCTATTGTAATGGTACCTACAACTCTTACCTCTTTGCCGTTTTCATCATCCGACTTAACAGTATAGGCTCGTCTGAGTCCACGACTCCACAAGTAGTGTGGTCTGCCAATCGAAACAATCTCATGAAGACTGGCACGACGTTGGAGCTCACATCCAAAGGCGATTTGGTGTTGAAAGATGTTGATGGTTCGGTTGCTTGGTCCGCAGACACTTCTGCAAAGTCCGTCGTAGGCTTGAACTTGATAGATTTGGGGAACCTCGCGTTGTTTGATAAAGACAATGCGACTGTTTGGCAGTCTTTTGATGAGCCAACCGACTCCCTTGTCCTCGGACAAAAGTTGGGGCAGGGGCAAAGATTGATGGTGAGTGCTTCCGAGACAAATTGGACCTTTGACGGTACAATTTCGCTTTCCATGAATGGCAATGCTTTATTTGTTCAAGTGGAGACTAATCCTCCTCAAATCTATTTCAAGCTTAATATTTCAGATTCGTATACAAATGAGTTTTCAAATGTTGAGTTTTCAAATGGAAGCTTGTCTTGGTTCTCAGGATCTGCCTTGATTAGGAGCTTGATTTCAATCCCTCCAGCATCTCCTACACAATACATGAAGCTAGGCTCGGATGGGCATTTGAGAGTGTATGAGTTTACTTATTCCGATGATTGGAAAGAAGTGGCCGATCTTTTCGAAGGATATGTCGAGGATTGTGCCTATCCAACGGTGTGTGGGCGATATGGTATTTGCTCCAATGGGCAATGCAGTTGTCCGGCTTCAAGTGGGGGGACGAGCTATTTCCAGCTAATAGATGATAGGCGGCCTAATCTTGGGTGTTCTGAGAATGTTCCGTTGTCTTGTGAGGCTTCACAACATCAAAGTCTTCTAGAACTCGAAAACATCACGTATTTCAATCTCACTCCAGATCTCGAGGACATAGATGCTTCAAGTTGTAAAGAGGCCTGCACAAAGAATTGTTCTTGCAAAGCAGCTATATTCCAGTATGAATTGAATCGCACTAGCGGCCGTTGTTACTTACCAACTCAGGCGTTTTCACTTATGAACATTGACAATAAAATGATTACCTATAATTCTATTGCTTACCTCAAAGTACAAAATGTTCGAAGGAGCCACCGTTTCCCTGTAATACTTGGGTCCAACCTCGGAGCTCTCTTTATCATGGTGATTTTTGTCGTAGCCATAGTTTTGTTTGTTCAAAGGAGAGATGATAATCAAGCAGAGGAAGATTACCTTGATCAAGTACCTGGAATGCCCAATAGATTCATGTACGATGATTTGAAAACCATCACGGACGAATTCGGTAAAAAGCTTGGGGAAGGTGGTTTTGGTTATGTTTTTGAAGGTATTCTAAGCAACGGCACCAAAGTTGCAGTAAAAAGCCTTGATGGTTTTTGGCAAGTTAAGAAATCCTTTCTGGTTGAAGTTGAGACTATTGGCAACATCCATCACATGAACTTGGTAAGACTTGTGGGATTTTGCGCTGAGAAATCTCACGGACTACTTGTCTATGAGTACATGTCGAATGGGTCTCTAGATAGATGGATCTTTCATAAATCCAATGAATGTGTTCTTGACTGGCAACAAAGGAAGAAGATCATTCTCGATATAGCAAAATGACTTAATTATCTTCATGAAGATTGTAGACAGAAAATAATTCACTTAAACATTAAACCCCAAAATATCCTATTGGATGGAAATTTCAATGCTAAGGTTGCTGATTTTGGATTATCCAAGTTGATAGACAGGGACCAAAGCCATGTCGTTACAACCATGAGAGGAACTCCTGGTTATTTGGCTCCTAAGTGGCTGAGTGCAGCAATCACAGAAAATGTCGATGTGTACAGCTTTGGCGTGGTAATCTTGGAGATAGTGTGCGGGAGAAAAATCTTCGATCGCTCTCTGGATCAAGAGGACATGTATTTACTAAGTCTTTTTAAGAGAAAGGCAAAAGATGAACAATTACTGGACATTGTGGATAAGTCTAGTGATGACATGCAACTAAATGGACCTCATGCGGTGAATATGACGAGGATTGTTGCATGGTGCTTGCAAGGAGACTATATGAAGAGGCCTTCCATGTTGATGGTCATCAAGGCGTTAGAGGGTATTGTGGAAGTTCAAGAAGACTTGGATTATGACTTCTCTGCTCAGCCTTCCTCTAGTGGAGCAGCGAGATTTGGTCAGATGCACGTTGAATTCAATGCTACTACCGCATTACTACCCTCAGTCCTAAGTGGTCCACGATGACGCGGCAAATTTGTAAGAACTTTTCTTCCCAATATGTCAAGTGGTAGAACGTGCGGGCAATTGAATGGATGCAGCAAATTTATAAGAACTTTTCTTCCCAATATGTTAAGCAGTGGAATGAGCAGGCAATTGAATTTTTCAAATTACATGGACTCCGGCTTGTCATTCTCTTTTTAGGTCCCAAAAAAGCCTGTTACATAATATCATTTCTCATTTTCACTTTGCCATAACTTGGCAAAGGATTTTTTTTTTTTTGGTTGAAACTTGGCAAAGGATTGAGTTGGTTAGGATTTTGCAATAGTTTTATTGCTTATGTAGAAACTAATCGTGCTCAAGTTTGTTGTGTGCTAGTCTTGGGAAAGGAGGAACCTGTTCAGTCGTTTGAGTAAAATGTTGCTAAAAGACTAGTCAATTGCTGGTAATGTCTTTCGGTAGCTTTACATATCGTGAATCCAAATCTCATTTGTTTTTCGGTTCCAACACTCGATATCCTTTGAGTTCAACAACTCTACCTTTCATGTCTTGCTCATTTGAAGGTTGAGTTATATTTAGTCCATTTTGCGAGCACACGATTAAAACCGATAAAATCAGAGCCCACGTGTAGCTCCCCCATGGCCCCAAGCAACATGCATCCTCTCCCGAAGTCGTCCTCCCTCTTCCCGGCACAAACTCACTAGCGACGCAACTATTTCTTCGTCTGCTTCTTCCAAATTCCTCTCTGCTTTGTGCCCTTCGCCTTCTCCCCTTCTTGAAGTCTCCGAATTGGAGTCGCCATAGTAAGTTATCACGAATCGCGCAGAGAAACAATAATCTCGCGATGAATCTGTCCATCTTCTCCTCGGCCAAGGAAGGCATCGCATGGAGAGGATGGCCCTACACGGTGTTCATTCTGCACTTCGTGTTCGCTTGCCAGTTCCTCCTCCTTCAGCCTCTCGTCTCTGCCTTAGGTACGTCGTTATGGCTTAGATCTGCGAACCCACTGAGAGGTTGTAGCGTGCTCGAATCGTTCGCGTCTTGAGTGGCCGATTAGAAAGTGGGGATGCGTAGGGGGTCTTTTCGTAGGGATCCTCTCGGGTATTTGAGATTAGGCAGGAGTTTGCGCCGGAAAGGCGAAATGAGATGGACTGAAGAGTCTTGAAATGTCTGTGCAGGATTGATGAATTTACTGCCAGTGTTGGGAGCGGGGAGTTTTATCTAATTCCAGTTCATTGTCCTGAGGGTGGCGGCATTGTGGGACTTTCCATGGGTCGAGATCGGAAGATTGGAGAGCACTTCCGAGGGGGATGGAAGTGTGTTAGTGATGAGGTTAAAAGGGCTTCGAGCAATGAAGTACTTTCTAAGCTGCTCATGCACTTTGATTGCCAATAGAATAGTTGCCGCATCAGTTTCTTCGCGTATGTTGTGGATTTACTAGCAAATGGGCATTAGTCTAATAAGAAACCTGTATACACGTTAGCTTAAGACTTATTACCATTCTTTGGTCTGCTTAGTCTGAAATATCTTGTCTGTAGATGGTTTAATGGAGAGGGTAAACACTGCTGGTTGCACCGGTTAGCGTTACGGATGCAGAAAGAGATACTTCGTTCCTTGTTTGACGAGCAGCAAGTGGGGGGAATCCCAGTTTGAGTTTGTATCTGGGGTGCGTTTAGTTAATGGAAAATAAATTATTTAAAAAATATTTTCCTAAAAAGATTATTTGTATCACTTACAAAAATAAATGAAAATTATTTTTATTTTCCATAAAAATATTTAGACATAAATTGTCATCAATGATAAAAAATATTTTTAATCGACTAATTATTTCAAATAATACAAACAACCATTTTTAGGAAGGTACTTCTAAATTATTCTTTTCTCGCGAAACAATGGAGCCTTCATGTACCTTAAAACTTATTTTGGGCCGGCTTGCCCCTTTGCATATGACAACATGCATTGGTTTGGCTCGAATCTGTTGAGTGATGGATGACAAGTCCAGTAATAACCACTCTATGGACACTCGACTAACGCACTATAAAAACTACTAGCAAATTTGTGCGTTTTTCCATTTGCGGAAGATAAGTATATGAGTGTGTGTGTATATATATATTAGCGTAAATTATTTGCCAAATTGGATCATATTTCAAATAAATCTCCCTCTCTAAAAAAAAAAAAAAGGCAGAATTCTTAGTTCAAATGATGTTTTAATGTAAACTATAAGACTTGATAACAATTACGAAATTGTTAATTTTTGTTATTATATGACATAGGGAGAATTTATATGTAATTCATAACACTATCGTAAATTTGAGAGAAAATAATAAAAATCTTTTAAGGAATACTTGATAGGAAGAGTTGCAAAAAAATGTAAGAATCTTCAATAATTACTAATTTGCAACATTAAAACTCATTAAAACTAATTTCTTTTCCTTTTTGTTGAACAAAACTCGTGTTATTTAATGAAGCGAAGTACACATTTTATTTGAAAGCAAAATGAGTGGAGAGTGCTAAAAAGAAATCCTTGAAAGGAGACTAATCAAGCCATCTCAATTTATAGTTTCGGGATAATTCCAAATTATAAATTTCGTGCTCCATGACACATTTATTTAGACTAATTTTCTTATACAAAAATGCCAAACCGATACCTTATGATAATTTTTCCAAAGCTAATTTTCATTTCACATAAAATTCCAAATTGGTATCTTATGTCTTATAAAGGACCCCAAATGGTACCCCTAGCCCAATTTACCTTTTATTAAAATGTGCAAATTTTTCACGCTAGATCTATCATTCTCCACGTTAGATCTATCTTGCAGTTGTCTACCGTTTGCGTTGACATGTATGCATTTTAACATAATATTAAACTAATCACTAATAGATGGTGGGTTTACGTCATATGTACCAATTGGGGCTCTTTTGTGACACAAAGTGCTAGTTTATGATTTTGTGAGATAAAAGTTAATTTGGGATAAAGATGATATGAGAGTATCAATTTAGGATTTTTAATAATATTAACTCTAGTTATTTTTAGAGACAATTTCTTAAGGAAGAATTTGGTCTAATATATTTAAATAAATAGGAAAGTCATCGGGGTGAAGTCTCATCCGAAGAAGATTTCTTTCTTGGATGCGGGTCCACCAATTCAAGTCCAACAATTTCTCTAGACAACCATCCTTTCATCATTTCAAGACAATTCCCTGCTTCGAACGAGTTTAGATTTAGGTTTGTAGACATTAGATGGGGGGGCACGGCGGAGATGTCGAAAGCGAGTTTGGATTTATCGAAGGGGAATATTTGCGTGCGAAAAAAGAAATTTTGCAATGTCAACGGGGCCACGGAAAACGTGCTATTTATTAACCATTTGGTATAAAAAGAAAATTCATGAATATCGTCCATATTTAATATATATTTAGAAGGATAATTGCACAAACAACCTATGAACTTTGGCCCATTACGCACTTTGATCTCTAAATTTTTAATTTATTTAATGTTGGTCACTAAGCTTACTATGTAATGTGATCAATGAATTTTTAATTAATTTAATGAAGTCCATAAATTTTTGATAAATATTCAATACAATCCTTGAACTATATGAAGACATTCAATGTAATCTCTGGTATTGAATTAATGGAAGAGCTACATAAAAAATTTTCATACAGTTTAGGGATTGTATTAAAATGTACAAAAAATTTATAGATCAAATTACACATTAAATCAAAATTTAAAGATTATTTATGTCATTATCCCTTTAGCAAACGAGCTAAGGTTGGTGATATGATTCAGAGTCAACAAATTGCCATTCCAAATGCTTTTGGCCTTTCTTTTTTTTTTTTTTTTTTTTTTTGGCCAGGGGACGCAGGGGGCCCCGCCGTGACGCTTAAGCTATTTTGAGTAGCCGGTTGCTTTTGGCCTTTCTCCTTTTCGTTCTTACATTTGTTGCATATGGGCAAAGACGCGGACTTCGTTTCTTGTTTGACGGGTTGCAAGTCTCTTCTTCCAACCCAAACCACCCCAAAAAAAAAAAAAAAAATTTAAAAAATTAAAGAAAGAGTTGCGAGTCTCTCCTTGTCGTAACAAGGGGAGGGAAAGACACCCTGTAATTATGCTATCATGCTTTGAGTGGCTCAGGGCAATTCAGATACTATTCATCGAAAGGACTTGACTGCATTCCATTCGCATTATTGAGAGGACTTCCTGTGCATTTCCCTGTTTTGCTTTCATCTTGACTTAAAAGTTGACTTTGGGTCTCTCATTTGCATCTTCTTTCCTCCTCCCTCCATTTCTCAATCATCTCTCTACTCAGAGTTTCACTGCAGGCCATGGTTTCCCTCTGTAGTCTCCCTTCTTTCTTCCTTTCCTTTTCCTTCGTTTTGCTATTGCCATTCTCGAACTTCATTGACGCTCAAGCTCAGGATTATGGTTATCCAACCGCCCCGCTTTCCACACGGTGGACAAATAACGCGACAGCTCGTCACTTCACCCGATATGAGATGGATCGATGGTGCAGGCAATTCTACTCCGAGGCAAAGAAGCTTTCGGCCCTGCCTACGCCTGCGGCTTCTACTGTAATGGTACCTGCAACTCTTACCTCTTTGCTGTTTTCATCATCCAACTTGACAGTAGTGGCTTAATATCTGAGTACACGGCTCCACGAGTAGTGTGGTCTGCCAATCAAAACAATCCTGTGAAGATCGGTGCGACCTTGGAGCTCACGTCCAAAGGTGATTTGGTGTTGAAAGATGATAATGGTACGGTTGCTTGGTCCACAAACACTTCTACAAAGTCCGTTGTAGGCTTGAACTTGACAGATTTGGGGAACCTCATGTTGTTTGATAAAGACAATGCGACTGTTTGGCAGTCCTTTGATCACCCAACCGACTCCCTTGTCCTCGGACAAAAGTTGAGGCAGGGGCAAAGATTGACGACGAGTGCTTCCGAGACAGATTGGACCTTTGATGGTACAATTTCGCTTTCCGTGAATGGCAATGTTTTATCTGCTCAAGTGGAGACTAATCCTCCTCAAATCTATTTCGAGCGTGGTATTCCAGATCTGGATACAAGTGTCAAGCTTTCATATGTCGAGTTTGAAAATGGAAGCTTGTCTTGGTTCTCAAATACCTCAAATGGTAGCTTGATTGAATTCCCTCCAGCATCTTTTGCACAATACATGAAGCTGGGCTTGGATGGGCATTTGAGAGTGTATGAGTTTACTAATTCCTATGGTTGGAAAGAAGTGGCCGATCTTTTCAACGGATCTTTCAGCGACTGTGACTATCCGACAGTGTGTGGACAATATGGAATTTGCTCCGATGGGCAATGTAGTTGTCCTCCTTCGGACGATTTCCAGCAAGTAGATTATAGGAAGCCTAATCTCGGGTGTTTTAGGAAATTTGTATGGTTTTGTGAGGCTTCAGAAAATCAAAATTTTCTGGAGCTTGAAAATGTTGCGTATTTCAATTTAATTCCAGATGTTGAGAACACAAATGCTTCAAGTTGTAAAGAGGCTTGTGCAAAGAACTGTTCCTGCAAAGCAGCAATATTCAAGTATGCTTTGAATCGCACTAGCGGCAATTGCTACCTACCAACTCAGGTGTTTTCACTTATGGACGTCGACGAGAAATCCTATCATTCTACTGCTTACCTTAAAATGCAAAATATGGCCAGTGAAGCTCTTCCTCTGGTTAAACATATGAGCAACCGTCTCCCTATAATACTTGGGCCCAGCCTTGTAGCTCTCTTTGCCATGATGATTTTCATCTTTGCCATAGTTTTGTTTGTTAAAAAGAGAGATGATAATCAAGCAGAGGAGGATCACCTTGATCAAGTACTTGGAAAAACCAATAGATTCAAGTACAATGATCTGAAAACCATCACGGACGAATTCGTAAAAAGCTTGGCGAAGGTGGTTTTGGTTCTGTTTTTGAAGGTACTCTAAGCGATGGCACAAAAGTTGCAGTAAAACGCCTTGACGGTTTTGGGCAAGTTAAGAAATCCTTTCTAGCCGAAGTTGAGACTATTGGCAGTATCCATCACGTGAACTTGGTGAGACTCATGGGATTTTGCGCTGAGAAATCTCACAGGCTCCTTATCTATGAGTACATGTCAAATGGGTCTCTAGATAGATGGATCTTTCACAAATCCAATGAATGTGTTCTCAATTGGCAACAAAGGAAGACGATCATTCTCGATATTGCAAAAGGACTTAATTATCTTCATGAAGATTGCAGACAGAAGATTGTTCACTTAGACATTAAACCCCAAAATATCCTCTTGGATGGAAATTTCAATGCTAAGGTTGCTGATTTTGGATTATCCAAGTTAATAGATAGGGACCAAAGCCAAGTCGTCACAACCATGAGAGGAACTCCTGGTTATTTGGCTCCCGAGTGGCTGAGTGCAGCAATCACTGAAAAGGTTGACGTATACAGCTTTGGTGTGGTAATATTGGAGATAGTGTGTGGGAGAAAAATCTTCGATCGCTCTCTAGATCAAGAAGACATGTATTTACTAAGCCTTTTTAAGAGAAAGGCTAAGGAGGAACAATTGCTGGACATTGTGGATAAGTCTAGCGATGACATGCAACTAAATGGACCGCATACGGTGAATATGATGAGGATTGCCGCATGGTGCTTGCAAGGAGACCATATGAGGAGGCCTTCCATGTCGATGGTTATCAAGGCATTAGAGGGCATCGTGGAAGTTCAAGAAGACTTGGATTACAACTTCTCTGCTCCACCTTCCACTAGTGAAGCAGCGAGATTCGGTCAGATGGATGTTGAATTTGGTGCTAACACCGCATTACTACCCTCAGTCCTAAGTGGTCCACGATGACGTGGCAAATTTATAAGAACTTTTCTTCCCCATATATGAGGGGTAGAATGTGTGGGCGATTGAATTTTTCAGACTTTGAGGACTCCGGCTTGTCATTCTCTTTTCGGACCAAAAAAAAAGCATGTGGCATGATATCATTTCTCGTTTACACTTTCCAATGACTGGACTTTGCCACAGCTTGGCAAATGATTGAGTTTTGTTTAGGATATTGCAATTTTGTTTTATTGCTTATGTAGAAACCAGACATGCTCAAGTTTGTTGTGTGCTACTCTAGGGAAATGGGGAACCTGCCGCATTGGTTGGGTAAAAAGCTGCTAAAAGATAATCAGCCGATGGTAATGTCTTTTGGTAGGCTTATCATGTCATGGATCCAAATCTGATTTGCTTTTTGGTTCCAACACCAAATGTCCTTCGTATTCAATGACTCTACCTACCATGTCTTCCTCATTTCAAGGTTAATGGGCTATTTTTTAGTCCGTTGTACGAGCACATGATTAAAATCGATAAAGATAATGGAAGAATTTCATCATCGGTAAATTGGGATTTCTGATGTATCCTAGGTTAATATTCTTAACTTCCAACTTCTTAAGAATCCATTGAGGTTGTTCTGAGACGTATGTTTGCCAAAAATAAAGAATTGATATGTTTGGCCATTCAAGATTCAACTTTGCGATATTTAGATAAAACTGATCATTCTCAATAACCTTGACTTTTCCAGAGTCTTTAATCAACATTGATCCAAGCATGCTTTCATCAAATTTAATCGGGTATAAGAAGCTTATTCGGGTCTTATTTGGTCCCGAAACTGCTCACACAATTAACGAAAGTTTAAAGCAATCTGACGTGGCCCTCGCCATGCCATGGCACCTCTTGATTGGATTTGATCACGGCAGGTCGACAAACCGGAGCCCACGTGGAGCTCACCCAAAATCCCGAGCTATGTGTAACCTCTCGCAAAGTCCTCCCTCTTCCCGGCACAAACTCACTTGCGACGGAACTATTTCTTCTTCTCCTCCTCTGCCAATTCCTCTGCTTTGTGCCCTTTGCCTTCTCCACTTCTTGAAGTCTCCGAATTGGAGTCGCCATAGTAAGTTATAAAGAATCGCATAGAGAAACAACAATCATCACGTAACATCCCCAAAAAGTAAAAGACAAGACAAGAAAACCAATGTGATTATAAAAATTAAAAAGGTACGCGAGCAGAAAGAAGGCCGAGAGGAAGAAAGAAGATGACATATGGCACGACTTCCAGAGACATCTCTAGCATAACACAAGACATTTGCAATGCAGAAGCATCGGAAATACAGCATATTCAATATCAATAGCCAGGGGTCCATTTCTATCTTTACAGTAGCCCAAACTGAATCCAGCTCATAAAAGAGGAGTTTACTCTTGTTTCACAATATCAGCTTGCCATGCAACAAAAAAAAGGTGTAAAGAGACACAGCCGCATTCTTTTCTTCGCTTGTTTCCCCCAAAGGATGTCAAGGTAATCTCCATATAACTATGAAGCTCAAAGCGAGACAATTACATAATACTACTGATAGTTCATGCAACAAATATTATAGAAATGGAGAGCTAGAAGTGCATATAGCCACACAGAGAGGGCTCATTAATTCATTAAGGAACAGAATATCAAGACAGAAGAAGTTTAAATATTAGAAAAGACCAAGCCACACTTTGCTATTTTAGTTATGAGTGAAGCAAGGGTAACTGTGTAAAATTTCAACTTAGTGACTACTTTTCATTTCTCTAGAGAAGTAAGCTGTTAAGTAACCTAATTATGAAATTGACAAACTTATCGAAAATTGCAGAGTATAACAAATTTCCAAATACTGCTCATATTTTCATTCCCTGTAAGATTGGTACATCTATTTTCCAAGAGGAGCACATAGTATTATAAAACGCGTCTCTCCAATATTGACAAAACAACCATCAAAAAGCCCACCAGTAGAGCCAGGGTGATCACTATCTTTTCTTCAAGCATGTGTCTTTACTAATACAGTCAGAGAAACTCCTAGAAAGGGGGAGCCTTGGAACATGGTCAACTGGACTTCCTGGATACAATCATCGTCAAGCTAAGAGAAAACGCCCCTGCAAGATTGGTTTAGCCAAAATCTGATGAACCGTTAGACACCATGTTCTGAGAAGTCATAGCTAGATACTACAATCAAGACCATATGCATCTCCATAGAGGGTGATAACTATCTCAGCTCACAACGTCAGGCCCCTTGATTTTGAATTAATGATCACACCAATGCAAAAGCCAATGCTCATTGGAAACTCAATTGGATCTCACAAGGCCCTCTAACAGGGAGCATGCTGAGAAAGCATTATTCCACTTCTTGTTAATGGGTTACTAACCCCCAGTCCTCAACACTACAAGAGTGTCGCCACAATAAATGGAACTCCGATAGGAGTGCACGCAGATCTGAAAGACCAAAGCTAGTCAGCAAAACCCTCATACTCATTGTAATAGGCTTTCCTTCGAATAGCAGACAGTAGTAATGTACAACTAGAACCCTGTGGAAAAGTTGAGTTGTGGAGATCTATATTGATCAGAGGAAATTGGAAAGTCCTACTATAATAAAGATCAATCGATATCCCAGGAACCAGACCATCGAAAAACACTCCAAGAAAGCAGGGGACCATAAAGTCCAGAAGATGGGATCACACAATCAAATTAGGTAGCTTCCTCAATCACCTGATAAATCAAAAAAGGGCCTGCATCGCCATTTGCAGTTCAGAATGAATATAGCAAAGGCTATGACTAAGCTAAAACTAATCATCAACATCTAACTAAACAAAGCCCCTCTCAAATAACTACCAAATGAAGTAAAATGAAGACAGACTGTTTTATACGGAAAAATGAAGAGAAGGCCAAATGACCTCTTGAGCACCTGTATTTGTCAACTCAAACATGACTGAAAAGGGGACTCAGACGAGAATTTCTCAGAGAGAGAAGAGAGAGAGAGAGACTCATGTAGGTGGATGCCACATGATCCAACAATCCTCACCTGCATATGAAGACATGTCCTTCCAAATTCGTCCATATAATAAAAGTCAAGCAAGAAAAATCATACCACCCATACCCAACAAAACCTGCACAGCAGAAACAGGCAAACCTAGTCGATGCCAAAAGTAATTCAATTTAACTCTAGGTCCCAATGATATCAAGCATCATATTTGCAACATTAGGGCAGGGAGATACTATAAGCCTAGTCTACGCACTATGACATCCTCTGTGATTTTCTTTTCGATGACTTCAGTATTTCTTACAACTAAATCAAATGTACACTTTTATGTGCATCATCCACTTGAATTGATATGAAACTGGTAGATAACCAGAAAACCATAAGCACTGGGCTGGTACTTATTTTATATAATCATTGCAATATACTTTTTGGCCTATGTGAAGATGTTAATATACTCTCAAGCCTAAGAGAAGGGCTTTCTATTTATATATCTAATTGCAAGAAAAATGTCCATATAAGACAAAATCAACCAGCAGATGCTCAGAAAAAAGCACAAGTGGGCATTCTTTGTGTTCAATAGGCGCTGCTAACTTGAAGGCCTCTTGGAGGTCACATGATAATCTAAAGCCTAAGAAACTGGCTTTCTATTTGAGAAATTTATTGATCATCGTTGCCACTGATTTTGCATGGAGACACTGGAAAGTGAATGTCACATCTGAATTGATCATCGCGTAAGGTAATCCTATTGTAATATCAAACCCACCCCACATAGAAACCTTCCCACTATCAATAATCCGCTACCCTGACTACAACTCAAAGACAGCCAGAGAGAGAGCGGAAATTGTCACTGACGGTGTAACTTCTTAAATATTCGTAACAGCGAAGCTCTAGTATAGCCTAAGAGAAAGATGAAAACAACAGGTTAAAGGGCTCTAAATAGCAACTTCTATGACCAATAAAGTACCGGAACTGTTTATAATCGCCATCCTCGCGATAAAATCAGGATCAACCGACTTCAGCCCAGTGATCACCAACCCAGTGGGAGGCAAAACTTCTTATGACGGATGAAGCAATCAATGAAAGGGAGGGCGCAAAACAAAGAGCCAGGATACGGAAAATGAACCAACTCCTCACATCCAAAAGCCTACACATCCCCACGGTTCACGTCACCGGATTTCCCCGCGATTCAAGCCACGGTTCACACAGGAAATCACAAAATAAGGTAAAAACGCGACAGCTAGAAATGAGCCACCGCAAAACGACCGGAGACCCTCGATTTCGAAATGATCACGAAAGGTATCGCCGAGCTTATTCTCACGACAGGTGATCGGAGCCGGACAATCGAGAATTCCGTGGCACGCGATCATGATCGGACTGACTACGCAACCATACGAACACGCACACCAAAAAGACAAGCCGATAGTCTCAAAGGCGACGATCGATCAAAGCGAATTCGAAAGAGCTTCCGCGGGTAGAGACAATACCTTCAAGGTCGATTAATATATTTAGAGAATTCGATTAGCCAATCGTAGAAAACGCAGTAAAATCATATGCTAAGAAACATGATGAAAAAAGTAACAAGGTTCATTTTGGAGTAGAAAAAAATGATGAGTTGATTTTTTTATAAAGAGGGGGGATGGATGATTGCTAGGTGGCTCCGATTGTGCACCCTTATTTTAAGTTATATATATATTTCCCATCAAGGTGGGAATATTCCCGTATTTTACATCTCAGAATTCAGACGAAACAATATGACTTACTCAAATCCGAGTGATGTATACTGTATGGGTGCCATATTCATATATGGCAAAGGTAAGGACATTTTCGAACTTTAACTCTTATTTGATAACAACACATTTATTTTGATTATGGCCATTTTAATGGGTATCCTAAACACTTCTTAAATATTTTTATTAACAGGATCTTCGATCTTCCATGGGTAATTGGTTATATGACAATGGCAATCAATGTATAGGGAGTCACAATATTTTCTTATTTAATTGCTTTATAAGTGTTTTTAAGGCACTTTTTAAGTAAATCTTTTTTGTATTGGGTATTTATACTTTTTAAGGACACTCCACTGCTTTAGTTTAGATTCGTAAGTTCTTCAGGAGAAAAAACCTAGTGGAAATTTCCAAGTATTATGTAAATAATGCAATGGACCAGTAAACTTCAATTTTTTAATATTTTGCAAAGAGAAAAGTTCAACAAGATGTTCCCACATAAAATTTGCCGTTGTTACTATAAAGACTGTTTAAGTGCGCTTATGACGAGTCAAATAAAGCAATAACCGAAAGAATTTTGTGATACTCTTTCCAATAAAAAACTTTCGACATTCAACTAAAATTTGATTACATTCTTCGTGTAAGATTTTTTGGACCCAATATTTTTGCCCCTCTCGTTTTCCGTCCTTGTATCGTACCAATTTCAAGTACAAGAGGAAAATAGAGGAAAGATGGGTAGGTGGATGCGTCGCGCATATGTAGGTGCGGCTAGGGGGAGATTAGGATAAACAGTCGGACCGATTGCTTTGGGCCTTTCTTCTTTTCTTTATTACTGTTGTTTCATGCGTATGGGCAAGGAGGTACTTCTTTTCTTGTTTGACGGGTCGCAACTCCGTGTTCGCTCGCCAGTTCCTCCTCCTTCACCTCTCGTATCTGCCCTAGGTACGTCATTCTCGCTTAGCTCTGCGAACTCGTTGATTGATGGAGATTTTTTGAGGGGTTGTGACGTGCTCTAATTGTTCGCGTCTCGAGTCGACAATTAGAGAGTGGGGATGAATTGGTGGATCTTTTGTTTGGGAATCCTCTCGGGATATTTGAAATTAGGCAGGAGTTTGTGCAGAAAAGGCGAAATGCGATGGATTGAAGAGTCTTAAAATGTCCGTACTGGATGAAAAATCTAGTTTCGGAGAGATACTTTTGGCTTTTATGTGATGCGTATGTTGCACGATTGATGAATCTGCTGCCGGTGTGGAGACCGGGTAGTTTTATCTAATTCCAATTCATTGTCCTGAGGGTGGCGGCATTGTGGGACTTTCCATGGATCGAGATTGTAAGATTGTGGAGCAGTTCCGGGGGAATTGAAGGGTGTTCTTGACAAGTTAAAAGGGTTTCGAGCAATGAAGTACTTTCTAAGGTGCTCAAGCTCACGATTGCCAATAGTTCCCGCATCAGTTTCTTCGCGGATGTTGTGGATTTGCTAGCAAATGGGCATTAATCTAATAAGAAACCTGTATGTGAGCTTGAGACTTACTACCATTCTTGGGTGTGCTTAGTCTGAAATACCTTGTCTGAAGATAGTTTAGTGGAGAGAGTAAACACTGCCGGTTGCACCGGTTGCCTTTGGCCTGCCTCCTTTTCTATTTTTTCGTAGCGTTACGGATGCAAAAGGAGATAGTTCGTTCCTTGTTTGACGAGTAGCAAGTCTCTCCCAGTCCAAACCACCAAAAAATAAAAATAAAAATGAGAGTTGCGAGCCTCTTTTCGCTGTCTGACTTGTTAGAAAGGGGGAAGACACCTTACCAATTTGAGTTTGTGTTTATTTGATGGAAAACAAATGAATGATTTGAAAATACTTTCCAAAAATAAATTGTTTGTGTCACTTACAAAAATTGATAAATAAGAAATACTTTCATTTTCTATGAAAATATTTAGATATAAATTGTTGCCGATAATGAAAAAATATTTTTAATTAATTAATTATTTCAAGTAATACAAACGATAATTTTTGAGAATGTATTTTCAAATTATTCTTTTTTTGGCGAAACAACGGAGCCTTCATGTACCTTAAAACTTATTTTGGGACGGCTTGCCCCTTTGCATATGATAACATGCATCGGTTTGGCTTGAATCGTACGGAACGATGGATGACGAGTCTAGTAATAACCACTATAAGAACGCTTGACTATCACACTATAAAAACTACTAGCAAATTCATGCGTTTTTCCATTTGTGCAGATTAGTATGTATATTTCAGTGTAAATTATTCGCCAAATTGTATCATATTTCAAATAAACCTCCCTCTCTGGAATAAAACAAAGATAGAATTTTTAGTTTGAATGACTTGTTAATGTAAAATATAAGACTCAATAATCGTTAGGAAATTGTTAATTTTCATCATCATATGACATAGGGAGAATTTATATGTAATTAACCACACTATCGTAAATTTAAGAGAAAAAAATAAAAATCATTTAAGGAAATACTTGATAAGAAGAGTTGAAACAAAATATAAGAATTTTCAATAATTGCTAATTTGAAACATTAAAACTCATTAAAATTAATTTATTTTTCTTTTTGTTGAACAAAACTCATGCTATTCAATGAGGCAAAGTACAAATTTTAGTTGAAAGCAAAATGAGTGGAGAGTGCAAAAAAAGAAGTCCTAGAAAGGAGAGTGATCAATCCGCCCCATTTAGAGTTTCGGGACAATTCCATTAAAAATTATAAATTTTGTACTCAATGACACATTTATTTAAACTAATTTTGTTTTACAAAAATCCAAATGGGGTACCCCATGACAATTTACCCAAAACTAATTTTCATCTTACATAAAATCCCAAACTAGTACCTCACGATATATTTACCCCAAATTAATTTTATCTTATAAAAGACTCTAATCCAATCTACCTTCTATAAAATGTGCAGATTTTTCACACCAGATTTGTCATTCTTCACTGTAGATCTATCTTGCAGTTGTCTACCATTTGTATTGGCATGTATGCATTTTAACATGTTATAAAGCTAAATACTAATAGTTGGTAGATTTGTGTCAGAGAGACCAATTTATCTTTTATGACACGAAAAATCAGTTTAAGGTAAATGTGTCATGGAATGCTAGTTTAGAATTTTTGTGAGACAAAAGTTAATTTGAGATAAAGGTGTCATGAGTGTATCAATTTGGAATTTTTAATAGTATTAACACTATTCTATTTTTACAGAAAATTCCTTAAGGAAGAATTTGGTCTAACATATTTAATTTTCTTTTTTGGATTTGGGTCCACCGATTCGAGTCCAGTAATCTCTCTAGACGACCATCCTTCATCATTTTGAGGTGATGGTGCATTGCATGCTTCAAGACAATTCCCTGCTTCGAATGAGTATAGATTTAGGATTGTGGGCATTAGAATGACAAAATGTAACTTTGAAAGGATCAATGTATATGAAAAACAAGCCTTGGGAACAAAACATATTTTCACTATACAAAGAAAGGGCATGAAATCCTCAATCTTGGGACCTCGTAATTCGACTCCAAGCCCAGAGCTTCCGATCCTAGCAAGTGGTTTTATGCCCCATCGAGAATTGAACCATAGTTTTTAACATGAACAAATAACAATATAACCACAAAACCAAAGAGACATTGCGAAATCGCAAAAGAAGATTGCCAATGTAGCAAAAAAAAAAAAAAAGCAAGATATGCAATTACTAACACAAATTTCTTTAAAAAAAAAAAAAAAACCTTCACGCTCAACATGAATAGAGAAATCTTACCTGGGAAGACAAGCAAAAGCAAGGGCAAGCATGAGGAAATGCCACATGAGGAAGGGAGCTCAAGGCTGGTGAGCATGACGGAACACGGTGTGAGGAAGAGAGCTCAAGTGAAGTGAGCATGAGGGAATGCAGCTTGAGGCACAAAAGAGGGGGAGTCGTGAGGCACGAGAGAGGTGAGTGTTCTTAGGGTTTCCCATTCATAAAAAGGCAAAAAATGGAATTATATTTAATAAATAAGAGTGGGAAGGGAAACTGACATATTTTCATTAAACCAACGAAATAGCATTTCTAAAATGCCGAACTAGATAGGGAACCTTGGGATTGGGCTTAGCCTAAGCCGCTTAGGCTTCACTTTGAAAAGCTCCAAGTCTTGATGCTGGGACTCCGGGGCTGGATTGAGCCTAAATCCAGAAAAGCCAGACTCGTGCCAATTAATCACATCAAAAAACCAAAAGAAATCCAGCTCCTGCATGAAAATTACAGGCCAGATAAAAAGTTTTTGTATTTGGTCCAAACCCGCTTGATGGCAAAAGATTTGTCCAAACCCAATCGAATAATGTTACAGGTACAGAAGAGTCGTCGATTCGCGTCGGTCATGGTGAATCACTTCCACTGGTTCTGCTTTTAGGTCAATTATCGCAGAGAGGGCCCTGAGTCCGCCGTGGACGGCGATCACAAATCAATCGAACCTTCTCCGTTCTCGACTTTATTTGTTGCTTTGGCAAAACGTAATGGGACTTTCAACCAATTCCGCGCATGTGGGATTGATGGAAAATGCTCGACTTCATTTGCTACGTCTTCCTCGTGAGTCCCGGGGGCGGTCCACTTTCTCCCTGTCGTGGGAAGCACCAGAACACCCTTTTTCCTTTTTATTTTTTAATCCGCGCCCAGTCAAAAGAGGGAAAAAATTCCACTTTACCTTTGCTTTCTGCCTCTGTCTCTGCCTCTCTCTCTCCCCCTACCTTACCTTTTCCCGATAACCTGATGAATCACGACAACTTATCATCATTCAATCTCCCCGTCGTGTGAAGCACCAGAACACCCTTTTTCCTTTTTATTTTTTTAATCCGCGCCCAGTCAAAAGTGGGAAAAAAATTCCACTTTTACCTCTGCTTTCTGTCTCTGTCTCTGCCTCTCTCTCTCTCTCCCCCACCTTACCTTGTCCCCATAACCTGATGAATCACGACAACTTATCATCATTCAATCTCTACTCGTGTGACCTTATACGATGTAATGGCCGGGTACGACAGATAACCATGGAATCGTGCACAGCAATGAATTGGGGAGTCCCCAGAGTACGCCTACGCCTAACATGTGAAATGCGGGCAATGAGAAGTCGTGCTCAGCCTGGAAGAACAACCATGAAGTTGGAACTGCCCACCCGGATCGATGTTGGAGCAGCTTTGTAATAGTGGTACTGGCGAGCAAAACGGCATTAAGACGCTGAGCTAGAGTGGAAAGTGGGTTTAGGCTTTGTTGGTGATTGAGCATAGCAGAGTGTCGGGTGCATTTTGGAGAAGAAAGTCACGGTTTGATTTTAAAAAAAAAAGAAGTCACGGGGTTGTTTCTTGTGAGATGGAATGTGGTACCTAAATACAAAAAATAAATAAATAGAAAAGAGTGAAGTTGTGATATTTAGAAATAGGGAATGCAAAGTAATTTCAAAGTGAAACTTATGATGATTTATTGAATTTTCCTAAAGATGTAAGATCAAGCGTCTTTTACTGGTTAAAATTAATCACTAGGTTTATGATTTGAGATATCACCATTTATATTTATTCAAAAAGACCAAGTGAATACATATAAAGAAAACAGTCAAATCTTATATAAATTTCATCAATTCGGTAACTTGTTTGAAAAATATATTAAATATTGTTTGCTAAGTGCATCTATATGTCGGAAAGAGGATCAAAAGAACTCATGTGTATGAAGTGATTAAAGAGCGAACTTGTATGTTTGAGTTAGATGTATAACACAAGACTAATTTTTTTTTACATTGCAAGTGTATAATTTCGTATTTAAGATGAACCTCATCCTAGAATTGACTGCCCTTAATGATCCACTTGCTCGACTGTCTTGGTGTTCCTTCCAACTAGCTTCCCTCACTTCATTTGATAAGTCAGGTCTGATATTGCAAAGAAGCAACATATATCCTAGGAAAAGTTGCATCATATCTTACATATGAAATGCAATAGAGTTCTAAACGGTCCAATCAAGGTTTAAATCTTTATTAAAATGTGCAATTGAGTCCTAAATTTTTTAATTGGTTTGATTAAATCATTAACCTTTATCGGAAAATGTAATGAAGCCCTCAAATTATGGTGAAGGATGTAATTTAAGGATGGCACACAAAAAAGCCATTGAGTGATGTGGTCAATTCCAGCAAGTAGATGATAGGTAGCCTAATCTTGGGTGTTTTTGGTTCTGTTTTCAAGTGATGGCACAAAAATTGCATAAAACGCCTTGATGGTTTTGGGTAGGTTAAGAAATCCTTTCTAGTCGAAGTTGAGACTATTGGCAGCATCCATCACATGAACTTGATAAGACTCATCGGATTTTGCATTGGGAAATCCCACAGGCTTTTTATCTATGAGTACATGTTGAATGGGTCTTTAGATAGATGGATCTTTCATAAATCCAATGAATGTGTTCTCGATTGGCAACAGAGGAAGGAGATCATTCTCGATATAGCAAAACGACTTAATTATCTTCAAAAAGATTGTAGACAAAAGATAGTTCACTTACATATTAAACCCAAGATATCCTCTTGGATGGAAATTTCAATGCTAGGGTTACCGATTTTGGACTATCCAAGTTGATAGATAGGGACCAAAGCCAAGTTGTCACAACCATGAGAAGAACTCCGGGTTATTTGACTCGCCGAGTGGCTGTGTGCAGCAATCATTCAAAAGGTTGACATGTACAACTTTGGTGTGGTAATCTTGGAGATAGTGTATGGGAGAAAAATCTCTGATCACTTTCTAGATCAAGAAGACATGTATTTACTGAGCGTTTTTAAGAGAAAGGCAAAAGAGGAATGATTGCTGGACATTGTTGATAAGTCTAGCGATGACATTCAACTAAATGGACCCACATGCAGTGAATATGGTGAGGATCGCCACACATTGCTTGCAAGGAGACTATATAAAGAGGCCTTCCATGTCTATGGTAATCAAGGCTTTAAAGGGCATCGTGAAAGTTCAAGAAGACTTGGATTACGACTTCTCTGCTTAGCCTTCCACAAGTGGAGCAACGAGATTCAGTCGGATGGATGTCAAATTCAGTGCTATCACGACATTACTACCCTTAGTCCTAAGTGGCCCTTAATGATGCAACAAATTTATATGAACTTTTCTTCCCAATATGTGTAGAATGGGTCATGCTAAAAAAAAGGCCTGTGACATGATATCATTTCTAGTTTTCACTTTGCAAATGAGTGGACTTTGCCATAACTTGGCAAAGGAATGACTTGGTTATAATTTTGCAATTAAGTTTTATTGCTTATGTAGAAATTGGTCGTGCTCAAGTTTGTTGTGCCTTTGGTAATTTCTTTTGGTAGCTTTACCATGTCGTTGATCCAAATTTGATTTGCATTTTGCTTCCAACACCTTATATGAACACGTGCACCAGAAAGAAGCAAACAATTTTAAAGGCGATGATCGATCGAAGCGAGTTAAAAGAGCTTCTACAGGAGAGAGTACCTTCGAGGTCGATTCAATCGCAAGTCACTGCTGCGTTGAAGAACAGTGGCCGAGAGAGAGAGAGAGAGAGAGAGAGAGAGAGAGAGAGTTTGTCTGTACAGACGGTGATTATATAAGCAATTGGGTGCGTTGCAGAAATGACTTTAAGAAATAAGAGGAGAAAATTTGTTGCTTTGCCGAGATGTCATCGCATTCGCTCTTCTGGGTATGTATCCGAATAATTTTCTTGCTCTTTAATAATTATGAATCTTTTTTTTGGTCGAATATACATAGTGAATTTGATTAGATTAGGTTCTGATAAAAAATAAATTAGATTAGATTAAATTAGGAGATTATGTAACATAGATCACACTCTTTTTATCGAGAAAAAAATCTTATGGATTTTCACTATTTTTGTAAAAAATAGCTTACGCAACCATCGACAAAATAATAATTGACATTAATATATTACAGAATTCGATTAACCAATCTTAGAAAGTGCAATAAAATTAAATGCTAAGTAACATGATGAAGAAAGTAACAAAGTTAATTTCTGAGGTTGAAAAAATGATGAGTAAATTTTATTCCTTTTATAAAGAAAAGGGCGGGAGAGGCGATCGTTGGGTGGCTCCTCTGTTGATTGTGATGTGTATTGTATGGGTGCCATATTCATGTATGGCGAAGGCAAGGACACATATTTGAACCTTCATTTTGATATCGGCAAATTTTATTTTGATTTATGGCCTTTTTAATGAGTACCATGGGCACTTGTTAAATATTTTTATTGAGGGGATCTTTGATGTTTGACGTGTAAGTGGGTATATTACGACAACAATCAATGTATCAAGAGTCGCAATATTTTCTTATTTAGTTAATTAAGTGTTTTTGAGGCACTTTTTAAGTAAATCTTTTAAATATCGAGTCTTTACATATTTTTAAGACACTTCATTGCTTTGGCTTGGATTAATAAGTTATTCCGGGGAAAAACCTATTGGAAATTTCCAAGTATTATGCAAAGAATGCAATCGACTCGTAAACTTTCGATTTGGTACAATTGATTTCTAGATCTTTTTATAAAGAGAAAAGTTTAACAAAATTCTCCCAGCCATTTGCCATTGTTACTATAAAAAACCGCTTAAGTGCGTGTACGTCGAATCAAATAAGGTATAAAAAAAAAAATTCCGATACTCTTTTCAATAAAAAAAAATTAAGATTCAACTAATCCTAGATTTTGAGCATGATTGCATTTTTCGTGTAAGATTTTGGACCTAGTAACTTTCCCCCTCTCGTTTTCCATCCTCGTATCGTACCTATTTCGAGTACAAGAGAAAAGAAGAGGAAATATGAGCGGATGCGTCACGCATATGTAGGTGTGCAAAGGGAAAATTAGGATAAACACCACTGGTCAAACCGGTTGCTTTTGGTCTTTCTTCGTTTCTTTCTAGCTTTTTTGCGTTTGAGCAAAGACGCAGACTTCGTTTCTTGTTTGATGAGTTGCAAGTCTCTTCTTCCAACCGGTCCGATCGGTAGTGTAAAAATTTAAAAAAAATTAAAGAAAGATTTGCAAGTCTCTTCTTGCTGTAACAAGGGGGAAAGAGACCCTGTAATTATGCTAATCATGCTTTGAGTGAGGCAATTCACATACTATTCACCGAAAGGACATCACTGCATCCCATTCACATTATTGAGAGGACTTCCTATGCGATTTCCCTGTTTTGCCTTTCATCTTGACTTAAAGTTGACTGTCGGTCTCTCATTTGCATCTTCTTTCCTCCCCTCTTCCATTTCTCAATCATCTCTCTGCTCAGAGTTTCACTGCAGGCCATGGTTTCCCTCTGCAGTCTCCCTTCTTTCTTCCTTTCCTTTTTCTTTGTTTTTCTATCACCATTCTCAAACTTCATTGATGCTCAAGCTCAAGGTTTTGATTATCCAACCGCCTCGCTCTCAACACGGTGGACGAATAACGCGACAGCTACTCCCTTCACTCGATATGGAGATGAACCGGTCGTACAAGCAATTCTACTCCGAGGCAAAGAAGCTTTGGCCCCTGCTTATGCATGTGGCTTCTACTGTAATGGTACCTGCAACTCTTACCTCTTTGCTATTTTCATCGTCCGACTTAACAGTAACGGCTTAATATCTAAGTACACGACTCCACAAGTAGTGTGGTCTGCCAATCAAAACAATCCCGTGAAGATCGGCGCGACGTTGGAGCTCACGTCTAAAGGCGATTTGGTGTTGAAAGATGTTGATGGTATGGTTGCTTGGTCCACAAACACTTCTGCAAAGTTTGCTGTAGCCTTGAACTTGACAGATTTGGGGAACCTTGTGTTGTTTGATAAGGACAATGCGACTGTTTGGCAGTCTTTTGATGAGCCAACCGACTCACTTGTCCCCGGACAAAAGTTGAGGCAGGGGCAAAGATTGATGCGAGTGTTTCCGAGACAAATTGGACCGTTGATGGCATGATTTCGCTTTCCATGAATGGCAATGTTTTATCTGCTCAAGTGGAGACTGATCCTCCTCAGATGTATTTCAAGCTTAATATTTCGACTCGGAATATAAGTATCGAGTTTCCATATGTTGAGTTTGTAAATGGAAGCTTGTCTTGGTTCTCAAATTCTACCTCGAGGTCGGGCTATAGTTTACCTCAAGCATCTTCTGCACAATACATGAAGCTGGGCTCGGATGGGCATTTGAGATTGTATGAGTTAAGGTCATATGATCGGTGGAAAGAAGTGGCTGATGTTTTCGAAGGGCTGGTCAAGGATTGTGGCTATCCAACGGTGTGTGGGCGATATGGAATTTGCTCCAATGGGCAATGTAGTTGTCCGGCTTCGAGTGGGGGGACGAGCTATTTCCAACAAGTAGATGATAGGCAGCCTAATCTTGGGTGTTTTGAGAATGTTCCATTGTCTTGTGAGGCTTCACAACATCAAAGTCTTATAGAGCACGAAAATATCGCGTATTTCAGTCTCTCTCCATATCTCGAGGACATTGATGAATCAAGTTGTAAAGAGGCTTGTAGAAAGAACTGTTCATGCAAAGCAGCTATATTCCGATATTATTCTAATCGCACCATTGGCAATTGTTATTTACCAACTCAGATGTTTTCACTTATGAACATTGATGAGAAAACGTCTTCCTATAATTCTACTGCTTACCTCAAAGTACAAAATGTGGCCAATGAAGCTCCTTATACTCTCGTTGAAAATCGTATGAGCAACCGTCTCCCGGTAATACTTGGGTCCGGCTTCGGAGCTCTCTTTGCCGTGATGATTTTGGTCATAGCCACAGTTTTGTTTGTTCAAAAGAGAGATGATAATCAAGTAGAGGAGGATCACCTTGATCAAGTACTTGGAAAAACCAATAGATTCACGTACAATGATCTGAAAACCATCATGGACGAATTCAGTAAAAAGCTTGGCGAAGGTGGTTTTGGTTCTGTTTTTGAAGGTACTCTAAGGGATGGTACAAAAGTTGCAGTAAAACGCCTTGATGGTTTTGGGCAAGTTAAGAAATCCTTTCTAGCCGAAGTTGAGACTATCGGCAGCATCCATCACTTGAACTTGGTAAGACTCGTGGGATTTTGTGCCGAGAAATCTCATAGGCTCCTTATCTATGAGTACATGTTGAATGGGTCTCTAGATAGATGGATCTTTCACAAATCCAATGAACGTGTTCTCAATTGGCAACAAAGGAAGAAGATCATTCTTGATATAGCAAAAGGACTTAATTATCTTCATGAAGATTGTAGATTGAAGATAGTTCACTTAGACATTAAACCCCAAAATATCCTCTTAGATGGAAATTTCAATGCCAAGGTTGCTGATTTTGGATTATCCAAGTTGATAGACAGGGACTAGAGCCATGTCGTCACAACCATGAGAGCAACTCCTGGTTATTTGACCCCCGAGTGGTTGAGTGCAACAATCACTAAAAATGTTAACATGTACAGCTTTGGTGTGGTAATCTTGGAGATAGTGTGTGGGCGAAAAATCTTTGATCGCTCTCTAGATCAAGAGGACATGTATTTACTAAGCCTTTTTAAGAGAAAGGCAGAAGAGGAACGATTGTTGGACATTGTGGATAAGTCTAGCGATGACATGCAACTAAATGGACCGCATGTGGTGAATATGATGAGAATTGCCGCATGGTGCTTGCAAGGAGATTATACAAAGAGGCCTTCCATGTCCATGGTCATCAAGGCGTTAGAGGGCATAGTGGAAGTTCAAGAAGACTTGGATTACAACTTCTATGCTCAGCCTTCCACTGGTGGAGCAGCAAGATTCGGTCAATGGATGTTGAATTTAGTGCAACTACTGCATTACTACCCTCAGTCCTAAGTGGTCCACGATGAGAACTTTTCTTCCTCCAATATGTCAATTGGTAGAATGTGTGGTCGATTGAATTTTTCAGATTGTGAGGACTCCAACTTGTCATTCTATTTTTAGGCCTAGAAAGGCCTAGAAAAAGCCTGTGGCAAGATATCATCTCTCGTTTTCACTTTGCCAATGAGTGAACTTTGCCATAACTTGGCGAGTGATTGAGTTGGTTAGGATATTGCAATTAGGTTTTATTGCTTATGTAGAAACCGGTCGTGCTCAAGTTTGTTGTGTGCTAGTCTAGGGAAAGGGGGAACCTGCTGAGCCGTTTGTGTGAAAAGCTATTAAAAGACTAGTAAGCTGGTGCTAATGTCTTTTGGTAGCTTTACCATGTCATGGATCCAAATGTAATTTGCTTTTTGGTTCCAACACCTGATATCCTTTGGATTGAATGACTCTACCTTCCATATCTTCCTCATTTCCAAGTTGATGGACTATTTTTAGTCCGCTGCGAGCACACGATTAAAACCGATAAAGACGATGGGAGAATTTCATCAATGATAAATTTGGATTTTTCCTAGCAACTCCTAATGTATCCTAGGTTTATAATCTTTAACTTATAGCTTAAGGATCCATCGAGGTCGTCCCAAGACATACGTTCGCCAAAAATAAAGAACCGAGATGTTTGGGCATTCATGATTTAGTTCTTCTATCTTTGGATAACACTGTTCATTCTCAATAACCTTGACTTTTCCACTATCTTAATCATCATGATCCAAGGTTGCTAATCCATCAAATTTAATCAGGGATAAAGCTTGTTCGGGTCTTATTTGGTCCCGGACTGCTCAGAATTAATGAAAGTTCAAAGCGATCTAACGTGGCCCCCCCCATGAGGTGGCACCTCTTGATTGGATCTGATCACGGCAGGTCAACAAACCAGAGCCCACGTGGAGCCCACCCATAGGCCCGGGCTACGTGTAAGCTCTCGCAAAGTCGTCCTCCCTCTTCCCGGCACAAACTGACTAGCGACGCAACTATTTCTTCGTCTGCTTCTTCCACATGCCTTTCTGCTTTGTGGCCTTCGCCTTCTCCTCTTCCTGAAGTCTCCGAATCGGAGTCGCCATAGTAAGCTATCGCATATCACGTGGTGAAACGATAATCTCGCGATGAATCCATCCTCTCCTCGGCCATGGAAGGCATTGCGTGGAGAGGATGGCTTTACACGGCTTTCATTCTGCACTTCGTGTTCGCTTGCCAGTTTCTCCTCCTTCAGCCTCTTGTCTCTGCCCTATGTACGTCATTCTGGCTTAGATCTGCGAACTTGTCGCCGGAAGGAGATTTTGAGAGGTTGTGGTGTGCTCTAAAGCCTAAGCAACTGGCTTTCTATCTGAGAAATTTATTGATCATCGTTGCCACTGATTTTGCATACAGACACTGGAAAGAGAGTGTAAGATAAAGAAAATTAGAACGAATAGTACTGGTTGTGTTAATCCATGCATTTCATTTTTGCCTTCATATTGCAGAGTTGGAAATAAAGATACGTAAAGCAACAGCTGTCCGTTTACCCGTTCTTTCAATCTTCTTAGTAGCATCAATGGACCCAGAATGTTCAGTTTAAACATTCCACGACATCTGAATTGATCATCGCGTAAAGTAATCCTATTGTAATGCGAAACCCTCCCCACATAGAAACCTTCCCCACATAGAAACCTTCCCGGTATCAATAATCCACTACCCTGACTACAACTCAAAGATAGAACCAGAGAGAGAGAGAGAGAGCGGAAATTGTGACTGATGGTGTAACTTCTGAAGGATTCACAGTAGCGAAGCTCTAGCATATAGCCTAGGAAAAAGATGAAAACAACAGGGTAGAGGGTTCTAAATAGCAACTTCTATGACCAATACAGTACCGGCCCAGCGATCACCGACCCAGTGGGAGGAAAACTTGTTGGAGGTTATAGGTTTGAGAGAAGAAAGTCTTTTCGGTTCTTGAAGTATTACACCAAAGAGACTTTTAAACGTTCAACAGTGTTCTCCAAAGATAGGAAAACCCTGAGTTTATATATATGCAAGTTATTGAGCTCCAGCCCATATGGACCCAAATAACCATGCTTTCACCTATTGAGCTTATATGTGAATATATTATTTGGATTATAGTAATAATATATCCAACAAAACTTCCTATGACGCATGAAGCAATCAATGAAAGGGAGAGAGGCAAAACGGACACGGAAATGAACCAGCTCCTCACATCCAAAAGGCCCAACATGACACATCCCCACGGTTCACGTCGCCGGATTCCCTCGCGATTCGAGCCACGGGTTCACACACGAAATCACAAAAGCAAGGTAAAAACGCGACGGCTTGAAACGAACCCCCGCAGAACGACCGGAGACCCTTGATTTCGAAAGGATCGCGAAAGGCATCGCCGAGCTTATTCTCACGACAGATGATCGGAGCCGGATAATCGAGAATTTCGCGGCACGCGATCATACGAACATGCACGCCAAAAAGAGAAGCCGACAATCTCAAAGGCGGCAATCGATCGAAGCAAGTTAGAAAGAGCTTCTGCAGGGAGAGAGACTACGTTCGGGGTCGATTTGATCGCCGGTCACCGCCGTGCCGAGGTGCAATCGCCGAGAGCCAGAACGAGCGAGCGAGGAAGCAAGCGCTAGAGAGAGAGAGTTCTTCTGTCCGGACAGACGGTGGTTATATAAGCATTGTCCGGTGGTTATATAAGCAGTTGGCGGGGGACGTTGCAGTGATGACCCTAACAAAAAAACAAGAGGAGGAAATTTGTTTGCTCTGCCAAGCCGTTCTCGTATTTGCTCTTCTGGGTACGTATCCGTATATTTTTTTTGCTCCTTCAATAATTAAGTGAATTCTTCTTTTTTTTGGGTCGACTATAATTTGTGAACTTGATTAGATTAGATTCTGATAAAAAAATAAATCGAATTAGATTAAATTAGGGGATTACGTAACATAACTCGCCCTCTTTATCAAGAGAAAAAAATCATATGGATTTTTCTCTATTTTCATAAGAATAACATTTGTAACCATCGACGAACTAATAATTGATATTCATGTATTAGAGAATTCGATTAGCCAATCTTAGAAAACGCAATAAAATCAAATGCGAAGAAAATTGATGAAGAAAGTAACAAAGTTAACTTTTGAGCAGGAAAAAAAATGATTAGTTGATTTTTTTTTATGAAGAAATGAGCGGGGAGAGGCGATCCGGGTGGCTCCAGCGCTGATCGCGAAGTGTATTTGTATGAGTGTCATATTCATACATGGCGATGGTAAGGACATATTTTCTAACTTTTAGTTCATTTGATATCAGCAAACTTTATTTTGATCATGACCATTTTAATGAATATCCTAAACACACTCATGGAATATTTTTATTAAGAGGATGTTTGATCTTCAAGGTGTAATCGGATATATTCCGATGACATTCAATATATTGGGAATCCCAATATTTTGTTATTTAGTTGCTTATTAAGTGTTTTCGAGGCATTTTTTAAGTAAATTTTTTAAAAACGGAGCCTTTGTACATTTTAAAGACACTCCACGGCTTCAGCTTGCATTAGTAAGTTCTTTGGGAGAAAAAACCTAGTGGAAATTTCCCAGCATTATGACCGGTAAATCTTTCCATCTAGTACGATCAATTTCTAAATCTTTTATAAAATGAAAAGTTCAATTAGATCGTCTCATCGGAAATTTCCTGTTGTTACCATAAAAAAATGGCTTAACTGTACGTAAGATGAACATGATAAGTAAAAACCGAAGGAATTTTTTGATACTCTTTTCAATAAAAAAAAATTCAAGACTCAACTAAACTTAGATTTAGAGTCTTGTTGCGTTCTTCATGTAGGATTTTGCACCCAGTATTTATTTTTTTTTAACCTCTCGTTTTCCGTCCTTGGGTCGGTGGATGCGTTGTAAGATAATCGTACAGATATTCTACTCATGCTTGATGAACAAAAATTCAAGCACAATAGAATTTTATGCGGAAACAGGATCAAAATAAATCTAACCTCCAGCCATTGTTTAAATTTGCGTTCGTTGGAAATCTACAGGAACTTCACGACGATCCGACGAAAATAAGGGCGCACTCTACTAACCCAATCCCCTCGCGTACTGATGGTGTATTCCAAATGAGAGGGTTTGTGTTAGACCTTGTGATCGCCCTTCAAAACTGAACGTTCATCCTTATAAACCATCTTCCATCAAGACGGTTACTGAATGGGCGGTTGTCACGGAAAGGTACGAAGCGTGGAAAAAACCGCACGTGGAATAACCGCTCGTCAAAAGTAAAAATGTGGGTCAATATTAATGGTAAGTTTTATGTAAAAAACCATACCCCAAAATGTGGGATCACATATTAATATTACATTCTCCCACTTGATCCCAACATTTTCATGAACGAATTATCCAACCAATCCACGAAACTTTATGCTTAAGAAAAGAAACAAAACGCATGAATCATGGCGACATGTCCTCTTAAAGCGAGTAATATCTTCCATGTATCACAATGCATCTTATTCCTTTTATATTAGCCCATATGTGACAACACATCTTAATGAATAAACCCTATGTTTATTCCAAAACCAAGGATAGTTGTTATTCTCATAAAGAACTGAATGTGTACACCAAAGTTGAGAATAACATTACAACCGAATAAGAGTTTCATACAACAAAGATCGTTCACATGACGATAGACTACATAATGGGACCTAGTCCCATACTAGCTACATGATCCTTATACTTCATTGGTGGCATGCCTTTAGTCAAAGGATCAGCTATCATCAATTGGTGCGAACGTGCTCAATGACCACTTTATTCTCCTTAACACGTTCCCTTATGGCTAAATACTTTATGTCGATGTGCTTACTTCGACTGCCACTTTTGGCATTTTTAGCCATAAAAACCGCAGCTGAATTGTCACAATATATCCTTAATGGCCTAGAAATAGAATCAACAATTCTAAGCCCGAAATGAAACTCTTTAACCATACACCATGCGAGGTAGCCTCAAAACAAGAAACGAACTCAGCCTCCATAGTGGAAGTAGTAGTCAAAGTCGCTTCGCACTTCTCCATGACACGGCTCCGCTAGCTAACATAAAAATGTATCCGGATGTTGATTTTCGAGAATCAACGCAACCAGCAAAGTCCGCATCCGAATAACCAACTACTTCCAAGTTGTCAGTCCGTCTATACATAAGCATGTGACCTTTGGTACCTTGAAGGTATCTCATGACTTTCTTTGCAGCTTTCCAGTGGTCCATACCCGGGTTACTCGATATCTTCCCAACATTCCGACAAAGCAAAAGCAATGTCGGGTCGAGTGCAAACCCGAGCATACATTAGGCTTCCGACAGCGAAGCATATGGAATGTTTTTCATTTGTTCCCTTTCTAGATCATTCTTCGGGCACTGGTTCAAATTGAACCTATCACCCTTCACAATGGGTGCTATACTTGGTGAACAATCTTTCATCCGAAACCTCTCTAAGACCTTATTGATATAGGTTTCTTGAGATAGTCCTAAAATTCCTTGAGGTCTATCTCTATGGATCTTAATGCCAATGACATAAGATGCCTCACCCATATCTTTCATGTCAAAACTCTTAGAAAGAAATTGTTTCACCTCATGTAGCAACCCCTTATCATTGGTTGCAAGTAGAATATCATCCACATATAGCACAAGAAAACAAATTTTGCTCCCACTAACCTTTCGGTATATACATTGATCCATGACATTTTCTACAAAACCGAATGAAGAAATCACATCATGGAACCTTAAGTACCATTGGCGGGATGCTTGTTTCAAGCCATATATAGACTTCTTAAGCTTGCACACCAAATGCTCACCTTTACTAGAGGGGAATCCTTCGGGTTGTTTCATGTACACCTCCTCCTCTAGTTCCCCATTGAGGAATGCCGTTTTCACATCCATTTGATGTAATTCCATATCAAAATGGGCGACCAATGCCAAAATAATACGAAGAGAATCTTTCTTGGATACAGGAGAAAATGTCTCCGTGTAGTCGATTCCTTCCTTTTGAGTGAATCCTTTAGCAACAAGTCTGGCTTTGTATCTCTCAATGTTGCCTAATGAGTCTTTCTTAGTTTTGAAGACCCATTTACAACCAATGGCCTTTGCACCATCGTGCAACTCAACAAAATCCCAGACTTCATTTGATGCCATAGAACTCATCTCTTCCTTCATGGCATTGTACCACAAATTGGATTCATCGGTACTCATGGCTTGTGAAAACGTTTCGGGGTCATTATCGGCTCAATATTATAGTCGATTCTTGTAGATACACAATATAATCACTAGGAATTGCTGCTTTTCTCATTCTAGTAGATCTTCTTAATGTTGTATCAACTGGTTGTTCAACAGTTTCTGGTACTTGCTGAACAACAAGATCTACTTGATCAATATCAGCAGGTTGTGGAACTTCAATGGTTTGTTGTTCAATAGCCGGTTGAGCTGTAGGGACATTATGAACAACAACCAACTTAATACTTGAGGTGGAAGATTGAGTATCTGAATGATCATTTTTAGGAATAAGTTCCTTCAAATGATCGCTTCCACTAATCAAGTCATTTTCAAGAAACTTAGCATTTCTTGATTCCACAATCCTAGTAGTGTGAGATGGACAATAGAACCTGTACCCCTTAGACTTTTCGGCATATCCAATGAAATACCCACTTATAGTCCTTAGGTCTAACTTCTTTTCTTGTGGATTATAAATTCTCACTTTAGACGGACATCCCCAAACGCGTACATGTCTCAAACTCGGCTTCCAACCCTTGAATAACTCAAAAGGCGTTTTTGGAACAACCTTGGTTAGAACTCGGTTCAATATGTACACTGCCGTCTTAAGAGCTTCAGTCCACAAAGACTTAGGAAGTTTAGAGCTACTAAGCATACTTCGCACCATGTCCAATAAGGTTCGGTTTCTTCTTTCTGCTACACCATTTTGGTTCGGAGAACCTGCATAGTGTATTGGGCAACTATCCCATTCTCTTGAAGAAACTTCGCAAATGGACCAAGTGCTTGTCCATCCTCAGTGTATCTACCATAGAATTCTCCACCTCTATCTGACCTCACAATCTTAATTTGCTTACCGCATTGTTTCTCTACTTCCGCCTTAAATACTTTAAAGGCATCTAATGCTTCATTTTTATTATGAAGCAAGTAGAGATACATGTAACGTGAGTAATCATCAATGAATAAGATGAAGTATTTCTAACTATACGAGTCCATATCCGGACTACAAATATCCGTATGTATGATTTCTAATATGTCTGTACTCCTCTTGGCACCTTTCTTTGTCTTGTTGGTCTGCTTTCCCTTTATGCAGTCCACACAAGTGTCAAAATCAGTAAAATCCAAAGTACTAAGTGCTCCATCATTTACTAATCGCTTGATTCTTTCTATGGAGATATGTCCCAATCTCCGATGCCACAACATAGAGGAATCTTCATTCACAACACATCGTTTCACACCAGCATTATCATGAACATGCATCGCATCATAATAGGCATTGTCTTGCAAATTAATTCGAAAAAGACCATCGGACAAAGTACCACTCCCAACAATTTCAGATTTAAACAACAAACTGAAGTTTGAACCGAAAAGTGAAAAGAGTAACCCAAAGGTACAAGTCTTGAAACTGAAATTAAGTTTCTAGAGAAACTAGGTACATAAAAGGTCCTTTCTAAATTCAAAACAAAGCCACTATTGAGAACTAAACTGCATGTCCCAATAGCTTCCACATGCGAACGCATCTTGTTTCCCGGATAGATGCATTGTTCACTTCCTACTGGCTTCCTGTGGTTTTGAAAACCCTGTAAGGAATTTGAAATATGGATTGTAGAACCAGAATCAATCCACTAAGTGTTGCGACTCACATCAGCCATATTAGATTCATAACAAACACAAGAGATTGGATTACCTTTCTTCTCGAGCCAGGCCTTAAATCTGACACAATCCTTCTTCATATGCCCCTTCTTTCTACAGAAGAAACATTTGGATTCTTTCTTAATGTCAACTTGGGGAGGTATTTTACCTTTTCCCTTATTCTTGCCATGACCCATACTCTTCCCTTGTGTTGCCAAATGAACACTTTCTCCCGATTCCATAATCAGCCTTTCTTCCTCTTGAACACACATGGTCATTAGTTCATTAATTGACCATTTATTCTTATGTGTGTTGTAAGAGATCTTGAAAGGTGCATACCGCTGTGGAAGAGTGTTCGGGATGTAGTACACAAGAAAAGACTCAGATATCTCAACCTCAAGGTTCTTCAATTGAGCTGCAATATCCCTCATCTTCATGATGTGCTCACGCACACCTCTTACACTAGTGAGCTTCAAATATGAAAACTTCATAATTAGGGTCATAGCATGAGCCTTTTCGTAACTTTCAAACTCGCGCATCAATGGCTTTCAATAAAGCCTTAGCATTGCTATCCGAGCAACCGAACCACGGATATTAGGAGACAATCTTGCCCTTATGAACATCACACTAAGGCGGTTGGACCGCTCCCATTGTTCATAAAGGGCTTTCTCGGCTGCGGTGCTCGTATCGGTAGGGAGCGAGGTGGTTCGTCTTTCCTTATAGCATAGTCAATGTCCATGCACCCCAATTGAAGAAGAATTAACTCCTTCCAAACTTTATAGTTTTCACCATTCGGCATGGGAACATCACACTTAAATTCGAGAGAAATTCACGGGTTGCAAACGCATATCAAATAATCATGCTTATGTCACAAAATATGAGGCAAAATTTACATAAATCATGCTTTACCAATGTAAAACATGGCACAAAAATATGAATCACATAACATAAAAACTACCCGTGGGCTAAGTTTTTAATTTAAATAGATTCATAATAACTTTATGAAGAAACTATCATATTATATTCATTTCCTTAATCCCTGTGGGTAAATTAAGAAAAATAATATGATATTTCAACCTAATTAATCATATTAATATAATGAAAATTCCTGTGGGATAAAATTCATCATATTAATAAGATTAATTACAATCAATGTCCATTTCCAAATGTAATCCGGAGGCTCTTAATATATAATTTAACTAATTAAAGATCCGTGGCTACTCTCTAATTAATTAAAATATATGGATCACTGGACATTTTAATTTCATACATAAATTACTCACAAAATGCATCAATGGCAGAATGGTAATTTAACATCACAAGGGCGAACAGTAATAAATTAATTCGGCTAAGGGGCAAAATTGTAAAATACACAAAAGAGGGCAAAACTGTAAAAAACCGGGCCCGCGGCCAGGGCGCGTGGCGCTCACGCGCCTTCTTCACCGCGCGGGCGCGTGAGACGCACGCGCGTGGCAGTTGCGCGCGCGCGTGGCGTTCACGCGCGCCCGGCCAGTTCCGCGCGTGGAAGCCACGCGCCCGCTTCCTCTCGCACGGTCGACCGATTTTCGATCGGTTTTTCGCCGTCTCCGCTGCGATTCCGCCGAATGGGTCTCCTCCGGCAGCCGATTTTAGACCAAAATAATCACTGGGTGTCGGAGAAAACATCGGTGCGATCACATAGACCCAAACATCGGCAAAAATGATCAAGAAATTGATCTAAATCAAGCAAAAATTCCATTTATGCAAACCCTTGGCCACCACGACTTCCGCCGCGCAATTAGCCTCCAGCGGTCACTGATATGCCGGAAAACTAACAGGCATTCTACCCCATGGCGGTGCGACCGTGCGGTCCGAAGTCGGGCGATGGGTCGCGGAATTTCGCGGAAACGACAAATTTCTCTCTTAACCCCATTTTCCGATTTACTGTTCATTTAAATCCGAAAAATGCACCCAAAAATTCACAAAAACAAGGCAAAGGAAATAACACGCTCTGATACCAAATGTAAGATAATCGTACAGATATTCTACTCATGCTTGATGAACAAAAATTCAAGCACAATAGAATTTTATGCGGAAACAGGATCAAAATAAATCTAACCTCCAGCCATTGTTTAAATTTGCGTTCGTTGGAAATCTACGGGAACTTCACGACGATCCGACGAAAATAAGGGCGCACTCTACTAACCCAATCCCTCGCGCATCGATGGTGTGTATTCCAAATGAGAGGGTTTGTGTTATAGCGCTTGTGATCGCCCTTCATGGCGAACGTTCATCCTTATAAACCATCTTCCATCAAGACGGTTCGAATGGGCGGTTGTCGGAAAGGTACGAAGCGTGGAAAAAACCGCACGTGGAATAACCGCTCGTCAAAAGTAAAAATGTGGGTCAATATTAATGGTAAGTTTTATGTAAAAAACCATACCCCAAAATGTGGGATCACATATTAATATTACATGCGTCTCACATGACGCGTAAGTAGCACCGCGAAGGGAAGATGAGGACAAACACCACCAGTCGGACCGATTGCTTTGGGCCTTTCTTCTTTTCTTTGTTACTGTTGTTGCGTGTGTGTGGGTAAGGAGGCACTTCTTGTCTTGTGTGACGGGTTCCAAGTCTCCTCTTCCAACCCAAACCACCCAAAAAATAAAAAATAAATAAAGAAAGAGTTGCAAGTCTCTTCTCGCCGTGACGAGGGGAGGGGAAGACACCCGGTAACTATGCTGGTCACGCTTTGAGTGGCTCAGGACAATTCTCATACTTCCAAATCTTCCTTGCTGTATTGACCGGAGAGCAAAGGACTTGACTGTATTCCATTACATTATCGAGAGGACTTCCTATGCAATTTTCTTATTTTGCTTTCCTCTTGACCCAAAGTCGTTGGTCTCTTTATTTGCATCTTCTTTCCTCCTCTCTACCTTTCTCGATATTGTCTCTGCTCAAAGTTTCATCGCAAGCCATGGTTTCGCTCTGCGGTCACCCTTCTTTCTTTCTTTCCTTTGCCTTGGTTTTGCTATCACTATTCTCAAACTTCATTGATGCTCAAGCTCAAGGTTTATATTATCCAACCGCCCCGCTTTCCGCATGGTGGACAAATAACGCGACAGCTAATCAGCTCGCCCAATATGATGATGGATCGATCGTGCAGGCAATTCTACTCCGAAGCAGAGAAACTCGTGGCCCTGCCTTCGCCTGCGGCTTCTACTGTAATGGTACCTGCAACTCTTACCTCTTTGCTGTTTTCATCATCGAAGTTGACGATAGTGGCTTAATTGATAATTCCACGACTCCACAAGTAGTGTGGTCTGCCAATCGAAACAATCCCGTGAAGATCGGTGCGACCTTGGAGCTCACGTCTGAAGGTGATTTGGTGTTGAAAGATGTTGGTGGTACGGTTGCTTGGTCCACAAACACTTCTGCAAAGTCCATTGTAGGCTTGAACTTGACAGATTTGGGGAACCTCGTGTTGTTTGAAGAGGACAATGCGACTGTTTGGCAGTCCTTTGATCACCCAACCGACTCACTCGTCCCCGGACAAAAGTTGAGGCAGGGGCAAAAATTGATGGCGAGTGTTTCCGAGACAAATTGCACCTTTGACGGTTTGATTTCGCTTTCTGTGGATGGCAATGTTTTATTTGCTCAAGTGGAGACTAATCCCCCTCAGATGTATTTCAAGCATGACGCTAGATATTTTTCAGATGTTGACTTTGGAGGTGGAAGCTTGTCACTTGGTCAATCATCTTATACACGATACATGAAGCTGGGCTCGGATGGGCATTTGAGAGTGTATGGGTTTTCTTTTAACAATGGTTGGGAAGAGGCCGATCTTTTTGAAGAATTTTTAAGTGACTGTGGCTATCCGACAGTGTGTGGACGATATGGAATTTGCTCCAATGGGCAATGCAGCTGTCCGGCTTTGAGTGGGAGAGAGAGCTATTTCAAGCTAGTAGATAATAGGCAGCCTACTCTTGGGTGTTTGGAGAATGTTCCATTATCTTGTGAGGCTTCAAAACATCAAAGTCTTCTAGAGCTCGAAAACATCAAGTATTTCAGTCTCACTCCAGATCTCGAGGACATAGATGCTTCAAGTTGTAAAGAGGCCTGCACAAAGAACTGTTCTTGCAAAGCAGCTATATTCCAGTATGAATCGAATCGCACTAGCGGCCGCTGTTACTTACCAACTCAGGTGTTTTCACTTATGAATGTTCCGGAGAACACGTTTTCTAATAATTCTACTGCTTACCTTAAAGTACAAAATGTGACTTCGGTTGACAATCGTATGAGCAACCGTCTCCCTGTAATACTTGGGTCCAACTTTGGAGCTCTCTTTGCCATGATGATTTTGGTCATAGCCACAGTTTTGTTTGTTCAAAAGAGAGATGATAATCAAGCAGAAGAGGATTACCTTGATCAATTACCCGGAATGCCCACTAGATTCACATATGATGATCTAAGAATCATCACAGAAGAATTCAGCACAAAGCTTGGTGGAGGTGGTTTTGGTTCTGTTTTTGAAGGTACTCTAAGCGACGGCACAAAAGTTGCAGTAAAACGCCTTGATGGTTTTGGGCAAGTTAAGAAATCCTTTCTAGCCGAAGTTGAGACTATTGGAAGCATCCATCACTTGAACTTGGTAAGACTCGTGGGATTTTGCGCTGAGAAATCTCACAGGCTCCTTATATATGAGTACATGTCAAATGGGTCTCTGGATAGATGGATCTTTCACAAATCCAATGAACATGTTCTCAATTGGCAACAAAGGAAGAAGATCATTCTTGATATAGCGAAAGGACTTAATTATCTTCATGAAGATTGCAGACAGAAAATAGTTCACTTAGACATTAAACCCCAAAATATCCTCTTGGATGAAAATTTGAATGCTAAGGTTGCTGATTTTGGATTATCCAAGTTGATAGACAGGGACCAAAGCCACGTCATCACAACTATGAGAGGAACTCCTGGTTATTTGGCCCCCGAGTGGCTGAGAGCAGCAATCACTGAAAAGGTCGACGTGTACAGTTTTGGTGTTGTAATCTTGGAGATAGTGTGTGGGAGAAAAATCTTTGATCGCTCTCTAGATGAAGAGGGCATGGATTTATTAAGCCTTTTTAAGAGAAAGGCAGAGGAGGAACGATTGTTGGACATTGCAGATAAGTCTAGCGATGACATGCAACTAAATGGACCGCAATTGGTGGATATGATGAGGATTGCTGCATGGTGCTTGCAAGGAGATTATACAAAGAGGCCCTCCATGGCTACGGTCATCAAGGTGTTAGAGGGCGTCGTGGAAGTTCCGGAAGACTTGGATTACAACTTCTCTGCTCAGGCTTCCACTAGTGGAGCAGCAAGATTCGGTCGGATGAATGTCGAATTGAGTGCAACCGCTGCATTACTACCCTCAGTCCTAAGTGGTCCACGATGAAAACTTTTCTTCCTCTAATATGTCAATTAGTAGAACATGTGGTCGATTGAATTTTTCAGATTGTGAAGACTCCAACTTGTCATTCTATTTTCAGGCCTAGAAAAAGGCATGTGGTGTGATATCATTTCTCGTTTTCA
Source organism: Corymbia calophylla (assembly GCA_014182845.1). Classification (NCBI taxonomy): domain Eukaryota; kingdom Viridiplantae; phylum Streptophyta; class Magnoliopsida; order Myrtales; family Myrtaceae; genus Corymbia; species Corymbia calophylla. The sequence continues at coordinate 24,271,977 of CM024703.1, forward strand.
CTTTGCGAATGAGTGGACTTTGCCATAACTTGGCAAAGGATTGAGTTGGTTGGGATATCGCAATTTGGTTTTATTGCTTATGTAGAAACCAGTGGTGCTCAAGTTTGTTGTGTGCTAGTCTAGGGAAAGAGGGAACTTGCTGAATCGTTTGTGCAAACTACTGTAAAAAGACTGGTCAGCTGCTGATAAAGTCTTATGGTAGCTTTGCCATGTTGTGGATCCAAATCGGATTTGCTTTTTGGTTCCAACACCTGATACCTTTTTCAAATTGAATGACTCCACCTTCCATGTCTTCCTCATTTCTAGGTTGATGGGCTATTTTTAGTCTGCTGCGAGCACACAATTAAAACCGATAAAGATGATGGTAGAATTTCGTCAATGGTAAGTTTGGATTTTTCCTAGCAACTCCTAATGTATCCTAGGTTTATAATCTTTAACTTATAGCTTAAGGATCCATCAACATCGTCCCAAGACATAGTTTGCCAAAAATAAAAAATCGAGATGTTTGGGCATGTTTGAGCATTCAAGTTTGCCAAAAATAAAGAACCGAGATATTTGGGCATTCATGATTTAGTTTTTCTATCTTTGGATAACACTGTTCATTCTCAATAACCTTGACCTTTTCCACTGTCTTAATCATCATGATCCAAGGTTGCTAATCCATCCAATTTAATCAGGGATAAAGCTTGTTCGGGTCTTATTTGGTCCCAGACTGCTCAGAATTAATGAAAGTTCAAAGCGACCTGACGTGGCCCCCGCCATGAGGTGGCACCTATTGATTGAATCTGATCACGGCAGGTCGACAAACCAGAGCCCACGTGGAGCTCACCCATAGGCCCGGGCTACGTGTAAGCTGTCGCAAAGTCGTCCTCCCTCTTCCGAGAAAATATTAGGTATAACTCGGATTCCAACGTGTCAAAATCCGACCCATTCATCGAGCGACACGTGTCTCCCGGGCCCACGGTGGTATTCAACCCTTATGTCACTGTTCACGGATGGTTTTATGATCAGAAGAGCAGTTTTCAGCGATTTACTTTCCTCCTCCGAACAGTACCAATCAAGTCAGCAACAGTCTAATCAAATCAGCTGCCCCTACGTCTCTCCCCCTCTTAGTTGATTTCAAATTAAAAGGGAGGGAGGGAGAGTTTTTTTTCATGCTGTTCTTCTCTGTCGACTCTCCCCTTCCCCGCCCGACTTCGCGTGCTCCTTCTCTGACTGACGACGGAACCAGCCGTCTAACGAATCCCGCCGCCGTTGGTGCCGGCATCCGCCTGGTCCGCCCCACGACCAAACCACGCCAAACGACGTCGTCTTTGAACCCGTCTCTCTCGACTCGCTCTGTCTCACCCTCTCCGCCACCGCCCGACTTCGCTTGCTCGTTCTCCGACTCACGATGGAACCGGCCGTCTGACGAACCCCGGCACCGTTGTCGCCGCATCCACCTGGTCCGCCCCACGACCAAACCACGCCCAACTTCTCTCCGTCTCTCTCGACTCGCTTTGTCTCGCCCTCTCCGCCGTTGCCCGACTTGCTCTTTCTCCGACTCACAAGGGAACTGGCTGTCCAACAAACCCCACCGTCATCATTGCCGCATCTGCCTTGTTCGTTGCACCACCAAACCATGCCAAACGACACCGCATTTTCTCTCGACTCGCTCTGTCTCGCACTCTCCGCCACCGCCCGACAAGCCACTCCGCCTCTGCCTCCGCCAAGGTACCGACTTTCTTTGCATTTCCTTTAACGTAGTGCAATTTTTTCCGTCGATTCTAATTTTAGGGTTTTGATGATTTATAGAATTCGTTGGACGAGTCCTTCGAGGGATGAAACCACGCCCAACGCCGCTGCTGCATTCTCTCCATCGTCTCTCTCGACTCGCTCTGTCTTGCCCTCTCAGCCGTTGCCTGCCAAACGACCGTCACGGCAATGTGATCGGTTGTAAAGAACAAGGAAAATTGAATTTGTTCTATATGTGTGATCAGCAACCATTTTTTGCATCTTTTTCAAACGACCGTGCTAGCTCACGGCAATGTGATCGGTTGCAGAGACCTTCGCGTTCCAGGCGGAGATAAAGCAGCTCCTGAGCTTGATCATCAGCACCTTCTATAGCAACAAGGAGATCTTCCTCCGCGAGCTCATCAGCAACTCCTCTGATGTACGTCGCCTCTCTTTCTCTTTAGTTGAACAATTAGCTTGCGTGTTCCTCGCTGTACTGTCCGCACAATGAACTTGAGGGAACTAGAATGTTGTCTGTTATAGCCGTGTGGAGAGGAATCGAAATTCGCGTCTCCCCAGAAATGGGCAGCGTTACTTGGTGAGCGATGGCATCAGTGCAACTTGCGCTGTTCAATGGCTTGTCTGTTTGGTGTGCCTATATAGTGCGGTTTTGTTTCGGCACTAGTAAAATGGCTTGCAGACTTAAGATGATCTCTACGTTGCTTTTAGTCAGAGCAGTTGTGATTCTGGATTTGTGTTTGCTTGAATCAGACGTTTGATGTCTCGTGAAGACTAAGAGCGTCATCTATAGTAATTAAGTGGCTCTGCCCTCAGCATTGTCGAAAAATGATTGTGATCAAAATGCGATATTGTGACGCCGGGATGATATACTGATTGTGCTCTGCGTTGGGATTGTGTCCTTTAGGCCTTGGACAAGATTAGATACCAAAGCCTCACGGATAAGAGCAAGCTCGATGCGCAGCCTGAGCTGTTTATTAGGCTGTTACCAGACAAGGCCAACAAGACCCTTTCGATCATTGACAGTGGCATCGGCATGACTAAAGCAGGTAATGCCAATTAGTTTACTGAGATTAATAAATCTTCTTTTTTGCATCTTTTGGCTCCGTTCCCATGCAACAGCAGTAGTTGTTACGTTCAGTTCATATGAGTTTTGAGACTATCAATAGATATTAACATTTAAGATGAATTGGACAGATCTTGTGAACAACTTGGGTACGATTGCAAGGTCAGGAACCAAAAATTATGGAGGCATTGCAGGCTGGAGCTGATGTGAGCATGACCGGCCAATTTGGTGTCGGTTTCTATTCTGCCTACTTGGTGGCTGAGAAAGTCATCGTGACTACTAAGCACAATGACAATGAGCAGTATATCTGGGAGTCCCAGGCTGGTGGTTCCTTCACTGTCACGAGAGATGTGAGTGGGGAGCAACTGGGCAGAGGGACCAAGATCGCCCTCTTCCTGAAGGAGGACCAGGTGAGTTCCTTTGGGTTTGCTTTTATGGATCGGTAGAGGAAATTTGCTATTGTTTTATGATACATGGTGCTAACATCGTCACGTCTCTCTTTTCCTCAGCTGGAGTACCTGGAAGAAAGAAGGATTAAGGACCTTGTGAAGAAGCACTCCGAATTCATTAGCTACCCCATCTATCTATGGACTGAGAAGACAATTGAGAAAGAGATCAGTGATGATGAAGACGATGAGCCCAAGAAGGAAGAGGAAGGAGATGTTGAGGATGTCAATGAGGAGAAGGAACAAAAGAAGTCCAAGAAGAGAAAGATTAAGGAGGTTTCTCATGAATGGCAGCTCATCAACAAACAGAAACCCATCTGGCTGCGAAAGCCAGAGGAGATCACCAAGGAGGAGTATGCTTCCTTCTACAAGAGCTTGACCAATGATTGGGAAGAGCATCTTGCCGTGAAGCACTTCTCCGTCAACAAGCTGATTGTCGGTTATGTTGTGATGGATATCCAGTTTTAGAAAGTGAAGGAAATGATAGTCACTTTGAAGGATGCTTGTCTGAATTACCGAGGAATAAATTCCTTGGGAAAGCTATCCATGAGGAAAATATTGCTAAAACATGGACCACATCAGACACAGCATCAGCAGCGCCCCTCCAAAATGAAGTTCATTCTGGAGAAGCATGCTTCAGAATCATGCTGATGGACATTGCTGAAGATACTAAGAAAGCCCATCTCACAAAGGTATATCCACTTTGCCCTTTTACTTTTCACCTGACACATATGTGAGTTGCGGTAGTTATTCGTCAATTTCATTTCAGAGACCGCATAGTGTGCCTATGTTAGGATTTTAAATTGCTGCAAAACTGCTGTCTGATCATGTATTTATCTAAAGATTTTGATTCATGGGATAGTTTCTGCAATCGAAGTGCAATTCTAAAAGACGTTGTCAAAGTTATAATGATTGGAGATTACAGAGAAAGAGATTGGAGTTATGCCTAGTACTATGTTTGAGATGAATGAAAGTGGAAGCAAAGTGAAAATCAAATAATAACAGCGAAAAGAGGAGGGAGACTCATCTGAACGAGAACAGAAATGACATGTATCTTTCTCTTCTGTCCTTTCAATTTCCTTGTTGTTTTTCCTCCATTTCTCTCATAACTTAAGTGCTGTGTACATCTTGATGCGTACAAAAAACTCGGACTTTTGTGCTTTCACAACATTTTAATTTATGACTGGTCTTTTGTTTTTTAGGTAATTGAAGGACTTGGGGGTGTTGTAGCTTCAGATGGAAGCACAAGCACACACATTGTAACTTGGAAAGTCAGGCGGACTCAGAATTTCTGCACTGCTCTTTGCTCAGGGTATTCAATTTCTTAGGATGTAGTGGAATGTTGCATCTGCAGCTGGTTTAAATATTTGCTTCTAGTTTGAAAATCAGCATCCCAAATACAGCTGGCATGATTTTTGTTGACAAGTAGATTAAATAAAGAGTTGTTCCTCTCCAGGTTTTGGCACAATGAATGATCTATCGTGATTTTTTCATTTAGGTTAAATTTCTGTTGGGGATTTTTCATCGTTTCATCCGCAGTGATGATTCTCCAATTCCCTGGATTATGAATGATATGAGACAGAATACACTGTTAATATTTGAGAATTCCTAAAATAATTTGAATTCCAAGACAAGCATGCCTGACTTTTTTTGGTGAACACTCTTAGGGGTCTATGTGATTTCAAAGTCTTAGGTGTTATCCTTGATTCTAATTCCCAAAGTTTAAATTGCAGAAAGAATCTCTCCTATGATTACAAATAATTATTATGATATAATTTACTTTCCAGCGTTTAGTAATAACTCATGGTAGCATTACAAATTGTGTACATATGACTTATGCCTTTTCCTTCTCTAGCTTGAAATGTATAGTATTTAAATGAATTCGTTTTCTTGGCCTGATAAACAAAATGAGTTATCCAAGATTGTTCACATTTCTCACATTATAGCAATATCATTTATGTAAATTGGCCTTTCTTTTAACTTTTCCTCTATCTTCAGCCACCCAATTATTTCTACTAATTGATGTGCCAGACATTAGCGAGATAATTGCTGTCATGCTTTGGTTCATTTTCTTAAAATATGGTATACGTCTATGTTGCTTATGTTTGCTTATTTATATCATGGTACTTGCATCATTGTGCAGAGCTTGGATACTTTTGCCTCATTGGTTGAAACAGAGCTTTCGTGAAGGCAGATTCGTGGGTGGGTCAAAAGTATTGATATAGTCTCTACTATTTCACTCGCTCAACTGTCTTACCTTGTCTCCTCTTATGTTGATTTGTTACAGATGAACTGCCATATATATATTAGACGACAAAGACTATTCCCTGAAGCATAGATCTGAGTTAAAAGATGCAGTTATCAGAGGAAAAGTATGCCAAAAAAATCTATTCAAAATTATTTGTTGAGAAAAGCTGCTGAAATTAGACAGTGATGTAACCTCGTCAATCCAGTACCAGCCAAAAGCATTCTGTGTAATTATGGCGATACTTTTCTGGTTTCTGCTGCAAGAGCAATTAATGGTAATTATTTTTCATGTTAATCATGATAGCCTGATTGTTTTTCTCAACAGTGACCAGCTCATTTCTTAAGTGGTAGTTAGACAAGCTTTGCTTTTTCCTAAAGTTTAGTAGCAGTTGCTAATTTTTGTAGCCAATGTTAAGTTATTGAGTATAAATCTAGCTACTTGTCAATTAAATTGGAGGATTAATTATTTTCCTTGTTAATCATGATGGACTGATTTTTTTTCTTAACAGTGATCAGCTCATTTATCAGTGGTAGTTAGACTACCTTTTCTTTTTCCTAAAGTTTAGTAGCAGTTGCTACCAATCTTAAGTTATTGAGTATAAACCTACCTACTTGTTAATTATTTTGAAGGATTGGCTTTCATAGCGAAGCAGGCATTTTCCAATGAGTTGAGAGTTCTTTCTTCTTATAGCAATCAAATGTGCGAGTAGTTTGGATATACTTCTGCAAATGGACATTCTTTATGATTGCATAAACTTTCAAAAGTAGGCATGGCTTGCTGTTGGGGTTAGGAGTACCCTAAAACTAGAATCAAGCAAGATGGTATCTTACCCTTAGCACCATGTCACAGAAGATCCTATAATAGAAACAGTGGCCTGGCCATTGCTTTGTATTTATTATTTATCTCCTGCATTAATCATTTCTCACCGTCAGAGAATAAATCATTTAAAAATAAAAAACTTCTTGATTCGAAAGAAAAATTTTGTGAGCCAATCAGGAGAGAAAGAAGGAAACAAAATTTGTAATATGAAACCCAGATTGGGCCCATGCTGTAGTGCATGCAACTTGGGAGCAAGTGTTACCTTGAACCTGAATCAAATCCTGATGGAATCTACCAAATTAGACCTATTAACTTTTGGATGAACAAGAGAACCTTAAAGCTGTTTGGTTCTGGTGCTGCTAGTTTGAATATAGATGGGTTAAGGGGATCAATCTTTTTTTATTGTCTGATGTATCATTAACAAATTAATGGGCTGTTAAATTGGTAAATATTGTGTGTGGAAGTTGGAGATCTTATGACATTCCAAATCTCAATATCGGGTGGTATTTCTTCTCCTATCGGCTGTTTGGACCATTGTGGGATTATAGGATTCATTTAGTGCAAAATCTGGCTCACTTTTTTCGTTATTGTGAGTATGCATATTTTCAACACAAAACTATATTTGCAGGCTTTCATTATTGCATCAACTGCGACAGGAGGAAATGCTTCGCTGGTAAATGCACTTTGCCATCATTCTATCTTCCAGGACTTATCATTTTGTCCTATGGTAATTTTTTGGTCCTTCTGATTGGGAGTCAGTCGCCATTCATAAGGCCAACACTGTGCAACTCCCCTGGAGATCCCAGGCCAACTACTCCATCAAGACATTCTGGCCTCTTTCCCACTTCACCATCCCCAGTAAGATTCCTCACTTGAATATGATTCTGGTAAATGTCAAGCATCAATTTTGCGAAAGATTTGATGATTAGTAGGTGTCGAACATCTTAATTTGCTCAATCTTTTCAGTTCCAACAGCAGTATGTTGCTTTTACTGGACATCTCGAAGGTCTTGATAGTTGCTAAGTTTATCAAATTCATCAACACTAGATTTTAGTTTATACTGAAAATAAAGATGCATTGTTGTTTATAGTTCCCAAATGAGCCATTTATTGCATAGTTCACTCACTTTCAAGTCTGGTCTCGATCCTAGTACAGACGAATCCTATAATGGTATGCATCATTTTTCTTTAGCCTGTCGGAGTCAAAACATCCAGGATCTGGCATTGACACATGTTCTCTTTCCTGGTTGCGTTGCAGGGTCAAAAAAATACGAGAAACTAAAGAAATCAAGTGTTCCATGACTTAATTCCCAAACGCACCCTGTATTGCTGATTCACAGAAAGGAAGGAACACACCATGTGAAGCAAAGATGCAAAGCTCCGACTTCTTGTATGCAGAGAGTAACTAATAGAACACTGTACTATAATCCAATAAGGGACTCCCTTTTCCCCATGCTCTATTTTGCTAGCATTTCATGGATGGCAGTCCTGAATATACAGAACCAGTAGAGATTGCTGAACACATTTCTACAAGGACATGATTAAAGCTGATGGACTAAACTCTGTAAACTTTTATTTCATTTCTTGCATAAACTTTGGTGCGGATTAGTACAGCTGCGACACTGACCTATGCTGCGAAGTAGAGAGACCATTTCGTGGGAAATGCCACGCTTATGCAACGAACGCTAGGTAGATACGGTCAAATGTCAGTTCCATTATACATGGAGTTTTTCCTCTGCATATGTTTGAGAAACACAGCAGAATCATCACTCTGCTCTAGGAAAACCAGCTAGAGAGCTAGGGAAATCTTGAAGGCACCAAAAATCATATGGATAAAAAGTACAGGTAGAAAAGTCGTTGGTTGGTTTTTGGAGCCATCCTATATGCAATCCTGACATAATTAATCAAGAAGCTGTGGCCTCAAAACAGTGCTCTGTATTTCTCCCATGCTTTGAGTTACCATCATTCTGCACTCATGGTTTGAATAGGCTCATGCCCTTAGGACTCAGAATGCACTGAACTTTGTGTCTTACATTTCCTAGTCCAATTCACGCAACAATGAAACCTGAAGGAGAAGCTACCCTGAAATTTCAACGCAGAGAATGTTTGGCTCAAGTACAAGGCAGGGAATGTTTGGCTTAAGTTCAAGACCAAACACGATGACAAGATCCGCCAAACCAAGTCATTTATACACAGCTGTCAGCACAAACCATCAGTCTTTTTTTCAGCTCATAAACCCTTACAAATACGATAACATAAGAAACCATTTAGAACCATTTTATCCATGATCACATTACACACCCCTCTTCTATCTATGACACTGATGCAAAACAGAGTTCACTTCCATATTGCGGAAGCTTAGTCTACTTCCTCCACTTGCTCTCCTCAGCAACATCCTCTTCCAAGGCGGGCATGTCGACATCATCACCAGAAGTCTCATCTTCATCAATGCTCAGACCCAGCTTCAGCATTCTGTGGATCCTCACCGCGAAAGTGTTGGGATCATCAAGACTGAACCCAGATGTTAAAAGAGCAGTCTCGAATAGCAACATCACCAAGTCCTTGACTGACTTGTCGTTCTTATCAGCCTCAGCTCTCTTTCTCAGCTCCTCCATGATGCCATTGTCAGGGTTGATCTCCATTGTCTTCTTGCTTGACATGTAAGAGCTCATGCTGTTGTCCCTCAGAGCCTAAGCCTTCATGATCCTCTCCATATTTGCAGTCCATCCATATTCTCCAGTCACCAAACAACAGGGAGAATCCACAATTCTGTCCGATACCACCACTTTCTCAACTTTGTCTCCCAAAATGTCCTTCATCGTCTTGCACAAGTTCTCAAAAGACTTCTTTTTCTCCTCCTTTTTCTTCTTCTCTTCCTCACTTTCATCATTGAGTTTCAGCCCCTCTTTGGTTGCAGACACCAACTTCTTTCCATCATACTCCTTCAATTGTCCTACAGCATGCTCATCAATTGCGTCCACCATGTAAAGCACCTCATAGCCCTTCTTCTTGAGCCGCTCCAAGAATGGAGAGTTCTCAACCGCCTTCTTGCTTTCACCAGTGATGTAGTACATATCCTTCTGCCCTTCCTTCATCCTGGTGACATAATCCTTCAAACTTGTCATTTCGTCTCCACTCTTGTCGAGTGGTACCGGAGGAGGTCTGCAAGTTTAGCCCTGTTCTGGCTGTCTTCATGTATACCCAATTTCAAATTCTTCAAGAACGCCTCATAGAACTTCTTGTAGTCCTCCTTATTCTCTGCAATCTCATTGAACATCTCAATGCACTTCTTGACAAGATTCTTCCTGATGACCTTCAGAATCTTGTTCTGTTGCAGCATCTCACGAGAAATGTTGAGGGGCAAGTCATCAGAATCAACAACTCCCTTCACAAATCCAAGATACTCCGGAATGAGCTCTTCACAGTTGTCCATAATGAAAATCCTCCGAACATAGAGCTTTATGTTGGTCATCTTCTTGCGAGTATCAAAGAGGTCGAACGGAGCGCGTTTTGGGACAAACAAAATAGCGTTGAATTCGAGCCGCCCCTCAACGGAGAAGTGCTTCACGGCAAGATGCTCTTCCCAATCATTGGTCAAGCTCTTGTAGAAGGAAGCATACTCCTCCTTGGTGATCTCCTCTGGCTTTCGCAGCCAGATGGGTTTCTGTTTGTTGATGAGCTGCCATTCATGAGAAACCTCCTTAATCTTTCTCTTCTTGGACTTCTTTTGTTCCTTCTCCTCATTGACATCCTCAACATCTCCTTCCTCTTCCTTCTTGGGCTCATCGTCTTCATCATCACTGATCTCTTTCTCAATTGTCTTCTCAGTCCATAGATAGATGGGGTAGCTAATGAATTCGGAGTGCTTCTTCACAAGGTCCTTAATCCTTCTTTCTTCCAGGTACTCCAGCTGAGGAAAAGAGAGACGTGACGATGTTAGCACCATGTATCATAAAACAATAGCAAATTTCCTCTACCGATCCATAAAAGCAAACCCAAAGGAACTCACCTGGTCCTCCTTCAGGAAGAGGGCGATCTTGGTCCCTCTGCCCAGTTGCTCCCCACTCACATCTCTCGTGACAGTGAAGGAACCACCAGCCTGGGACTCCCAGATATACTGCTCATTGTCATTGTGCTTAGTAGTCACGATGACTTTCTCAGCCACCAAGTAGGCAGAATAGAAACCGACACCAAATTGGCCGGTCATGCTCACATCAGCTCCAGCCTGCAATGCCTCCATAATTTTTGGTTCCTGACCTTGCAATCGTACCCAAGTTGTTCACAAGATCTGTCCAATTCATCTTAAATGTTCATATCTATTGATAGTCTCAAAACTCATATGAACTGAACGTAACAACTACTGCTGTTGCATGGGAACGGAGCCAAAAGATGCAAAAAAGAAGATTTATTAATCTCAGTAAACTAATTGGCATTACCTGCTTTAGTCATGCCGATGCCACTGTCAATGATCGAAAGGGTCTTGTTGGCCTTGTCTGGTAACAGCCTAATAAACAGCTCAGGCTGCGCATCGAGCTTGCTCTTATCCGTGAGGCTTTGGTATCTAATCTTGTCCAAGGCCTAAAGGACACAATCCCAACGCAGAGCACAATCAGTATATCATCCCCGGCGTCACAATATCGCATTTTGATCACAATCATTTTTCGACAATGCTGAGGGCAGAGCCACTTAATTACTATAGATGACGCTCTTAGTCTTCACGAGACATCAAACGTCTGATTCAAGCAAACACAAATCCAGAATCACAACTGCTCTGACTAAAAGCAACGTAGAGATCATCTTAAGTCTGCAAGCCATTTTACTAGTGCCGAAACAAAACCGCACTATATAGGCACACCAAACAGACAAGCCATTGAACAGCGCAATTTGCACTGATGCCATCGCTCACCAAGTAACGCTGCCCATTTCTGGGGAGACGCGAATTTCGATTCCTCTCCACACGGCTATAACAGACAACATTCTAGTTCCCTCAAGTTCATTGTGCGGACAGTACAGCGAGGAACACGCAAGCTAATTGTTCAACTAAAGAGAAAGAGAGGCGACGTACATCAGAGGAGTTGCTGATGAGCTCGCGGAGGAAGATCTCCTTGTTGCTATAGAAGGTGCTGATGATCAAGCTCAGGAGCTGCTTTATCTCCGCCTGGAACGCGAAGGTCTCTGCAACCGATCACATTGCCGTGAGCTCGCACGGTCGTTTGAAAAAGATGCAAAAAATGGTTGCTGATCACACATATAGAACAAATTCAATTTTCCTTGTTCTTTACAACCGATCACATTGCCGTGACGGTCGTTTGGCAGGCAACGGCTGAGAGGGCAAGACAGAGCGAGTCGAGAGAGACGATGGAGAGAATGCAGCAGCGGCGTTGGGCGTGGTTTCATCCCTCGAAGGACTCGTCCAACGAATTCTATAAATCATCAAAACCCTAAAATTAGAATCGACGGAAAAAATTGCACTACGTTAAAGGAAATGCAAAGAAAGTCGGTACCTTGGCGGAGGCAGAGGCGGAGTGGCTTGTCGGGCGGTGGCGGAGAGTGCGAGACAGAGCGAGTCGAGAGAAAATGCGGTGTCGTTTGGCATGGTTTGGTGGTGCAACGAACAAGGCAGATGCGGCAATGATGACGGTGGGGTTTGTTGGACAGCCAGTTCCCTTGTGAGTCGGAGAAAGAGCAAGTCGGGCAACGGCGGAGAGGGCGAGACAAAGCGAGTCGAGAGAGACGGAGAGAAGTTGGGCGTGGTTTGGTCGTGGGGCGGACCAGGTGGATGCGGCGACAACGGTGCCGGGGTTCGTCAGACGGCCGGTTCCATCGTGAGTCGGAGAACGAGCAAGCGAAGTCGGGCGGTGGCGGAGAGGGTGAGACAGAGCGAGTCGAGAGAGACGGGTTCGAAGACGACGTCGTTTGGCGTGGTTTGGTCGTGGGGCGGACCAGGCGGATGCCGGCACCAACGGCGGCGGGGTTCGTTAGACGGCTGGTTCCGTCGTCAGTCAGAGAAGGAGCACGCGAAGTCGGGCGGGGAAGGGGAGAGTCGACAGAGAAGAACAGCATGAAAAAAACTCTCCCTCCCTCCCTTTTAATTTGAAATCAACTAAGAGGGGGAGAGACGTAGGGGCAGCTGATTTGATTAGACTGTTGCTGACTTGATTGGTACTGTTCGGAGGAGGAAAGTAAATCGCTGAAAACCGCTCTTCTGATCATAAAACCATCCGTGAACAGTGGCATAAGGGTTGAATACCACCGTGGGCCCGGGAGACACGTGTCGCTCGATGAATAGGTCCGATTTTGACACGTTGGAATCCGAGTTATACCTAATATTTTCTCCCCTCTTCCTGGCACAAGCTGACTAGCGACGCAACTATTTCTTCCTTCTGCTTCTTCCAAATTCCTCTCTGCTTGGTGCCCTTCGCCTTCTCCTCTTCTTGAAGTCTCCGAATCGGAGTCGCCATAGTAAGCTATCGCATACCACGTAGTGAAACGATAATCTCGCGATGAATCCATCCTCTCCTCGGCCATGGAAGGCATTGCGTGGAGAGGATGGCTTTACACGGCTTTCATTCTGCACTTCGTGTTCGCTTGCCAGTTTCTCCTCCTTCAGCCTCTTGTCTCTGCCCTGTGTACGTCATTCTGGCTTAGATCTGCGAACTTTTCGCCGGAAGGAGATTTGGAGAGGTTGCGGTGCGCTCTAAAGCCTAAGCAACTGGCTTTCTATTTGAGAAATTTATTGATCATCGTTGCCACTGATTTTGCATACAGACACCGGAAAGACAGTGTAAGATAAAGAAAATTAGAACGAATAGTACTGGTTGTGTTAATCCATGCATTTCATTTTTGCCTTCATATTGCAGAGTTGGAAATAAAGATACGTAAAGCAACAGCTGTCCTTTTACCCGTTCTTTCAATCTTCGTAGTAGCATCAATGGACCCAGAATGTTCAGTTTAAACATTCCACGACATCTGAATTGATCATCGCGTAAAGTAATCCCATTGTAATGCGAAACCCTCCCCACATAGAAACCTTCCCGGTATCAATAATCCACTACCCTGACTACAACTCAAAGATAGAATCAGAGAGAGAGAGAGAGCGGAAATTGTAACTGATGGTGTAACTTCTTAAGGATTCACAGTAGCGAAGCTCTAGCATATAGCCTAGAAAAAAGATGAAAACAACAGGGTAGAGGATTCTAAATAGCGGCTTCTATGACCAATACAGTACCGGCACTGTTTATAATCGCCATCCTCGCAATAAAATCAGAATCAACCGACCTCAGCCCAGCGATCACCAACCCAGTGGGAGGCAAAACTTCTTACGACGCATGAAACAATCAATGAAAGGGAGAGAGGCAAAACGGACACGGAAATGAACCAGCTCCTCACATCCAAAAAGCCCAACATGACACATCCCCACGGTTCAAGAATTTCACGGCACGCGATCATACGAACATGCACGCCAAAAAGAGAAGGCCGACAATCTCAAAGGCGACGATCAATTGAAGCAAGTTAGAAAGAGCTTCTACGGGGAGAGAGAGTACCTTCAGGGTCGATTCGATTGCCGGTCACCGCCATGCCGAGAGCAATCGCCAAGAGCCAGAGCAAGCGTGCGAGGAAGCAAGCGCTAGAGAGAGTTCTTCTGTCCGGACAGACGATGATTATATAAGCATTGTCCGGTGGTCATATCCGCAAATTTTTCTTGCTCCTTCAATAATTAAGTGAATTCGTCTTTTTTTTGGGTCGACTATAATTTGTGAACTTGATTAGGTTATATTCTGATAAAAAAATAAATCAAATTAGATTAAATTAGGGAATTATGTAACATAGCTCACTCTCTTTATCGGGAGAAAAAAATCATATGGATTTTTCACTATTTTCATAAGAATAGCGTTCGCAACCATCAACAAACTAAAATTGACATTCATATATTAGAGAATTTGATTAGCCAATCTTAGAAAACGCAATAAAATCAAATGCGAAGAAACATGACGAAGAAAGTAACAAAGTTAATTTTTGAGCAGAAAAAAAATGATTAGTTGATTTTTTATTTTTTTTTATAAAGAAATGGGCAGGGAGAGGCGATCGCCGGGTGGCTCCTGTGCTGATCGTGAAGTGCATTTGTATGAGTGTCATATATATATAGGTGAAGGTAAGGACATATTTTCTAACTTTTAGTTTGTTTGATATCAGCAAACTTTATTTTGATCATGACCATTTTAATGAACCTAAACATACTCGTGGAATATTTTTACTAAGGGGATGTTTGATCTTCAACGTGTAATCAGATATATTCCGATGACAATCGGTATTTTGAGAATCGCAATATTTTCTTATTTAGTTGCTTATTAAGTGTTTTCGAGGCATTTTTAAGTAAATCTTTTAAAAAAGGAGTCTTTGTACGTTTTAAAGAAACACTTTACGGCTTCGATTTGCATTAGCAAGTTCTTGGGGAGAAAAAACCTAGTGGAAATTTCCCAATATTATGACCAGTAAATTTTTTCATCTAGTATAATTAATTTCTAAACCTTTTGTAAAAAGAAAAGTTCAACCAGATTGTCCCATCAGAAATTTCCCGTTGTTACCGTAAAAAAACCTCTTAATTATACGTAGGACGAACCTAATAAGTAATAATCGAAAGAATTTTTTGATACTCTTTTCAACAGAAAAAGATTTCAAGATTCAACTAAACTTAGATTTAGAGTCTCGTTGCGTTCTTCGTGTAGGATTTTGGACCCAGTATTTTTATTTTTTTTTAACCTCTCATTTTCCGTCCTTGGGTCGTGCCAATCTCGAGTACACGAGGAAAAGAGAGGAATGATCGGTGGATGCGTCACGCATAACGCATAAGTAGGTGCGGCGAAGGGAAGGTGAGGATAAAAACCACTGGTCGGACCGGTTGCTTTGGGCCTTCCTTCTTTTCTTTGTTACTGTTGTTGCGTGCGTGTGGGTAAGGAGGCACTTCTTGTCTTGTTTGACGGGCTGCAAGTCTCCTCTTCCAACCCAAAGCACTCAAAAAATAAAAAATAAAAAAAATTAAAGAAAGAGTTGCGAGTCTCTTCTTGCCGTGACGAGGGGAGGGGAAGACACCGTGTAATTATGCTGGTCGCGCTTTGAGTGGCTTAGGGCAATTCTGATACTATTCATCGAATGGACTAGACTGTATTCCATTCGCATTATTGAGAGGCGACTTTCCGTGCGATTTCCCTATTTTGCTTTTCATCTTGACCCAAAGTCGTCGGTCTCTTATTTGCATCTTCTTTTCTCTCCTCCTCTCTTCCATTTCTCAATCATCTCTCCGCTCAGAGTTTCTGACCCAAAGTCGTCGGTCTCTTATTTGCATCTTCTTTCCTCCTCTCTTCCTTTCTCGATAGTGTCTCTACTCAGAGTTTCATCGCAGGCCATGGTTTCGCTCTGCAGTCTCCCTTCTTTCTTCCTTTCCTTTGCCTTGGTTTTGCTATCACTATTCTCAAACTTCATTGACGCTGAAGCTCAAGATTATGATTATCCAAACGCCACGCTTTCAACACAGTGGACAAATAACGCAACGGCTAGCCATTCCCACCGATTTGCAGATGAATCGATCGCGCAGACAATTATACTCCGACGCCATGAATTTTTGGACCTTGCCTACGCCTGCGGCTTCTACTGTAATGGTAACTGCCACTCTTACCTCTTTGCTGTTTTCATCATCCAACTTGACGATAATGACCTGATTGCTAAGAACGGTAATCCACAAGTAGTGTGGTCTGCCAATCGAAACAATCCCGTGAAGATCGATGCGACGTTGGAGCTCATGTCTGAAGGCGATTTGGTGTTGAAAGATGCTGATGGTACGGTTGCTTGGTCCACAAACACTTCTGCAAAGTCCATTGTAGGCTTGAACTTGACAGATTTTGGGAACCTCGTGTTGTTTGATAAGGACAGTGCGACTGTTTGGCAGTCGTTCAATCACCCAACCGACTCCCTTGTCCTCGGACAAAAGTTGAGTTCGGGGCAAAGATTGACGCCAAGTGTTTCCAAGACAAATTGGACGATTGACAGTATGATTACGCTATCGGTGAGTGGCAATGGTTTCTCAGCTCAAGTGGAGACTAATCCTCCTCAACTTTATTTGGCGATTTCTACAGGTTTCAAGTGTCTATATGTTGAGTTTATAAGTGGAGGCTTGTCTTGTTTCTACAATTCTACCTTGAATGGCGGCTTATTTTCAGTCCCTGAAGCATCTTCTACGCAATACATGAAGCTGGGCTCGAATGGGCATTTAAGAGTGTATGAGCCTAATATGTTTTCAAATGGGTGGAACCAAGTGGCCGATCCCTTCACAAGGGTGATCGGGGACTGTGGCTATCCAACTGCGTGTGGGCAATATGGAATTTGCTCCGATGGGCTATGTAGTTGTCCGGCTTCAAATGGAGGGACAAGCTATTTCCAGCAAGTAGATGATAAGCAGCCTAATCTTGGGTGTTCCGAGATTTTTCCATTGTCTTGTGGGGCTTCACAACGACAAAGTTTCATGGAGCTCGAAAATGTTGCGTATCATTCCCTATTCATTCCAGATCTCGAAAACATAGATGCTTCACGTTGTAAAGAGGCCTGCGCAAAGAACTGTTCATGCAAAGTAGCTATATTCCGGTACAAATCGGATCGCATTAACGGCAGTTGTTACTTACCAGCTCAGGTGTTGTCATTTACTAACGATCATGGGCAAAATGTTCCCTATAATTATACTACTTACCTTAAAGTACAAAATGTGACCAATAAAGCTCCTTATACTCCAGTTGACAATCGTACAAGCAACCGTCTCCCTATAATATTTGGGTCCAGTCTCGGAGCTTTCTTTGCCATGATGATTTTCATCGTAGCCATAGTTTTGTATGTTCAAAAGAGAGATGATAATCAAGCAGAGGAGGATTACCTTGATCAAGTACCTGGAATGCCCAATAGATTCGCATACGATGATCTAAAAACCATCACGGAGGAATTCGGTAAAAAGCTTGGGGAAGGTGGTTTTGGTTCTGTTTTTGAAGGTACTCTAAGCGACGGCACAAAAGTTGCAGTGAAACGGCTTGATGGTTTTGGGCAGGTTAAGAAATCATTTCTAGCCGAAGTTGAGACTATCGGCAGCATACATCATGTGAACTTGGTAAGACTCATGGGATTTTGTGCTGAGAAATCTCACAGGCTCCTTATCTATGAGTACATGTCGAATGGGTCTCTTGATAGATGGATCTTTCACAAATCCAATGAATGTGTTCTCCACTCGCAACAGAGGAAGAAAATCATTCTCGATATAGCAAAAGGACTTAATTATCTTCATGAAGATTGCAGACAAAAAATTGTTCACTTAGACATCAAACCCCAAAATATTCTTCTAGATGGAAACTTCAATACTAAGATTGCTGATTTTGGATTATCCAAGTTAATAAACAAGGACCAAAGCCATGTCGTCACAACCATGAGAGGAACTCCTGGTTATTTGGCCCCTGAGTGGCTGAGAGCAGCAATCACTGAAAAGGTCGACGTGTACAGTTTTGGTGTTGTAATCTTGGAGATAGTGTGTGGGAGAAAAATCTTTGATCGCTCTCTAGATGAAGAGGGCATGGATTTATTAAGCCTTTTTAAGAGAAAGGTAGAGGAGGAACGATTGTTGGACATTGTGGATAAGTCTAGCGATGACATGCAACTAAATGGACCACAGGTGGTGGATATGATGAGGATTGCTGCATGGTGCTTGCAAGGAGATTATACAAAGAGGCCCTCCATGTCTACGGTCATCAAGGTGTTAGAGGGCATCGTGGAAGTTCCAGAAAACTTGAATTACAACTTCTCTGCTCTGCCTTGCACTAGTGGAGCAGCAAGATTTGGTCCGATGGATATAGAATTCAGTGCCACCACTGCATTACTACCCTCAGTCCTAAGTGGTCCACGATAACGTGGCAAATTTATAAGAACTTTTCTTCCCCATATGTCAAGTGGTGGAATGTGCAAGTGATTGAATATTTTAGACTATGAGGACTCCAACTTGTCATTCTCTTTTAGGCTCGAGAAAAAGCTTGTGGCATGATATCATTTCTCATTTTCACTTTGCCAATGTGTGGGCTTTGCCATAACTTGGCAAAGGATTAGCTTGGTTAGGATATTGCAACTAGACTTTATTGCTTATATGAAGGAACCGGTCGTGCTCAAGGTTGTTGTGTGCTAGTCTAGGGAAAGGAGGAACCTGCAGAGACATTTGTGTAAAAAGCTGCTAAAAGGCTAGTCAGCTGGTATTGTCTTTTGGTAGCGTTAATATGTCATGGATCTAAATGTAATTTTGCTTTTTGGTTCCGACACTTGATATTCTTTGGGTTCAATGACTGCAGCTTCCATGTCTTCCACATTTCAAAATTAATGGGCTATTTTTTAGTTTGTTTTTGTGAACACACGATTAAAATTAATAAAAATAATGGGAGAATTTCATCATTGGTAAATTCCGATTTTTCTTACTGGCTCCTAATTTACCCTAGGTTAATAATAATCTTAACTTATAGTTTCTGAAGGATTCATTGAGATCGTTTCAAAGCATATATTTGCCAAAAATAAACAATCGAGATGTTTGGGCATTGGAGATTCGATTTTCAGATTTTTAGATATTACTGATCATTCTCAATAACCTCAACTTTTCCACTGCCTTTAATCAACATTGATCCAAGCATGCTGATCCATCAAATTTAATTGGGGATAAGAAGCTTGTTCGGGTCTTATTTTGGTTCCGGAACGGCTTGCACAATGAGCGAAAGTTCAAAGCGATCTGACGTGGCCCCCTAGCCATGCCGTGGCACCTCTTGATTGGATCTGACCACGGCAGGGCGACAAACCAGAGCCCACGTGGAGCTCACCCATAGGCCCGGGCTACGTGTAAGCTCTCGCAAAGTCGTCCTCCCTCTTCCCGGCACAAACTCACTAGCGACGCGACTATTTCTTCTTCTGCTTCTTCCAAATTCCTCTCTGCTCTGTGCCCTTCGCCTTCTCCTCTTCTTGAAGTCTCCGAATCGGAGTCGCCATAGTAATTTATCTATAGCGAATCGCGCGGGGAAACGATAATCTGGCGATGAATCTGTCAATCTTCTCCTCGGCCATGGAAGGCATCGCGTGGAGGGGATGGTTCTACACGGTGTTCATTCTGCACTTCGTGTTCGCTTGCCAGTTCCTCCTCCTTCAGCCTCTCGTCTCTGCCCGAGGTACGTCCTTCTCGCTTAGATCTGCGAACCCATTGCCGGATGGTGATTTTTTGACGGGTTGTGGCGTGCTCTAATTGTTCGCGTCTCGAGTCGACAATTAGAGAGTGGGGATGAATTGGTGGATCTTTTCTTGGTGATTCTTTCGGGATATATGAGATTAGGCAGGAGTTTGTGCGGGAAAGGCGAAATGAGATGGAACTGAGGAGTCTTGAAATGTCTGTGCTGGATTAAAAATCTAGTTTCGGGGGATGCTTTTGGCTTTTATGTGATGCATATGTTGCGCGATTGATGAATTTACTACCATTGTGGGGACCGGGGAGTTTAATGCAATTCTAGTTCACTGTCGTCCTGAGGGTGGCGGCATTGTGGGACTTTCCATGGGTCGAGATTGTAAGATTGTAGAGCAGTTCAGGGGGGAATTGAAGGGTGTTCTTGATGAGGTTATAAGGGTTTCGAGCAATGAATTACTTTCTAAGCTGCTCATGCTCATTATTGCCATTAGAATAGTTGTCGCATCTGTTTCTTCACGTATGAGGTGGATAGCAATGAAGTACTTTCTAAGGTGCTCATGCTTTCTGATTGCCAATAGTTCTCGCATCAGTTTCTTCGCGGATGTTGTGGATAGCAAATGGCCATTAGTCTAAGAAACCTGTATGGTAGCTTAAGACTCACTACCATTCTGTGGTGTGCTTTGTCTGAAATATCTTGTGTGTACATGGTTTGTTATGTCCAAGCAGAAACTGGTTTAGTGGAGAAAGCAATGCCTGCACTTTAGCAGAACTATAATGAAAAGCTTCACGACTGTAGGTTTTTGTCCACCAAATTTGAAAGGATAGTTCTCGTTAATGTTTATGGTATGCTTTAGATTACATTTCAGCAATTAATTGCTGGCTCATATGTTTCTTTGGATTTTTTTGGCTGCTGGGATGTGCAGATGGAAAAGCTGATGCTGCTGAGTTACTTGATAGGGCATCGCAAAGTATCAAGGTGAAACGTTATAATGAGGCACTTGATGATCTTAATGCTGCCATAGAGGCAGATCCAAAACTTTCTGAAGCTTATCTTCATCGAGCCTCCACTCTCCGGCAGCTATGCAGGTCCTCTTCTTATTTTGTGTTTCTCCCTCCATATTTTGGTTTCAAAATATAACTCTCTGTCCTAGTTTGAGCTGTTGGCATGGAATGCTTCTTTAACTGTTGTCATGATGCCTATTTTGCATATTAAGTCACATGTTCATGTGATAAAAGTTGGAAATTTGAGTTATTTAGACATTCTAGCATAATTGAACATATTAGCCATCCTGCCACCACAGTACATCCACCTTTAGCACCATCTCCTGCACCACTACAGTCAACACCATCATTCACCCATCACCTCAACCACCGTTGCTTCCGACCATTACCTAGCATTGCCATCACCACCACTGGAAGTCCACCATTCTGTCGTCAGCAATTCCACTCAACTATATGTGGTCCCTTTTCTACTTTCATTGACACGATCATTAAAAATTGTATGTAGTTCCCATTGACTTAAATGATTAACTGATTTTTGACTTAAATTAATCAACTGAATTCCAGGAGGTGCTGAATGACTAAAAATTATCAGCTCTTGATCAAGTTATTAAACTCATCCTTGGACTTGTGGACAATAAAGCTAGAGTGCCTAGTCTGTACCCTGAGGCAACGTGGTTTCCTCTGAACAAGTTTAGATTACCATGTTTCATTAGATGATTTTCAATGTTTTGGATTGTGATCACTATATTCTTCTTTTGTTTTTCTAAGGATGTCCAATCTCACAGGATAGTGATTTTGTGGAATTAGGGAAATGCATTATCATTTAAAGATACAGAAGAATATGAACTGCTAGTGAGACTTATGATAAATGAGATCAATCATATTCAGTGACATGGAACGTGATGCTGCTGTTGGATTGTTTTAAGACCTTTCCTCTGATTCAAAATATAAATTGAGACAGCTGTTATGGAAATATGAGGAAGTTAATACGTTCACTTGTGTCTTTATTACACGAAGAGGAACTGCATTCTCCTTCTATTTCTGATTGGAGTACTAATTATGATTCAGGCAATTTTTGGCTGATGTAGATACCAGGAGTCAGAATCGAGTTACAGAGAGTTTTTGGGGTTAAAACCTGGAAATAAAGTTGCGGAAAAGGAACTCTCTCAACTGCTCCAGGCTCGGAGTGCTCTCGAATCAGCGATTTCTCTCCTTGATTCGGGAGAATATACTAAAGCTTTGGAATATGTTGATAAGATTGTACTCGTCTTTTCTCCGGCCTGCTCAACGGTAGGATCATGATCTATTTACTTGTTTTAGATTCATAGACGATGGCAGTATGACATTGCCTTCTGATCTGGCTGACTTTTGGTCACTGTATGCAAGTCCTTTTTAGTCTTTGATTATTCCATAATAAAATATATACTCTGTTGTATTTCCAGGCCAAACTTTTGAAAGTGAAGTTGTTATTGGCAACTAAAGACTATTCCAGTGCCATTGCTGAGTCTGGATATATTCTCAAGGAAGATGAGAACAATTTAGAGGCATTATTGCTTCGTGGCCGTGCCTACTATTATTTGGCAGATCATGACGTGGCTATGAGGTAGGTTTTTTACACTGTATTGAGTTTTAAGGATCTGTAGTCATTTAGCATTGACTTATGTTCTTTGTCAGGCATTATCAGAAAGGTCTACGCCTGGACCCTGAGCATGCTGACTTGAAGAAAGCATATTTTGGGTTGAAAAATTTGCTTAAGAAGACTAAGAGTGTGAGTTCATTGAACTTGCAACCATTTAGTTATGTAGGGTCTGTCGTGTGTATTTTTTGTTGGGATTGTTGCTGGATGCGTATATTTCAGTTAAACCTGTTAGAATTCATCAAGATGATCAGTTCTTTCATTTACTGAACTTTCATTTGTTATTTTCAGGCAGAAGATAATCTGAACAAGGGTAAATTGCGACTTGCAGTAGAGGATTACAAAGGAGCTATTGCTTTGGACCCCGATCATCATGCTCACAATGTACACCTTCATCTTGGTTTGTGTAAGGTGTTGGTGAAGCTTGGTCGTGGAAAGGAAGCTTTGACTAGTTGCACTGAAGCACTTGACATTGATGGAGATCTTACTGAAGCTTTAGTCCAGGTATGCTGTTATTTTCTTTTCGCACTTACGTCATCATGAAACTGTGATGACCTCTATATATACCTTTGGTAGCCCATTCTTTCAAACTGAGATCCCCTCATCAGTATCGATAATGCATACTTATGAGTATTTATTATTTTTCTAGAGAGGTGAGGCAAAACTTCTAACTGAAGACTGGGAAGGTGCTGTGGATGATCTAAAGTCAGCAGCTCAAAAGTCACCTCAGGTTAGTTTTGCTATCTCTGTTGTTGATTGAAGGTTTCCATGTGGATTATATTAAGTAAGCCCAGTACTGCAAATACCAGATGCTTTTATGTCTTCTACCAAAGGACAATATGTAAACAAGCTTTAAGGTTATAGTTGTGTTTTTCAGAATATATGGCTAGAGAATATAAACTACCTCATATTTTAGCCTCTTTTCCAGAGCCACATAAGTTTGGGCTCTTGTTATCTTCATATATATAATGAAGCATGTTCTGGTTTGTCTGGACGTGAACATTGCAAAATAATGCTGCAACTTTGTGCTCATTGAACCTTGTGAGGGAAAAGTTATCCTTACTCCTCATATCTTGCTTTTTTTGTTGATAATGTGTGAGGAGATCAGATCTTTTCTTCCCTAATTATAATAAAATCCTGTCTGCCTGTTAACATCAGCAGAGCAGAGATTGAATATGGAACTCTTCTTTTGAAAGGTAATCATAATGCAGCAGTGACCTTTTCTTCAACTAATGCTTTTGTCTTTTTGTTAACTGTGAAATGCAACTGATTGAATGTCTCTGATGGTCAATTAGATTCGTCTCCCTTAAGGAGGGGGTAAGGTGATAATGTTGGAATTAGTCTAGAATTAACTTTTGTTTGCATTCATTCTATTGTGCACCAAGATCGGACTGATAAAGCATCAATCATGAACTTGTGCCTTGCTGTGAAAGAACTCTAATTGCTGGAAAATGCAGGATATGGCTGTTCGTGAAGCCCTTATGAGAGCTGAGAAAGCATTGAAGATGAGTAAACGGAAGGACTGGTACAAGATTTTAGGAATTTCAAAGACTGCATCAATTGCTGAGATCAAGCGTGCCTATAAGAAGCTTGCTTTGCAGTGGCATCCTGACAAGAATGTGGACAATAGAGAAGAGGCTGAGAATAAGTTCCGAGAAATTGCTGCTGCATATGAGGTTAGAATCATCATATCAAGCACTACTTTTAAGTTAGTGGTTTGCAGGTCTTGAACTCCAAGTTAGCTCTGAAATGGTATTAGGATAGAGAGGTTGACTTGGTTATTGGTGTTCATAGGTGCTCGGTGATGAAGAAAAGCGTACAAGATATGACAGAGGTGAAGACATTGACGAAATGGGCATGGGCGGTGGCGGTGGCGGTGGTTTCAACCCATTTGGCGGCGGGGGACAGCAATTCACTTTCACCTTCGATGGTGGTTTTCCCGGGGGCTTTGGTGGGTTCCAAGGAGGAGGGGGGGGCTTTCCCGGTGGGTTTGAGTTCCATTTTTGATTCAGTCGAAATGCGGGGATCTCAACACGGGAGGTAGACAAATTGAATGCATTTTGGCAAACCCAAAACACCAGTTGACTAATTTCTGGTAGGTGCTCGGTATATAGTTTAGGCCATTCGGGAAGATTTGTGACCATCGAAAATATAGTCTTTGAGAAATTGTTGCTTTGCGGGACATTGTAGATGGAAATTGTACGAGTTCCTTAGTGAAATTCAAATTCAATCGTCGAAGGAAATGGACTTTTCCCACGTTCAAATTACGGAGAAGCGACAGTTCCCGCATTACGGCCTCGTGACCACTGTCTTACGACACCAACTATCGTGTATCGTCTTTCTTGCTGTAGAAGCTTAAACAATAATCGTAACATGATCCTATCTGGAAGCTTTAAATGCACGCGGACTTGGCTGATGATGAACTGGAAACGACTTTGTTGCATTAATTTAAATCGGACCAGATTTAGATGGTTACGATAGTTTTTGGGTGACAGGAACTAACGTAAGTTGGAAAAGTATGACTTGATACATACGGATTTTTGGTAACAGCATATCCCAGAGGTTATCCAAGAAAGTCTTGGTCCAACGTGGACAGGAGATCCAAATGTCATCAATGTTATCTACGAAAATCATGTCCTGGTTACGCAATCACTGCGATGGCGATATAGTGGCATCAACTATTGACGGTGGCCGCCCTTGATATCAAACTACGATAATTCACCAGCAGTCATGGCACGGAATCTTAGTGTGGAAAAGTCGTAACCCAAGCGATCTGATCCCCAATCCATCATTAATTTGAGTGAGTAGATAGTAGTAGTCCTGGCGAATAAATGCATTCTTAGAGTCAATCAGGCCACAATAAAGTAATTTCGTTGTAAATCTCCTAATTTTGGCGTGAATGACTTACCTTTGTGTCCACATTGAAGAGAAGAAGTCGATGCGGCGGATAAAACACGACATATTGATCGGCATGCTAAAGAAACGTAGTCATTATTGGATTGGCAATTTGGCACGCACTTGTATCGTAATAGAGCTTTAGTCGGCAACCATTATGACACAAGATGATACAAATCACCACTGTCCAATGTTCACATCTTTCGACTCGTGCGCACCTACAGACTGAATTGTTTTTGTGTTTCTATCTTTGAAATCGAACATCGACGACATGCCCATCTTTTCGGACCAGGACTTTCATAGATAACATCGAGATGATGCTTTTACCAATTTATACCTTTTATTGACTTCAAGCACTTGTAGCGGTACGTTTTTTTCTTTTCATTTTATTTTTGCCGTAACTTTCAACACATAGTGTTTGGCAGCAACACTCGGAAAAATGTATCAAGTCCTGCCTTTACGAGCTTACGTCAGTTCGTGTGACCCAAATATTACGATGGTGCGCTATTTGCTTGTTTCGGAGAAAAAAAAGAAAACATCTTTCTTAAAATAATCATTTATATAGCTTAAAATAATTAATTAATAAAATAAATTTTTATTATTGATAATAATTTATACCTAATTATTTTGATAGCTAATGGAAATATTTATCGTTAATTTATTTTTATAGGGAACATAAACAATAATTTTTTGAAAATATTCATCAAATCATTCGTTTTTATTAAATAAATAAAATCTAAAATAATGGATGCAAGACGGTAAGTTTCGATTGGTCGTCATCCAAATCAGGCGTGCGTTTAAGCTTTTCACATGAAATCAAAGTCATCATCCTTCTCAATACATTTATGTCATGTTCCATGCACTGTATAAACTATTGCGACCACTAGATGGAAGACGGAGCAGGCCGATCTGTACTCTTGTCTAAGGGAGGGTTTTAACACTACATAGACACTAATCTTTACACATCCAATTTTTCCACGAAAAATAAATAATCTAAAAAATATTTTTTTTATAAATAATCACTTTATCGCTTAAAATAATTAATTGATAAAATTGGTTTTATGGTCAATAATAATTTATGTCTAAATATATTCGTGGAAGATGAAAATATTTATTTTTTTGTTTATACGTTCTTGTAAGCGATATAGGTGGTCTTTTTTAGGAAAGTTTTTTTCTGAAATTATTCATTTTTTGTTAAACAAACTGTTGTGGTTTGATTTGGGTTGGTTAAGGAAAATTCTTTTGTATATACTTTCTCTTTCCTTATTATTTTCGATTTCCTTAGAATGAATGATCGCTCATTGTACATCTTTTCACCTATGTGAATTTGAGGCTAATATTAATTTTTTCCCCAATTATAGGCTCTTTAAGGAGATCTTCTAACATTATACTTTAGATTTTAAAGCTGAATTAGCCACTTAATTATGGGTATACTGTTATATTCCTCTTAGCCAAGTCACTCTTTCTTCCTCTCCTTAAGTTTCCCTTTCGCAAGTGATTTGAGGGGAAAAAAATTTCAGATCGAACTAATACATACAATTAATAGCTTCAGCCTTGAAAATCATACATATTAAGATCTATTAAAATAATCTCGTGGAAAAACACATGCACATTCATATCGATTTAAATTGATGCAGAGAGAGAACATATAAGAAAGAAAATATAAAGATGCAAATTAATTCACGGAAGTTATTTATATAGTTGTCAGGTGAGGGAAAATTTAAATTCAATTTTCCAAAATAAAATATTTTACGATGTATGGGTCTTGCTATATCATGTTGTTATGAAATAAATGGGAAATTAAAATGACTTTTCATAGCATTTTTATTTATTTATGAAAGTCTGAGGTTGAACTAAATTGTGTCATTAGGTTGATTCATCATCATCATCCTCAAAGTATTGATTTTTTTACCTATTTATGATTTATTAAAGTGTTACTACACAACGGATTAGCTATTTCGTGTTGGGTGAAAATATTAAATTAAATGTCTAGATATGTTATGAGTGAAACATTTCATTTTTTGTGATGGCATGGGGCTCCGCACTAGCATTAGTCTAATGAATGGTTCTTGTGTAGTCAACTGTCCAAAATTCAACTCTATCTTCACCGGACCTCCATCCCCCTGTAGTGCAAAAGATGCAATTTTCAAACTTGGACTTTTCTCGTAATCAATGCTTTAAAGATTAAATTTTCCACATTAAGTTAACAAGTGCCTCGAAAGGTCATATCCAGTGGCTTGATCGAGATCTTACATGCCAACAAGCTTAAGCCCTCAAATTTCAATTCATACTCAAAATAATCACTCATACATCGATTGGTAGCCCTAATAAATGATTGTATCCTATGTTTGGTACCATGCTCTAGATGGGATAAAACCACTTGAGATGGGTAAAAATCCTCAATAGAACACTTGAAAAGTCGATCGAACAATTATTAATAGTTATACCAACATTCATTATTATATTTGGTACTACCCCTAAACTTATCAAACCTTATGCTATAACAAAACAAACATAATATTGGTAATTCCTAGCATGATGCATAATAACCACCCCACCACCATGCTGAAAAAGGAATATGCTCTGGTCGTATCATGGTAAAGTTTAGCCGATAAGATCACGCTTCTCAATAGCGGTGATGGCATGAACCTTATAATTCCTTAGCGGGTTTGGAACTCCTACGATCATGTTCTTGGGTCGTCGATGCCGATCATCCCAATTCCCATTTTTTTTTTTTTAAAAATTTTTTTTCGTTTTGGGGTGATATAGAAACACCTTTTATCCAAAAGGTATATACATCGTCGCAAGAAAACCTCCGGAGCAGGGTCCCGATCCCGGACGCCACTATTTCCAATGGAGAGAAAAGGAGCATCTCGGCCTAATCCAACGTCGAGATAAAAGAGGGATCCGGCATCAGAAAACGTCCGTTTCGTTGACCGGGTCCACGTTTACGGTGGGTCGCGATCCACGCAATCCAGGCCCTCCCTCCTTCGATCTCGTAGCCATTGAAAAAACAAGGCCCGGAAAGAGAGAGAAAGAGCAAGAGGAATCAGCGAAGAGGAAAACACAAAATCAAAAAACCAGACCTCTCGAAGCTCTCTCTCTCTTTCTCTTTCGCTTTCTCTCTCTAGCCCAGAACTACGAAAAAGCTCGCAACCAAAAAAAAAAAACAGAGAGGAAAACGAAACGAAGTGGACTCTCTCAACACTCGCGCCCAGAGAGGGAGAGGGGGAGAGACGGAAACCCTAGTGGGGGGGGCGTGTCCATGATCACATGCTCTTCGACCTGTTGCGGCGAGCGAGGACACCATGATCAACTCAGCGAACGGGATGGCTTCGGCGCAGGCGGCATCGTCCTCTTCGTCGGCGGCGGCGAACGCGCCGTCCCCGGGCCTCAAGACCTATTTCAAGACCCCGGAGGGGCGGTACAAGCTCCACTACGAGAAGGGCCACCCTTCCGGCCTGATGCACTATGTCCAGGGCAAGACCGTCACTCAGGTGATTCTCGATTTTTCTTCTTTTCTTCTTTTGGGCCCCCCTCCCTTTTCCCCCTTCGTTCGTTTTCGGCCGCAATGCTTCTCCGGCGAAGTCAACCCCCTCTTTGGGCGGTCGATTGTTCAATCCCGATCGGTCGATTGCCGTCGTGGTAGATATTGCGGTTCGTGTTAGATTCGGTGTTAGGGCTGGTGGTTTCTGAAGTATCGATCGTTTGTGGGTGAGTTTTGTGAAATTAAATTTGGAGGATTCGTTCATTGTGCTCTTTCTGATGCGATTTCTTGGCCGCGACTATTGCTTAATTTTGATGGAGATCAGAAGGTTTTTTTTTGTGCATCTTGGCTCTCGTCTATCAAAATCTTATCTACCCAATTCACGAGCTTCTTCCTGTTGGTTTCATATCTAGAGTTTCCGCACGATTATCGTATTTTAGGTCCGTTTGTCTGGGTGGACTCGTACCTTTTCCAATTCTTCTTGTCTGTGGAAACTTTGGTCAATGGTGGATGCTTAATGGTAGGGTATGATTTGAACTTGATTGTCAGGCAACTCTTGCTCATCTGAAGGACAGGCCGTCCCCACCAACTCCACCGGCTCAATCATCATCTGGCTTTAGTGCCAGCAGTGGTGTACGATCAGCTGCTGCGAGGCTGTTGGGTGGCAGCAACGGGAGCCGTGCTCTAAGCTTTGTGGGAGGAAATGGTGGGAGTAAGAGTGTCAGTGCAAGTAGTAGACTTGGTTCATTGGGTGCTGCAAGTTCGAGTAATTCAACTTCGATTTCGAATTTTGACGGTAGAGGAACTTACTTGATCTTCAATATGGGAGACGGAATTTTTATAAGTGATTTGAATTCTCAAGACAAGGTAAGTTTTACTAAGTGGGGATTCAATAAGTTAAACAACAAGAAGCTTCAGTTGGTAATCAAGAGGTTGATTTATATCTTAGGAACCTATGAAGGCCATCTACTTTAACAACGTCTACCCGGTTTGCCATGCGTTTGACCAGGATGCTAAGGAAGGGCATGATTTGGTCATTGGTTTGAGTACTGGTGATGGTATATTTCCGCATCTAGAACTAACTTTCTCACTGTTTAAAAAATTTAACCGAAAAACTCAGTGTGCTTTTCTCATTTTATTCTAGTATATTCTGTGTCGCTGAGACAACAATTACAAGACAGTGGAAAGAAGCTTATTGGGGCTCAGCATTATAACAAAGACGGTTCAGTTAATGGCAGGTAGTGCAAATTATAATTTCCATAGAAGATAATTCAATTTTGTGTCAGAGTGCTTTGCATTTTATTCTACTTATTCCTTTCCTTCATTTGATGATCAGTCCACCACCTCCCACAAACTGTTGCCTTCCTTTGCTGTATTAAAACTGATCGAGATATAAATATTATACTTCATTTTTAGGATATTTAAAAAGTTGGTGGGATTACATATGCATGGACATATAAAATTTAGAAGCCTTTCGTTGGGTGTGGAATGTGTCTTCCAGTTTCTCATCTTTGCGATTAGAAGATGTTTTGATTATTGAATGTTTGGCTTTTGAATGGTAAGTTGTATTAGATTTTACAGTTTAAAGAGGTCTTAAATGTTGTAGAGTTGGTTTGGAGAGGACTCATCCATATTTTGTTTTACAACTCTAGTTATAGGTTTGGATGGAAATAAAAACAAGCCATAAATTCCCACCTTTACATATTTCGGTAAGTTTACACAATTTGTGCCTGAAGGTAGGCTTTAACTGATAGAACATGATAATTGTTGAGATGAAATTTTCAAAGAAAAGTTGAGGTGAGCTTTTCCCCCTTGTGCGAGAAAGTGGGCAGATACTCTTGCCATATGCAGTAACTCATTTAAAATCTGTTAATGTCGCATGGCTTTGGGGCTGCCCTGGCTTAACCACTTGCCTCTTATAGATGACAGTATAGATGGTGATATAACCAACTTTAAGAGTGCATGATATTCTAACAAGTGAATTGTCCTGCATGAAAATTCTTAATGCCTGCTATCTTGGGTAGTCAAAGCAAATTTAAATCATTGTTTCTTGCATGTTGCTTGTAAAAAGCTGAGAGTGTGTCTAGCTGTGGAAAAGCTCTCAGGTTCTCATCTCTAGCGCAGATCTGATTAAAACTGGTTTTGGTCTTCACCTTTTCACTTTTCTTGAAATTTTGTTTGGTACATTGTTTCTATTTCCTTACATCAACTTTTTTAAGAGGGTTTTCTCTCTCATGTTAGGCGGGATTATTTGAGCACAAAAAGTTATTTATTGACCCGTAATATCTCATCATTGGGATATTACTGAAAACAGCTTTGTATTATTTCAATGAGAACCAGAAATGAAATCAATTTTCTAGATAGCTATTTTTCATATCTTTAGAAAGCCAATAAACCAAAATGATGATCAAACTTGATGTCCATTCAGTATCATGGGTTTGCTGAGGATAGACTGACATGGATAATTGGTCAGACCAAACACGTCCTTAGAGTGTTCTTTGCATGCTTGCCAAGGCCTTATTATATGTTTTCAGTCTCAAAAGTCTAAATGTTCTGTTTTTTGGCCTGTTACTTTAGGGAGTTCTAGTTCTAGTAACATCATCAGGCAGTCTTCTCAGCCACTAAAAACTCTTGGTGATGACAAGCGTATTGTGGGGACGTGCCAAGAGATAGCATTTTATGCCTACAACTTATATTTTGCCCAGTCCCTTTATCTTTCAACATGAATTTGAATATGATTTGTTGCCTAGTGCCTAGCCATCAACCACTATTACCAAGATATTTGGTACACATATGCTGGAAGTGTCTAACCATGTAAAGGATCCTAGTGAATTGCTAAGCCCTTCACCTAATAGATAGGGAGAAAAGGTAATTAATTGCTGCATGATTTCTACATATCCCAATTACGTGAGAATTAATTGGTTTGTGGTCCACCTATCCACAATTGTATTGACTGACCATCTGCTTTTTCTTCAAATAGTCGCTGTACTTGTATCTCATGGGTTCCTGGAGGTGATGGGGCTTTTGTTGTTGCACATGCTGATGGAAATTTGTATGTTTATGAGAAGGCAAGCCTTGATTGTTACGTTTTCTATGCATCTAAAAATCTGTTGGTTTCTTGAATATCATCATAGCTAGTGTCTTGATTGGTACTCTGTGCATTGTTACAGAGCAAAGATGGTGCAGGTGATACTTCGTTCCCTGCGATCAAGGATCAAACTCAGTTTTCAGTGGCACATGCACGCTATAGCAAGGTAAAGTAGTTTTTGTTGGTTAACTTTGACGCTCACTTTCACAAGCGCTTATAAGTAATACCATGGCATAATTAGTTTCCCGTAATAACCACTGGATGCATATTCTAAGGTCTAATTACATGGAGCATGTTAGTCTTAATGGTGTTTCTCCCTTGCGGATGTTTAATTCTGCTTGTATATGTTTCAAATTTTAAGGCGCCTTTTTTTTATGAGGCTTGTTAGAATACTTTCTGCTTTAAACAATTTTGGTATGGAGATGCTTTAAATAATTTTGACAATATTTTGATGTGATGATTAAGATGGATTTCGTTACTTGGTTACCGTAATCTCTCTCTCTCTCTCTCTCTCTCTCTCTCTCTCTCTCTCTCTCTCTCTCTCTCTCTCTCAGAGTATCAGAGTATAAACGTGTGACAACATGTCTTGTTTTGCAGCTGTACTGTCAACCTTACCTATGAACCTTTTTTTTTTTTTTTTTTTTTTTTTTGGTTGGAGCCTATGAATTGGTTTATTGAGTCTTCTTCTTGCCTTTTTCTGTTGTCTGTTTTCTGACAAATTTATATCAGGTGTCACCAAA
The DNA here is from genome assembly GCA_014182845.1 of Corymbia calophylla. Lineage (NCBI taxonomy): Eukaryota > Viridiplantae > Streptophyta > Magnoliopsida > Myrtales > Myrtaceae > Corymbia > Corymbia calophylla. Next base: position 24,304,368 of record CM024703.1, read on the forward strand.
CCATTAAGAGCTTTATCTATATGCCTGTTGAGATAAGGTTGTCATTGGTATGCCAGACTTGGACCTATTTGTCTGTTTGTGTGGATGGTCAATCTGCATATTTCATGCTTTATGTCTATGCAAATTAGTGTGGTTCTGCATTCTGATGCAATTTCTAGCGACCATTGTCTTAAACAGAGTAAGTGAGAGGTGGTTTGTTCATTTTCACTATGCTACATATGCCTTCTATTTATCTACACCTAAATTTGGTTATATACATTTGATGAGATCTGGCCAGAACACATGAGTGATGTCGGAGTGATTGTTGTCTTGACGGACTGATATACAGATAGTAGGCAGAAAACACATTCGCCAAAAGCCACTGATAAGTTAACTCCACAACAAAATTGAAAGCATGCTTGTCCAATGTTTCTTGCAGATTTCGCTCTACATGGAAATATGCTCTCATTTATAAGAATTAAATTGAAGGCTGTGGAAGATTCTTTTGAGCTTGTGTTTCTTCTTTTGAGCCTTCGTAGAGTCTGTATAAATGTCTTGCATTTGCTGCACAGAGCTTCATTTTTTGTGATCAGCTGTTTTCCCAGATAGTTTCAATGTTCCATAACATGCTCTAAAGAAGTGGATCTGCATCTGGAAGAGCAGTTTTTTTGGTGCCATAGTTTTACCTGTCATTTGCTTTTATTATTTCCTATCTGCAGAGTAACCCCATAGCCCGGTGGCATATTTGCCAAGGTTCAATTAATAGCATGGCATTCTCAACAGATGGAACCTATTTAGCAGCTGTTGGAAGAGATGGTAAATCATCTGAATCATTTGCATGTCAAATTCATTTATGTTTTTTGCTTCTTTTCTATGTGCTAAAAGCATATCTGAGTTCAAGCAATTTGTTGATCCAGGGTATTTAAGAGTCTTTGACTATTCGAAGGAACAGCTGATATGTGGTGGCAAAAGTTATTATGGTGCTTTGTTGTGTTGTGCTTGGAGGTAGCGAAACTTCTTGGCATTGATGATACAACATTTGATTGGGCTTGGCCATAAGATTGTAACTACATTTGGTACTTTTAATTAATGGAGAAGAAATTGTATCTTCCACTTTCTCATGCATCTGAAACGGTAATACTTAACTAATCTAAAATGTGAGAGGATATGTCCCTTGACAGCATGGATGGAAAATATATTCTTGCTGGGGGTGAAGATGACTTGGTGCAAGTCTGGAGTATGGAAGAAAGGAAGGTTGTTGCCTGGGGTGAGGGGCACAATTCATGGGTAAGATTTAGCTTAGGGATTATGAGCTTTATTCCATGTGTTAAGTTGCAAGGTTTCGTATATGTTATGAGACTTGATGGTGCTGCAGGTCAGTGGAGTGGCTTTTGATTCATACTGGTCACCACCCAATGCTGATGACACAGGGGAGTCTGTGATGTACCGTTTTGGTTCAGTGGGTCAGGTATTAAAAAACGGTCATGGTCTTGTCTTTCTGTTGCTTACCCGATGATAGATTTGAATATGTTGATCTGATCCTGCTCTTTCATTAATTTTAGAAAAATCCTTAAGCTTGATTGAGCCAATAGTTTATTTGTATATCAACTCTCATAAGAAACAGATTGTTCAAACCAGTAAGAGTCGAAGGGGGACCTCTTGGCTCATTCAATGATTCCTCATCACTGAGAAGCCAAAATGCACACACCACTCTTTTCACTGCCAAGGTTGTAGGATGTCAATATGGATAGTTTACCATCAAAAGTAGTGGCTGCTAGGGTATTGGTTGACTTATTTCATGTGGTTCAGGTGTTGACCTCTTGGGTTCATGAAACCTTATGGTAATTGCCAAACTATAAAGGGAAGAAATATTGACCTCTGTAGTTGACAAATATGATATTGGTTGGCGAAACAAAGTTTTAAATGGAATGAAGGATGTCTCAATTCTTGGCTAAAAAAATATCTATCTCTCCATTGAACTTTAATTCTAGTGCAAAAATGTGGTTCCAGGATCAGTTCTCTCTAGAAATGCTCCACTGAGCGTTATCAGGTGGAAAATTGTATTCAGTTATTGTCATATTTGCAAATTTTCTTGAATCGCTTATTATCTATCTATGTGTGGTTTTGACTAAACTTAATGGTCCATAGAGCAAACATGTCTAGGAGGGAGTTCCTTGCTAGAAATAAGATATTAGAGGACTCCCACCTTTTCACCTAGTACAGACTGTGTTATGCACCATTACTCCAATCAATCCAGTTCGGTTTTGGTTGGTCATTTATCGATTTTGGAATGAGGAACATGGAGCATTTGGACAATTTGTTTTTGTATAAGAAGGATGGAAATCTGGTCTGTGATGCAGCAGTGTGAATCCTAGATAACCTCTTGAAATTAAGAAAAAGTTACTTGCAAAGAAATAAGCAAGACCCATGAAGCAATACGAATGACACAGCATAGCATAGTGACTAAACTCTGACAAGACCACTTCCCTGGGGTGGGGAGTCTGAGTTTCAAAAGAAAAGAATCTGAAGAGGACTGCTGGAGACTATATGCAGATGAAATTTTCCCCGTCTCTCCATTTGCAACGTAGTCAATAGATTGTGTTGATTTAAATGATGTAGGTACTAATTGTGGATTAAGATTACTCTCTTCTCGAAAGCAATGTGGGTCATGGAAGATGAATTTATTTTTAGAATAAAACCAAATAGGACGTAAATCACCATTTGATAGCCCCACATTTGTTATGTGAAAGCAAAAACAGATTTGAGTGCCTGAAAGATGTCCAAGCAATGGCTAGATATAAATCAACATTCACATGTTTATTGTATTTTATTTTATTTTACCTTTTGTTGGCTTCTTTATGGACTTTCTTCCATCTTGGACATAGGAATCTGACTTTTGAGCCACTTAGGAAAGTGCATATCTGACACCCAGAAACTGAATATGTGACTAAACCATTTGGAGATACTCCAGAAGGTTTAGTTTTATTTTGTTTGGGGAATCCTCTCAGCCCATTGACAGCTGAAATTTTCTGAGAGAAGAAATTAACTGGCGTACCACATTGTCTCAGTTAATTTTACTTTTCTTCCTGTCGTCAGCATCTTATGCTGCTGGGTTAATGTGTTGGTTTACCTTTGTTCTGATGTGCCTGTCCAAGCAGGATACGCAGTTGCTTTTGTGGGACTTGGAGTTGGACGAAATTGTGGTCCCATTGAGGCGCCCTCCAGGTGGCTCGCCCACCTTCAGTACTGGAAGCCAGTCTGCACATTGGGACAGCACTCCTCCAGTAGGTATCCTCCAACCGGCTCCAATTATGCGAGATGTCCCAAAATTATCTCCATTGGTCGCTCATAGAGTGCACACCGAACCTCTCTCTGGCTTGATATTCACCCAAGAGTCAGTTTTGACGGTATGCCGGGAGGGTCACACAAAAGTTTGGATGAGGCCTGGGGTTGCTGAAAGTCAAGCAAGCAACGTGGAGACGGTTTTGAGTTCAAGCTTGAAGGATAAGCCTCCATCATCAAAGGTTAGTTATTCCGGCTACAAGCAATGACCAGTAAAAGTGGTATTTTATTTTTTCCCCAGGATATAAGTTTGAAGGATAATCCTTTCTTGTCAACCAAGGTTAATTATTCCGGACAAGCAATGACCAGTACCAATGGTGGTTTTTTCCATGGAGGCAGAATATTTGGTCACTGACGTGGCCCCGTCATGTTGTTCATTCAGTTGGTTTGTGTAAATGTAATCTAATTTTTGTTGGGTTGGCCAACTGGTTCCTTTGTATATTCGGGATAAAGGTGCAATTGATGGCACCAATGAGTATGGGAAGGAGATGTAGGTAGTATAAGGATTGAAGCATGAAAGTGACGTCGACGGAATTGATTCTGCCCAAATGAGTTATTTATAAAATGGCCCTTCTGAGTATGATGCTCCACCAGTAAATTTCATTTTGTGCGCCCATATTTTGCTCTTCGGGTCTTTTCTTTTTGCGGTCAGCTTCTAGTGCTCGATGGAGCTTTAGTTGTTCGACCCATTAATTGCTAATGCTTGAGTTACTTGGAGATGTTGAGCAATAGATGATGTCATGAGGGCTTTAGCGACCAAGCCTACTTGATCCGGAGGCATCCTTTCGTTTTCTAACATTCATAATGTGACCTTGATGCAGATTATACCGTCCGATGTATTCATTAGTCAAATAAATTCCCAAACGACCCAGTTGATGCCCATGCATTCTGTATACATCATATAACCCACAGGCACAAACTTACAATTCAATGAAACTTTCGAGAGGGAAACTCAAAACCAATGGGTCATCATCCCGAGGGTGTTCTGAAGTAGCCTTTGGCTCGTACACAGGATATCAGTGGACTTTGCAATGATGCGAAGATGACAAAGTTGTTCTTAGCAGAGATTCTTTCCCTTTTATACAAGTAGGCTTAATACGATTAACTTTTAAGTCCGCGATGGTAGTTTCGCCCAAGAAAATAAGTGTTTAATGGTACTTGATTTTGGGAAACAGGAGATTCAGAGATAACAGCCAAATCGATGTATTTGATGCAACGATAACCTACCGGTCAACATTCAACACACAAAACTTCTCAGACCTTTCCTGTAGCATCGCCTCCTTGGACGATGAGGTGATTTTACCAAGTTCATCTAAACGCGAACCATACTGCTAATTAAACACTAATGATCCAAATATAGGTTGACAAAAGGCAAAGATAACATATTTTTATGCTTCAAGTATATGCCCAGGGCATCGAATGTATCCACAGCTAACAAAGACTGGAATTAACAAACAAAAAAGAGGAAAATGTAACAGCAATAAAAACGGGCACCGAATGTATAAACAGCTAACAAAAGACTGGAATTAGCCAAGAAGAAGAAGAAGAAGATGCTTTTTATACAGTTGATGCAGCATATTAGCAGCCTCGTGCACTTTTATACGTATCAAGTCAGTTACCACGTGAAGTTTCTGAGTTCCCTGGTTCAATTTCTTGATGCTGTGGTTGCATATGGTTCTGCTCCACAGCCACGGGCGTTTGATCAAACTGCGAGTTTTCCTGGGCATTATGTCTTTGTTCTGATTGGGCCAGCCACCAGGCCCTCCATTTCGAAATCTCAACTAGAACAGAAGTCCCGCACATTGTCATCCCAAATCCGGCGAAGGTAGCTAGGAGAACTGATAGAACAGCTTGCATGTGAAGCTGCAAATAAAAGACAAATGGAATTTCTCAAAATACTATATAAATAACATGCTCTCTGCAATCAAGCATGGCCCAGAACTTGAAGCCGATGGTGATTCATCTTCACAGAAAGATGGGTGTCGTCTAACTACAAGGCCTATCAAGGTTCTTAACTTTCTTGAGAAAACTACATCAGATCTATTCTCCTAGCAGCATTATGAAACTTCCAAAATAACATAAGTTCTCACCAGTGAATAAAAAAGATGTGCTGATAGAACCACCAGTCCAAACTGAACAGTTGCATAAACCCAGACAAATCTTCTTCGCACTGAAACAAATTGCAGATCCATCAGTGTTATAATGCAATCACTAAATCTTGTAAAGGAGACATGACATTGCCATTGTGAACAATAAGAATTTAGACTTACCCATGGTGGAGGATGTCATGGATGCAAGAAGCCCCAAAATACAGGAAAAAGGGAGAGAAATTGCAATTGCGCCAGAACCCATTTTGCCTACCTGTGAAGACAATAATTATGCATTCTTGAACTTTAAGGCTTACAAAAGCCACATGTGAATGTTCAAGACTTACCAGAAGCTGCTCCAGAAAGCAAAAATAAGCAAGCATGCTGACAATGACAAGAACTGGAACATCCTGCCACAACCTGTCATGATTTTGCAACAATTCCATTATTGTCAGTCTTGAAAATCAAAATAGCATAAAAGCTTGCTATTCTCGTATCATTTGTTATTGGCCATACTGTGCATGAATGAAGATGGGAAGCTGTAATAAAACTTAAGTGCATGAATGGGTCAAATTGGCACAAAACAACTTGAATTTTGGTACGGCTTGCATGTCATTACATTGCTCAACAAGATCTTCAAAAATTCACATTCCTTCTACTTGTTGTACAGGACAATATCTAAGAGGACATCCACTTATGAACATGTTTGTCAACTTGCATAATACAACAGAAGAGCGTGATTTGACGAAGGGAAATTGAACTATTTACAGCAGCAGTACTTATATGAACATACCAATTACCTGTATCGAACAACCTCAGGAGCTCCAATTCCTTGCAAGTTACGGGCTTGCAGATTTTGAATTCTCAAAAGAGTGACAGGTAGGTTCCGGACTTCTTGCTTGCACACATCGCATATCTTATTACCTTTGATGCTAAACCATTTTATGGCACATTCTTGATGAGCTAGTGCCAATTCACCTTTGCAACTACATTCCATCTTAAGTGTGTCAGAGCCTTCTCCAAGCTCGATAAAGCAAATGCGGCAGACTGCCTCTTCTTCAGGAATATCTTCCCCATCATCACGGTTTTCATCTGAACCATAGGACTAAGATGAATTGTAGGTCAAATATCATATATCACAAGAATGAACAATATTTATGTGGTGAGATTGACCTAACATAACAGACCAAAACACAATTTCCAAACTGCCTGTAAGTGCAGGCTAAGCTATGAGTAAAAGTTCGAGGTGAAAAGAAACATGCTGGAAACTCCACAACTTAGCCAGAGTTGTTGAGTTGGTCTAGAAGGAACTTTTCACTCAAGTGAAGGTCTAACAATTGAAATTACAGTTCAAATGAATTAGAGATCTCAAGGGTGCGTGAAATCAAGAGGAGACAACGTACAAGACATCTGTCCAGGTTCAGTAATCAATTTTTGGGACAGACGGAAAATATGTAGGACACACTTTCGCTGCTTTAGGATACAAAAAATAGGTTCAATGTGCGTTCAGATGAAATGTCTTAACTTTTCCCACTGGTTTACATCATTATGCAGAATGAAAACCTGGGTCTCTCAATGCAAGGTCAGCAAGGAACTTCAAATTTCAGGTTTCAAATTATACTCTTGTGACCACATGCGGGATGACGGTTTGTGCAGACAACTGCAGATATTTACTCGAATGATGTATTTACCAGTATCACTTGCAGGAGCTGCATCCGAAACACTGGCATCTGTAGTGACTCGGGGAGTGGTGGGAACTATGCGAAACATGTTGCCTAAAGAATCCATTGGCCTTATGCTCCCATCCTTGTTAATCACAGGGACTGAACGTGATCGGTGAATAGATGGTTTGACCTCAGCTTTCTGAGAAGAAAGAAACCAGAACAGGAAAAACCAGCAATAAGGACATACATTATGGATATCAACTAGTATTATACTCCATTATTGATGAATAATACTGTTTTATAGATCTAAAGTACAACAACCAGAGAACAGATTCATTGATTTGAAGGAGGAGTCAACTACTAAATCTGTAACTGAGGATCTACCAGTATAAACTATGAAATGCAAGAAAACAATACGCCCCAATTGGACAGAGGATTTTACTCTATAAGGGTCATCTTCCTCTCAATATGCCGGAACGTTAGCTCTGTGCAGAACAATGCCATAAACTGGTGAACAGGAATGAACCAACCTCACAGTGGCCAAACTAAAGGCCACCAGATATAAAGCTTAAGCTGATTCTAATTCAGAGAAAAGCAGTTTAGCTATTACATGCTTGTTTCACATATCTAAAAGTCCTCGTGACGATGATTTCACTCATGAAGAAGCTGCAGATTCTGGTGCCAGCTAAAACTAAAAGCAAGGAAGCATTGCCTGGATTTCAGGCATCTGCAATGATTACCAGCATAAATTTGTAAGTGTTAGCATGACGTGATGTCTTCAAGAGAAAGAATCTAGAATGTCGTCACTAAGAAAATTGCAGCGATTGTTGGTGTACCATACATAATAAACAATAAACGGACTGGAAAGAGCACATCAGATTAATTTAGTCAACTTGAGAGTGAAGGAATTCATGGTTGTTGTCACAACACAATTAGTGATAGAACACTGAGATTTGACAGGATAAAACTGGAAATTGCATTGATGTCCGGTACTTGCCACCTAAAAAATGGTCAGTTTAGGTGATCGATAACTTAACCAGCTAAGTAAGACCATAATGCACAACCAAACACAGAAAGGTTATCCTCACCACAGAACCTAGCTGTTCAGTTGTGTTCCGTCCATGCATAGACTCTGGATTGGAATGAGCAATTGGAGTGACAGGTAAGGATGACGATGTTTTCATTCTGGGAGTGAAAAGCCTTGTAAAAGAGAATGTCCTTGGAATGAGAGGTCTCTCCCTTCTTCCTGCTGGAGAAGCACCCAATGCTAGCATTGCCGCCTTCTCAATGTCGAAAGTATTATTTCGAAACTTAAAACTCAGTTTGGGAAGGAGGCTTTTCATAGTTGTTCTGCGATTTGATGGGGAGGGGGCGTAAGTTCCGTCCACTTTGGCAAAACTGGGACTGGGCATGGGTGAAAAGTTGACTCTTCTGGGAGTAAGGTTAGGCGTCGGTGGAATATCTGTTACTGCAGTATCCTCTCTACCAAACTCAGAGGTTTCTGTGGGTATCTCTAGGACCAGGCTCTCCCGTCCTTGATGATCAGCATCTGCGATCTCTTCAATTATTTCCGGAGCACTTCTGACCTACAAAACAAGCGAAGATAAGTTCTTTCGCACATCAGGAAAGCATTGCCATCATCTAAACAGCTAAATCTAACTACCTCCAAATCAAGGAGTAGCAAGTGCTAGCAAGAAAATGTTGTCTAGGAAGACTGACCCGAATGGATAGTGCATTGCAAACAAGATTCTGTAGACAGTCCCGATGACCGTGAGAATCGGCTAGTAATGAATTTCCCAACAAAGTTTGCCACACAACAGAAAATCGGCTCTTGAAGGGTAGTAAAGGACCGCTCAACCAAAGAATGTAACTGGGCAAGCGGTGTCCATATACCTTCCCCAAAAAGGTATCACAAAACCGAAAAAGGACGTGGTGGTTGCGTCGAAAAATCATAATTCTCGTCCTCGGTTGAAGTGATCCATTTGCGTGTTTTTTCAAGGATGTTTTTTCCCCCAAAGAGAGGAGGCATTCCACTAAAGCATGAACCCAAGTCCTAAAACTAGCCGTACAATACAGAACATGTGACGACCACTGACAACTCAGAACCAAACCGCGGGGAGATCAATCGCCGTGACAACAACAACAATCACCCGATTCCAGCTCGAACGCACCACGATAATTCAGAATCACGCGAGAAAGCCGACAATTACCCAAGAAGCCAAAACCTCAAACGCTCAAAACCCAATTCAAGCAGAGCGACGACATGGAGATGAAAGAGAAAAAAAGGAAGAAAAAAGCAAGCAAGACAAGAGAGCGAGTCAGCGAGTACCTCCGGAGCCGGACAGCCGACTCCCACCCGGGGAGCCTCGACATTATCTCTGGCGACCCGTCCGTCTTCGTCTCCGTTCCCCATGCCGAACGAGAGCGAACTAGCTCGTCAAGGCAGAGAATTCACGAATCAGAGAAGCCCGGGAGCCCGTGTACGAGTCGTTACGCGACTGGCGGGCGGGAGGGATCGCGGATTGTGGCGCGCAAAGGTTTGAGCGGAACCAGCTGCTGTGCCACTACCCAGTTCGAGAGCTTCGCCAGCAGAAAAAGGGAGGACGACGACGACGACGACGACGACCAAGGAGAAAGGACGGACAAGGACAAGCGCCAAACAGAGAGAGATGGGAAAGAAAGCATAAACAGAAATCGTTGTCGGCTTCTTTGGCTTTTCGCCTCCTGTTTTTAACGTTTCCCAGTCTCCACCATGCGAGAGGTAACCCCGTACCAGACATCAACTCTACTCCTCCCCCAAAAAAAAGAATTTATATATATATAAATATAGATAAATTGGGATATTCAGAAGAAATAAAATACAACGTCAAAATTCGTCGTGGCAGCAGCGGAACTCTCTTTTGTCGGTACAAAACTCATACATCATCTCTTACGTGAATTGCTGTTTGGTACGAGCAAAATGGGTTAATTGCGATACGAGTCCTGAAACTCGATCGCTCGTGCCCTCGAGCCCTCCCTCGATCTTTTCGTTTCGATCATTTTTAAGTCTTGGAAACTGGCATTAAATTGCACGCGCTAGAGAAAACTACGCTCGCTTCGTGGATGGCCGGTGTGGATGAAGATCTTGACTGATTCTTCTGAATCGATGTTTTCTTCTCCGTTCGTTTGTTGAAATGGGGTGGGGAGGCGACGTTGCTGCCTCCTTTTGCCGACCAGGGCTAGCGATCTGTGCCCGGCTGATGACAAGAGCAAGCAAGGGATGAGGAAGTCGACGCTGCTGTCGAGCGAGATCGACTGACCCTTGTGTAACCCTACCAATCACTATGGGAATTTATGAAAATACACTACCGTAGTTATGGGTGATCGGTTTTAAGATAAGTGGTTTTCGTCCCAGAATCGGGAATTGCCTATTGAAGGCCGATTCCAAAAATTGGAACCTGAAACCATCAGAAATTATCCCAAGTGAGTCCATGGAAAATGGTTGGAATGTACTTTGGAAGAGGAGTGAGACTTGAGAGCAAGCTATGAGATTATATGCTAGAAGCAACTGAGAGCAAGATTGATAGAAGGGACAATGAGGCTGAAGGCGATCTAGAGCAAGGTGAGAGAGGGAGATGAGGCCATGAGACAAGTGAGGCAAGAGCCAGAGAGACATGAAAAGAAAACTAGGACTTTGATCTAAAAAGTTAAAGCTTAAAAATTAAAAACAATTATATACATATATATGTATATATATATATATTGGTCCAGTCCGGATAAATAAATGATTGGTTTTAAATCTAAAATTGAGAATTTAACCGATCTTATTGAGAATTCCGATTTTGAGCCAATCTAATTTGATTCTGGGCCAGTCTCAATTTTTTTAGGCACCTCTAAATGTAACGGTTGATATATGCTGATCATAGCTGATGAACAGACACGACCCCTATTTCGTTCCTTTAAAGATTAGACTCAGGTGATTCGCGGACACATGTTGTCACGATTTGCGCGATATTTCCTAATCCACTCTCTGCCTCTTTTTCTCTAACCTACACACACATATATATATATATATATATATATATATATATATATCACGTCATGCATATGCTTTGGGCCCACCCAAGAAAAAAAAAAAATAAAACACATTATATTTACAAGGAAAGCCCTTGTCAACTATTGAAAAGAAGAAAGATATCTCGTCGACATAATTGCGCAATTCGAAAATCCGGTACCCACGTTCCTCCGCTAATTTCCACTAGTACAATCATTGCAAAAGTGCAATAATTGTAGGAAGCCGCACTCGTGAAAGTACAACGTAATGCTGCTTCCATCTTCCCTGGCCATTATCGAGCTTTCTAATAAAGCGTTCACGGAAGGCCGTCGATGGAATTAGGAATTTTAGGATATTAAACCGGGGGTGCAGTAACGAATTAAGGGTCAATACATAGCCTTAAAAAATAAATAAGTCAAATCAGAGATCCGGATTTTTTTTATAAATTATGGGTTGATCTTGAAAAGAATACAAAATATAAAATTTTCGTCCGTCACCGCTTTACTGCTGCAAGTAAAATTATCTAAAACTACATTGAAACTATCTGTTTTTCCGTGTTTTAATTTAATTGGAGTAATATACCAATTGCAGAATTTATACCAACAAACCTCTTTCCTTGGAAATATCACCTGCGTTGAAGAAACACACTTTTGTTATAGTCTTAAGAACTAAGGCACCATTTGTTATCATTTATATTTCTCTAAAATTCTATTCTTTTGCTCCCCAAAATAAATTAAAAATAAATAAAATTTCTTTTAGCAATGTTAACTAATTTTTCTAGTCCTTAAAATAGAAAAGTGGCCAGGAAATATATTTGAAAAATAAACAAGTAGTAGAAAAAAGTTATTTTTTATTCTTGAGAACAATTTATGGAATAACTTATTTTTTTCGTTTCTATTTTTTCTTTTCTTCATCTTTCTCTTCTAACCAATCACCACTTTCGCCGGCTAGAGGAGGAAGAAGAAGAGAGGAAAGAAAAGAAAAGAAAAGAAAATATTAAAGATATTAAAAAATCAAAAGAAATTCTACATCAAAAAAATTTGTGGGTTATACCAAATGCATTATTGTTATTTTTCTATTTCGATAATAGAAATTTTATGCAGTTACTAAATGCGTTCTTTTACTAAGAAATTGTTCTAAAGAATAAAGATAGAAAAAAATTATTTTTAAAAAGAAATTATTCCCAAGAACAGATATGTCTTCAAACGTATCCTAAGCAACTTTTTTTGGGAAAAATTATAAATAAAGATCTAAAGTGCTATCATTTTCTCAAATAAGGGCATGGAATAGATATTATTTCAAATAAGGGTCTGAAGTTCTCTTATTTTCTTAAATAAAGACATGGAATGGATTTTATTTTAAATAAGAGTCTGGAGTGATTATGTTTATTTCAAAAATACTTGGTCAAGGGAATTTTTAGCCTTTACCTTTTTTGAAATTTTTTTTTTTTTTTCCGTTTTTTTTTTTTTGGGGCTTTCTCTTCTTCTTTTGCGGTGGTTGGTCTTGGCCACCAACAATGCCCAAAGAGGACATGGTGAGGGGTGAGGTCGCCCTCGCCAAATTTGGGCAAGGGTTGCCTCGCTAGCAATTGGTAAGCAATGGCCTCGCATCAATGAGGCGACCCTTGTTAGTGGCTAGCAAGGGTCACCAAGGCTTCGCGGAAAAAAAAAAATAAAAGAAAGTGGAAAGAGGAAAAAAATAAAAATAATTTAAAATAAATTTGGTATTTTGACAAAAATAACTTTGATCAGCTAAAATATTTAGCCGGCCGACGACTAGTGATGTTAAGCTCTTATTTGAAATTGTCATGACCATTTCAGGTTATTATTTAAGGTTGATAGAGTCACTTTGAGCATTTATTTGACACAAAGCCCATTTAAGGTATTTACTTGAAAAATAAGAGCATTTTAAGTTTTTATTTGAATTTCCTCATTTCTTTTCAAATGCAAGTTACAAAACCATCTTTATCTTTGTTTGAAATGAAACACGTAAAAGTATGTAAATTCTGTAAGAGACACACAAAGAAGCAGGATTAGCATGTCCCAAGTTTAAATACTATGAAATTGGGTTGCGTGTTCCCAACAAGAGTAGTCAATTGTCAAAGTCATATGATTTCGGGTACCGGTTACCACGTGCATCGGCACTACTTATAACAAGTTTAACACGTCCTTTTGCCATCACGACACTTATCTGACCAATTGCCTAAAAGGGCTTCCCAGCGATAAGATTTGCGATTGGAGTTCGGATCGATAAAGTCCTCGCTAGACGGTTCGTATATTCGTGAGATGAGAGAATTGTCATATTTAACGAAAATTAGTCGGATGTTCAAAAAGTCCCGGTCCACCGTTAAGAGAAGGAGAGGAAAACGACACTTGCCCGGCTAGAATTCCTCCACAGATTTCCAATCATCTTTTTTTCCCTCTCTGCCGCCAAATACTGATCGCTGAATTAATAAATGCACCACCATTGCTGCCTTGCGCACGGGCCAACTTCCAGCCCGCCCATCATTATGTTATAATAAGATTATGATAACGTTGCAGAAGATTGACGGAGATTTTTTTTTCTTCAATGTCCATGGAATACTTGTTAATTGTATATAATTAGAAGATATTTTTACTTTTTAGTCCCATGATCACACGCAAAACGAATAAAGAGATAATCAGACATTAGAAGTAATAAATTTTCTTTATTAAAATGTCCAAAAAAACCTTTGAAACAATCGTTTAGCAAAATTTAATGAATGAATCTTTCAAGTCGATTGATCTTATGGCTATAAATAAATTAGAGTCATTCTATCTATACACCATTGATAAGACTATTATAGTAAGATGGCAAATGTGGCCTTAAAACACCCCTGAACAATAGAGTCGAGATTCAGACATGGGATTAGTAGAATCTAAATTGGATGGTTAGCAATCCCAATCGATCCTTATAGAATTGAGAGAGGTTTTTTTCTTTTTTTAAGAGCCAAGATGAATTCTGCATATTGAGAGAGATATTTATCGAGATCACGACTTAAATTGGTCGACGAAATTAATAATCTAAAGTGACCCTCCATTTGATTTTTAGTTTTGTTTTTGTTTGGTAGGTAGGATTGGGGCTGTCGCAACGGCTTAATCTAATTTTAGTGTCGCAAGGTCCGACCCTAATGCGACACCAGATATGTTTCCAACCCCCGAAATTATAAAATCTTTAATTTATCTTGGGAAGTGACAACAGCCAAGTATTACGTCGATTAGTGCAGACCAAAGCAACAACCTTTTGGAGTTTAGTCAACAACCACCAGTTGCCTGGCCCTCCAACTTCGCATTATTAACTAATTAAAAACGAAAAAGAAAAAAGAACCTTGTTGAAGGAAATTCCCTTTCGGGACATTTTTGAGAAATGGTGTCAAGAGAAAAGTAGCATCAATCAAACCCAGTTGATTTTGACCTCCATGTAAGTTAAATTGACTACTCGATAAGAAGAAAGATTAGGATTGGAGCCCGTGCGTAATGGGATGCACCGTGTGCTCGCACCCCGCCGACATTAAAATCGGAATCTATATCGATATAGCCAATCTTGCAGGATGTAACAGCATTCGATACCTCTGATTTCATAGAAGATTAGGTCCGCACTTCGAAACCTTCGGCATAGCTAATGTTGAAAGCGATGACTATACCCAAAGCACGAATTTAATTATTTCAAAGATATATTGTCTACTTAAAAACTGACCCTGGCCTCTCCCATGCTTCCATGCGGATTGCATCATCATATAGCATCTAGGATAATAATAATAATAATAATAATAATAATAATAATAATTCACAAAATTAGTTAATATATACATTAGAAAGCTACTTTATGAGATAGTATTAGTATAATGAAAAAAGCAGAAGAGAGGAAGTCAAACCCATTAAGAAAGAGTTTAATTGATGGAGGAAACTTATCCTGAATTTGTATAAGCAGACATCATCTAAAACACTAAAGTGATGGTCACTTGTGTTGTCACATTCACATTGAAAATGCAAAAGCTTGGCCTTCGTTGAGAAGAGGATGCCAACCTTTGCCCACTCCCTACTTGAATGGCACACTCACTTTCCACAAAGAATGGAGACCATTCATTAGAAAACCCTCGCCGCAATTGGTCATGTGGACATTTTTACTGGATAGGATTTTCCCATCCAATGTTAATTGATGTTCGAAATATAAATGAGTGTTTGATTTACTGGATTAAAATTACAAATAAATTGTGGAAATCAAAAACTATTCATCCTTCCATAATTTGTCATCCATGTAGGACACCCCAGTTCCTTGTGACTTTGAGGACACCGACGAGGATGCCATCTCCTTTTGCAACTTCCTTTCGCCGCCTCGACCAACCCGACGAATTCTACCCAACTCTACCTCCGACTTTGCCTCTTTGAGACGCCCTCAAGATCGAGTTCTCCGCCGTTGATGCCTTCCTCTTTTGCGCGAATCCATCCCCTTCGATGAGTGCGAACATTGCGTCAATTCCCTGCGGCTATGGTCTGACTCGTTCGGCCGCCGAGACAGTGCAGATATCCAGTTTGCGAGCAGGCAGCTCTTCCAATCCAACTCGGCCCGAGTGATGTGGTCGAGGAGCTTCGTCACCTTGGCCGCTGCCTTCGTCGGATCATCTTCTTTATAGAGGAGGTTTCAGGCTCTGATTGGGATCACAAAGTTCCCTGCCAAAATGGAGTTGAGTGACATAAGGAAGAGGCGGGGCCGGTGAGCTCTACTACCACTTTTCCTAACGACCGAAGGCGGGAAGTACGTCCTCGCAGGTGGGAGGAGTAGTGACCACTGGAGTCTGCTCAAGCCATTGTGGTGTAGGTCTCACCTCGTTGACACATCGGTGGGGGCTTCTCTGGGTTTCATTCCGCATGTGTGACCTCTTACATTTTAGTTTTCCAAATTTCACATATTTTATTTAGATTTAGATCTATCTCACTTGCTAGGTGGATTTTTTTTTCCAGACTTTATTCGGTCATATCCGGATTTTGTATCACTCCAAATATTGAATAGGATAAAAATTATCCTATCTAGAATTTTCTCCAGCCCACCGAAAGCAGTTTCAAGGGGCTTCAACTATCAGGGTTTATGCATCAATTTCAGGATTTGAAGGCCATGTCGATGCATTGGTTTCAAAAGGTGCTCATTATGGTATCCGTCTATTGTACAGCATCCTTCTGGAAATGTCATGGAAAGATTCACGTGAGTGAGAGCTGCTTGACAATAGTTTACATCCAGAGTTCATCTAGGTCTTGGATCGATATAGCCGAGCTCTTGCAACCATACAGCTTGTGAGGATCACGAGCAGGGTTTGATCTCGCAATCAGGCAAAAACAAGAAGACATTTCCTCCTTCACGGTCTAGGCGTTGTGCGAGTCTTTTTCAGTGAAGTCCTCAAAATTGGCTAACTGCCCGTGTACTCTGGTCCTCACTAGCAAAGAACGGTAAGAGAAAGGAGCATGGACCAACTCTGCAGGAGGATTGGGTCCTGAAGTTTCTGATCGACCTACCATCTCATGCCTTCTCATCTTCAGCTCTCAAGCGCTGCTGATATTGATCACAGGGCGTTCAGCCTGATGGCTCGGGCTGAGATCAGGGCAAACCGATCAGGGGGTAATGGGACCGGATCCTAGCGACGAGGCAGGAAATAAAAGCACTGCTGGGACCGGGGTAAAAATTCTTGAGCCAATTGAGGTTGCTCTCATTCGACTTTTCTAACATTTCTCAACGTGAGAAGAACTAATAGACGATACTTCTCACTAGCAGAACTCAAATGTCTTATTTCCGGGTCTCTAGAGCCCTTTGACACCCATCTGATAGATCATAAAGTCAGCTGTGATGGGGGGATTTAACAGCATCAGAACCAGAATTTCATTACATCATCTTGAGCAGCTAAAGGAGCTAAGATTGCATTAGATACTTAAAATTTCACATAAACAAATACCCAGAAGTATAAAAAAACAGTATGTTCTTTGATGCATTAAGAGTGAACGCTTGTTTGTGCCTTGGTTAGTACAACTCGCCATGTGATCATTGCACGGGCAAGGCTAAATAAGCACAGAGAAAGGAAGAAAAAAAAAGAATTTCAAAGAAAACAAAAACATAAAAGGAACAAAATCAAAGGACTATTATACAGCATGAGCATGCTAATAAATGGCAACTTCATTGGTCAGAACCACTGCTGACCTTGATCTCCAGAAGCCTCTCGACCGGCTGCCGGCAGATGGGACACCTGTTTGTCTGGAACCTCAAAACCTTGGCACACCCGCTACACATACACTGTAACATGAAGAGAGAAGAGAAAGGAAATCAAAACCGCCCTCTTGATTGACCAGTTACAGTGTGTAAGTTAAGCATTGTCGAAGGAGTGAGGAGAGTAAAGAACTTGGTGCCAAAGCTGACTAAAACACACTGGTGATATGTATGCCACATGATGTTGTCACTGTTAAACCCAACAAGCAACACCAGATAAACAATTCAATCAGACATTTTCACTTCAGGATAAGTTGAATACTTGAACTTTCCTAAACAACCATCATGAGCGAAATCGGATGCTGGAAACCCCTCCAAACATTCATGAACCTCTGATGATAGGGTAAATTAATGCAGAATAGCATGTATCTTCCTCTAGGCTTGGAATTAATTCACCTTTTTACCTTTTCTCTTTATTCAGTAAGTTGCTATCATTGAGTGGAGCAATTAAGATGATCCTCTGGTAAGTTAAACAACCCTTGTATGATTTGGTAAACGAGGATTTCACAGTGTTTTGATAAATTCAACAAAGAACTCAAAAGAATTCAGGCAAAAATAAAACAAACTTTTCTAGTCATACACACCTTGACAAGCCTCAAGCAAGAATATAACATACAGTCAGGCTTCACAGTGCTACACCAAAAAGAAAAGTTAGGGAAGGCATAATTACCATATGTCGGCAGGGAAGGACAGTTGTGTCCCTTGGTTCTGACAGGCAGATCACGCATTCCTTTCCAGGGTCATTTCCATCGATGTCACTCTCAACCGAGTTCCCGATGCCATAAATCTCCTGCAGCTCATACCTCTTTCCATTCACCCACAAGATCTGCTTCACAACCCGCACCTGATTTTCGCCCTTCTCCTTCTCAAACACAGCCTGAGTTATCTGAGAGTTAATGGTTCCAGACACAGCATTCCCATCAGGACCTTTCTGGGTACCCAAGGATGCCTCCACCTTCACTGCTAGGGGATACACTTCAGTGTCACTATATCTTAATTCCGTCTCCTCGAACATTGAAAATTCAATTCCTGTTCCAGAGGGCTGTTTAAACTTCTGGCCAAGACCTTCCCGGAATTCCACCATTACTGGTGGTAGAAGGTCTTGTTTCATTGCACTGAGACTACAGTCCTCCCCTTCCTTTGCAAAGAAAACCACGGTGATTCTGTAGCAAGACTATAAAATTAGACAGATAATACAATAACAGAGAATGGTTTATTTAACCAATGTCAACTGACAATTTTTCCAGTCTATTGGATCGACAATATAAGAATGGAGACAACAAATGAAAAAGCTCTCCCGAATCAGAGATATGACATGTTCAAATCGAATTTACAACACTATATAAAGATGAGACAATTTCTACAGCCAAAAGAAATTGTTTCACACAAGTGACATGCCTAACACGATCAACACACAGCAATCCAATTAAACCATCCTTTCCAAGAAGGAGATATGAACATGAAGTCCCACATTTAGATCAGCAGTGTAAGATGTGAGTGACATCCGCAAGAAGAAAAATGGGCAGTACAAAATGCTCAAAGATGCACCTTAACTACAGCTCACAAGCCAATACTTAATTTCTCAAGAACCCATTCACTACCATAACTCTGCCTCTCAATGAGAAGAAGCATTTCAGCACTTGCTATATCTCTCCTTTGCAATCCGTAACTCTGTTGAATTATGTGTTTCTTATCACAATATAGAGAAACTCCTCACAAGCTATAAACATGAAAAAAGAAGGAAACATTTGAGCGGTGTTTATTTGTCTAGACAACGCAACAAAATCTGTCACTTGCATCTGCTTCATAATGCTCAGTGTTCGTCACTTGCAATCCATCCACGATGCTCTTGCTTTGTTTCAAACTCATAATATCTTAGGCTATGGTATGTCAGGTTGATCACATTGTCATTCCCCATCAATAAGTCAGTTAAACTACAAAAGCTTCTTTTCAACCCATCATACTTCAAAATTCTCCTTGACATTTCATCCTAACACAACATGAGTATATGCTGAACTGAGTAGCAGCCAATACAGATTTTTATCCTTCCTAAGCTCCAGAACATCAACTTTTTACTAAATGTTTGTCACATAGTGAGGACAGATTTAAAAAGAAAGTTGGTGCATGGAGGCACAGAGACAATTAACCGAACAGAAAGTACCATCGTCCCTCCATGGATCAAATGAGTGAAAACATACATGCGACATACTTATACTAATGCAAAATCCTTTTCTACCAGATACTCTATTCTCTGTAGTATCGCATCACATCAGATGATGTCGTTATCTATGGACAGAGTAACCCAACGTAAGGGAAATTACAATTACACTTCAAAACCACGATCTAACAAAAGCTAGATTTTTACAAATCCAGTACTGAAGCTACAAAAAGCAATACCTTCCATCGACGGTGGCGTCAAAGGTGAACGAAACCAGAAACTTCCCAGGATTCTCCTCATCAGGCTCAATCCTCAGCGTCTCCTTCTTTATGTTCACATAATTCCTAATAGTAACCGCCTTCTGGTGCTCTACATAAGGCATCATCATAACCGGCCCGCAAGGGTACCTCCCGCCGACCCAATTGCCGTGGGCCTGTTCCGCATGCGGTGGGCCGCCGCCACCCCGGGGGTGGTGGTGGTCGTACGGCGCCGGGAGCGGCATGGGCATCGCCGGCGGGGCCGGAGGGTAGTAGCCAGGGTACTGGTAATACTGCTGAGGGGGGTTAGGGTTCGGGTACTGGGGCGGGTACGTCGTCGCGGCCGTGACAACATACCTGTTGGAGGTGACCTCGGGCTGCGGCGGCCCCGGGGGCGGAGGGTGGCTGCGCCGGCTTCCGTGCCTCCGGCGGCCGCTCCCCCCGGTGCTTCCGCTGTTGCCCATGGAATTCCTCCACGCTAAAAATAAAAAAAAAACTGGGTTTTCTGATCTAATCGAAATCAGGCAACTAGCCAAGGAGCATTGGACTGATCAGGCATCAAAAAGCGAACTTCACCATCGCAATCATCACAAATCGCAAGATCGCAGAAGAAAAACTCTACGATCGAGCAGAGCCCATAAAGAGAGAGAGAGAGAGAGAGAGAGAGAGAGAGGCAGATTGAAGGGAATGGGATTAAAGTGGAGCTATGGAGGAAGATTTGATCAAAGGGTAGGGGTAATGGGTTGCGTAAAGCTCCACCCAGAACACCATTGATGACAGAGAGAATCCTCTCTCTGTCTCTCCTTCTCCTTTAACCAACTTTTTTTCTTTATTATATATTTAATTAGTATAGATAATATTTAATTTTTGCAATTACATGAAATGGAGTTTCTGATTTTAAAGAGAGATGGGACGTAATGCAGGTAGATTCACTGACAGACATGCCACAAGCTCCACTTGCTGCTATTATCCAGGTTTTTTTGTTCCTTTTCGGGCAAAATCCTTCCCACTGCACTTGCCTTTTGATCATCAACTTCGATGTTGCGTTACAGAAACGAGAACATTTCATTTTCAGAAAACAGTTTTTTTCGCTCTTCCTTTTTTTTTTTTTTTGCCATATTGTTTTTCTTTGCAAAATTGATAAAACTCATTTACTTGGTCGAGTTCTTTTTTTTTTTTTAAACCGATCTTTTTTATCAGGAAATTGTGCAAAAACATAGCGAAAGCACATCACATCACATCTCGTCATTCGTAACACAAACCTCAAACCTCTGCTTCACCGTTGAATTAACTGATGTAAGGTGGGTTAGCTGTCGTACTGTCACGCTAGGAGAAAATATGATGTCATTGCCGAGACTATTATGTTGTTTGATTTGTAATTACCAATTTCAGAAATCCAAAAAAAAAAAATATGCACATTCTCTTTTAAAAAATAAGAATTATTGGAGCATAGATATCTTATTGGGCAATTTAATTTCCATTAGTTCTCGTAATAATACATAACATGGTCGGAAAATTATATGTTTGGTTGTGCCATGACATGAAACAAATCACAAATAAGTTAAATCCGAGAATTAGAACGGTGGGGAGAGAGTTTGGTCTGAATCTTGCATTTCCTTAAGAAGGGTATTTTGTATGAGTCAAAGCCGTCCACGACAATAGTCCCATCCTCGTCCACAAAACACGTTCTAATCCCGGAATCTGGAGGTATTACATTTTCATTAGGTCGATAATTTCACTTGCGAAATTTGGTCAGAGGAGTATGGAATTTATTAAACGTTTATGGTCAATCGACCGTATGATTAAATGAAAAATAAATTAAAATATATATAAATATATATAAAGCAAAGCATCATGCGCTCAAAACTTTGACGAAAGGGGGACCATTTTTGCGTGTCCCGTCTCGTCTCGAATATAAAAGCAAAAGGAAGCTCAACGGTTGAGGTAGACACATCAGTCGTTTTCCTCATGATTGCTCGGTCTAAGGCTTTGGGAATGCTTAACGTAGCCTCAAATTAAAATTAAGGATTTAAGAGCCAGTTTGTCTGAGAAAAAAAAACCATTTTCAAAAATTTATTTTTCCACTTTTTGACATTTAAATGATAAGAAATCAATTGATTCACGAATAACGTTTTTCATCAATTGAAAACAGCAAACTTAAATTAGGAAAAAATGAATTTTCCCTTTTGATAATAAGGAAATTATTTTTCTAAACCATCTAATAAATAAAAGCTAAATATTCTTCTTGTAAATTTTTTTGTAGAAAATATATTTTCTTATCGTGAAATTTTTGGCAAAATTAAATTTGTAATGAGCTCGCTAAAGCTTTCTAATCACTAGAAAGACAAAGTAGGAAAGCGCACGCGCGCACAATTATGCTCTACACGTGTACTCCACCACGCCATTAAAAGATCACGGCGGCTAGAAAAATCGAAGGCCCATCCTCTCTCATCTCCACTTCGAATTCACATTTCATCTTTTCGGTTCGAAGTACCTTTAACATCAGTTTTCCTCGTTAAGTAAAAATGACAGGCGGAGGTTCAAATGTTTCTGCATCTTGAAATAGGAAAGAGAACAGGGAAGAGGGCGGATGCCTCGAGTCAACGAGGCAGGGAGGTACATATATTCCAAATTATATTATTCCTCGGCCACATCAGACTTGCCATGCTTGGTAAGACAATCGTTATCCAACCATCAGGTCGACAAAACGCAGCAGCAATTCGGCATGCAGCATCAGATCCATTAATTATATAGGCAAACGGAAGATTGTTTACTCACTCCGCAATACTCGGACGAGCCAAGTTTTTTCCCGCAACGGGCAGGAGAGGAGCCGCATCACATAAATAAATAAAACCCGCATGTCACAAACAACAAGCTTATTCGAGTCACAGCTGCTGTCTGCCTATGTTGAACAATCACTGATTTAGCCATTCATCATGCATCTGCGATGCACAACAGTGCAGTGCGAATTGCACACGCTACCAGATTACATGAAGATTACTTCTTCGCAAGCAAAGGCCTAATTCTTCACAGTTGTCACCTGCTTCAGAAGCATCTGCACAACATCATGTGATATTCTGCCACCTTCTATTTTTAGGTTGCTTATCTTGGTGTCAGTCTCTTCTTCGAGCCGCTTCACATTGGCACCTGAGTATCCGCTACTCTGTTGGATGATCACAAGGCAACATGGAAACCGATTCAGCAGTTATCGACATCCTAAAAGAGGCCAAGTCTACTAGATAAATTGATGTTTCAAGAACTCAGAGATGATAAAGGATTGTTTCTTTGCAGACCAGAGAGCGTACTAAGGATAAGGAAACTAATTTGTTTCCCCATATCCATTAATCAACGCAAACTCACCGCTGCAACCTTTTTCTGGAAAGCAAGTTCCATCTGAGATCGATATTCTGCAATTTCCTGTTCAGCCTCTTCTTTGGCTTGTTTCAGTCTGGTCATTTTCGCTGAAAAAGCAGAGCTTAAGTTATGATGGGAATAGCTTTAGAAAACACAAACCCAAAAGGTTTTAACAAATGCTAAAAAAATGACTTACAGTTAGCATATTATCAAAAAAGCATCACCCCACCTGAGTGTCAGATCTTTCTTTAACAACATATTCCCCCATTAAACAGAAAATGATTTGAGAGATACACTTAACTTTCATATCCCTATTACATGTAAAGGTAAATGCAATGCACGTTGAACATTGGGGCTTCAAATTTGAGAGCGGAAGCAATATGCTGATGCATCAAATTATCAGGGACACTCATGATGTTATACCATTTCGGGCAGCATTAACAATTTGTTGAGCTTCTTGTTCTGCAGCAAGCAACTGCTGAATCCCACCCTGACCCCTATTGGCTTCCATTCCTGCACAAAGATATCCAATTTAACTAGTTATGGGGGAATAAAAAAGCACACTGGCAGTTACATGTGATTGAAAGAAGAACCGAGTAGATAGGGTAACTACTTCAAATTAGAGGACGAGGATTTACCTTAACCACTAACCATTCTACCTGATGATCTTAAATATGATTAAGCATATGGCAGCATTGGGAGTGATTTTAGATGCTAGTTGACTCAAGCCTAATAGCACTCAAATAAAAATTGTCGTTTCCCACTAATAGCCAAATACAAGTAGAAATCTGCTGTTAGCATAAAAAACCCAAATCCCTAGCCTAATGATAACATGTATTTTGAAGTACTAGCCTTTTGCCACCCTGTCGAATCATTTTCATACATTTATATAAGACCTATAGCAATTATGAACATACATATGGAGATTAAGTTGAATAAACAACATTAGAAAGCTTCCATTTCTTGGACTAGAATCAAGAAGTCGTGATTATGTTATAAAAACTCAATCTTGGCAAATGAAAATCATATTTATGAATGTAAATCAAGCATCTAGAATGCAGTAGATAATACACCAGGAGGAGGCAAATGCAGCAACAATTAATCTCCTCAACCAACTGCTTTCAATAAGAAGCAGAGTTCGGTCTCATATTATACATTCAAAACCAGAAGAGTCTAATGGACTGTAACACAAAATTAAGAAAGGTGATACCCCATAAAACAGAGATGTCTTACAAGATCAATAAAAGGAAAAGCTACACTAGAAATAGTGTAGGAAAAGCTACGGAATGCTTGTACAATTAGACAATTACAAAGGTCACCTTCCCTACCGTTGCTTACAATTCTATTTATGCAGTACATGTCTTTAATAAAGGTAAAGCATTTTAATCTTGAAATAACAGCAGTATGTGTCGATATTTTAGGATTAAGGCAGTGTATCGTTGTGGTGGTTTTGGCAGGGAATCTTGATAAAGACTTTCCTAAATGCATACACACTACGGGGAACATACTGCATATCTGTTCGTTCTGACTCCAAGATGCCAGTGTTTATAATCATTACAGTTTGATACTGTAAGCTTTGACCTTACCATTAAGGGTGCGTTAAACTGGTCTTATTGAAAGAAAAACCTTCTGCTAGAACACACTCAACTTCACCCAGCCTAAGGTCTAATTTTCCTTGAACGTAGTCGACAAGTTAAGAGTTTCCACCACTGTTGCAACATCCTAACTAGCCGATACTGATGCATCTAATCAAGTACTGGATATGTATATGCTATCTGCTCACATAAGCAACATGGGCGCCGCTATACTTTCACAACCTAATGCACAAATTTAGCCACAGATAAAACACCTCTTTTGTTGTCAATACTAACTGTGTTTCACCAATGATTAGAAGAGTAGTTGGGGAGAGATTAGCACATTATGCTGACTTCAGTAAGTAAACTTGTTCAGAGAGATACAGGAGCCTTTGTTCGAATTGGGGCATTAGCGAGTTGTAAAAAATGTGTCCTTGCTGAGATGTAACCGAGAATTTGATCTCGCTGGTTTTTCAAGCACTTGTTTTTTAGCATGTAGCAGGTTTTGCTGACCTGCTTCGTAAGAAATGCAGTCCCCAACTACAGATTCAGTCTCAACACGAAATACATGAAGCCCAATTATTTCACGCCGGTGAAAATTCTGCCAAAAGGCAAAAACGAAGGGCCTATTTCCTCACACTAAACTCATCAAGGACAGAGCGACGCCAATAGATCTGGACTCGCCATCACAAGCTAGAAAAACCACTACCGGCCTCGATCCCGATCGATTCCCCGAAAATCGGCGGGAGCCGAGAATCAAGCACAGGAATCATTCCCTCGCTTTCCACGTCGTTCCGACACGAGCGGATTGACAAATCGACCGCCAAAAGAAGAAAAAAAATCCAGGAAAGAGAAATCCAGCGCGAAAGTAACGACCGAAACGATCGGATCCCGGAACGAGGTGAAAAGAGAGCGCGATTGCAGATCCGATCGAGCGGATCTTGATGGAGATGCGTATGAACAGAGAGGATCGATGCAGCGGAGGCAATCGGCGTACCTGACAGGGTTTGGCGTCGCTGCGACTCGGGAATTTTCTTCGCGGAATTGGGAAGACGAGAGCGGACCTTCTTCTCTGACGGAATTCGCAGTACGGTGGCGAGCAGAGAGTATGGTGACCGAATACGATGAAATGCTTATCAATTTAGGAGATTTGATAATGTTTTAGGAAATTACACAAATAATTTCTGAATTTTAATTTATTCATTATCATCGTTGAATTTTTATATATCTTCAATTTATTCCTTGTACTATATGAAATATTTTAATATTATTTCTAAATTCGAATTAATGAAATGATATTACCCATCAAAAGTTTGAGAGATCATTTTAAATAAATTAAAAACTCATGAATTATTTTGAAATAAAAAGTTCAAGAACTATAGCAAACAAATTAAAAACCAACAACTATATTACACATTTAATCAAAGTTTATGAACGATATTATATATTTAACTAAAGTTCATAAATAATTTATATAGTTATTTTGTAATATTTTAAATTAATGAAAACTTCCCTAAACTTTTCAACTTTCAAAAGTCAGCTATTAATCCCATGAACTTTCAATATGATTAACATCTCATTCTATTGTCCATCTAACATGTAAAATACACATTAATTTCAAGGGATAAATCTTTACTTTTATATACTTTTCAAAGAAGAAAAGTCTCTCTTTTACTTCTGATTTCTACACAAAAAAAATGAGGCATATAAAGAAGCTGGATAAAAATAAATTAACTAGGTATTTATATCACAGAGAAAATAAATACTAATAATATTTAAAAAAAAAAAAAATATTAAAAATTAACATCAGTAGAACTAATAATATATTTCAAGAAAAAAAAAAACAATTAAATAAAAAGGAAAAAACACAATAATAGAAAAAAGGTCAAATAACAAAAATAGGATACCCGTTATGCATATTTAATGGTTAGTTGATGCATAGGAATCGATAGATCAACCTAAAATGCACAATAAGTATCCAATTCTTTTCACTCGATATTTTTATGATTGATACATTTTCCTGCTTTATTTAATTCATGGTTATCCTTTTTCTTAAAAAATCATATTTAGGTCTGTTAAAATGGTTACATTTGTCAAATTTTTTGAAGCATTTTTTTTGTTATTAGTATTTATCATTTTTTGTGGTAGTCAAAGGAAAAATGAGATTTTCTTAAAGAATTGAGATAAAAGTACATTTTTTTTATTCTCTTAAAAGTCATGTGCATTATACATACTAATAAATAAATAAAAACCCGGCTAAAAATTATAACAAAAGGAAAGTTTAATATGTATGTAATAGTTGAAAGTTCAAAGATACACATATTACCCTCAAAGTTACTCTGAGGTTTACTGTAAGTTTCTTTTACTCTCGGAGGCCAATACACATCTCTATTAATCCACCTTCTTAAGTGATCTTAAGGATACACTCTTATATTGATATTGCTTTTGAAGTGCTCCCCCATAGGATTTGAACCCAAACAACAATGAGACAAGCAAACTCTCTTATCAATATATTTCATATCACTGAATGCGAAAAAGAAATTACTTAGCATATGCAAGAGTACTAAATTAAAAATAAATAAATTATACTCGTGATACTAAACAATGGCTATGTCTTATCATGTTGTAAAACATCCATCAATTTTCAAATCAAGTGGCAATCACCAAGAAGCGATCGGATAAATATGAACCTTCAATACATTTAACCCAACGTGGAAATAACATGGAAAGTGCTCCTTCCGACGCTATATTTTCATTTTTAGGGTGAAAATGGAAGCACGACACAGCAAAATAATACAATAATGAATACATGTTAATCACCGGTGGGCTCAGCTGGACTGGACCAGCTCTCATCAGTCATCAGCATCAACCTCTGGGCGTCCCTTTCAATTGATGTGCACGAGACTGTTAGGCCCCAGACCAGAGAGAGAGAGAGAGAGAGCAAAAATCCCAGCAAGGAAGGTTGCTGGCAGCTTCCGTCTTGGCTGTTCTTGGGACGAAGTGACAACTAGGGTTCAATCTGATCACGCCCTTCACAGTGCAGAACCACCAGCTATAGCTACATGCGAAGCCAAATACTAGTTTCGCGATCGCATGCACATCCACATCCTTACAAACCGTGTCCGTGGTGCTACGCGATGCGAACGTGGCCATCAGAACCTGCCTACTTTTTTAACTTTTCTTTTCCCCTTGCGTGTCTAGCTCAAACACCCCCACAAACAGCCATCCCTTATCTAATCCGTTCAAGTCCTCCTTTTTCTTTTTTCTATTCAAAATTTTCTTTTAGACTAATTCGAGCGACCTACGCAAGTCACCCCGCTCACACGCCAACCTAGCCCACTAGGCCACTAGGCCAGAGGTGCATTCCGGCAAAGCCCAGTACCAGCATTCCCCCTCGAGCCCGTCCCCGCCCATTAAGCCCGGATTAGGTTCGCTCAAACCCGATTATGTAATCAAAGCACCGCATATCCATATATAATTATAACAGAAAAAAAACTGGATAAGGACTTACAGGCCCGCAAGGAGCTCATTCGCGACACATTGAAAAGGTATAGTAAGTGGCATTTGGAGAAAGCGCCATAGCTTTGACAGATCTTCACGGTTCCACAAATGGCCTGAATAAAAAACAGAACCATAGAAAACTGACCACTACTTAGGCACACAAAATGAAAAACCCCCGTGCCTCTAGCGCACGCACTACGTACTGAGTACTGACCCACAAACAATTTTTACACGACACAACACATGAAGCCCCAAAGTTCTCTCCTTCCTCTGTGATTAACCTTCTGATGATGTCTTGTCTTGAGGGCATCATTCGTAATTACAAGGTGGGAGAGCTCCTGAACGAACCGAGAGCCTTGATAGCTGCAGCTCTCAGGATGTGCTGGTGATAGAAGGCGGCAGCGATGGCTCCAGCCATTGGCCCCACCCAGAATATCCACTGCACAGGTTCAATATACAGAGAAAAACACGATGTGAATCTGTACGGTCCGGTTGATTTATAAGATGGGAGTGTACTAAGAGCTAGGGACAGAGTTAGACCTGGTCATCCCACGCCTTCTCCTTGCCGTAAATCACCGCGGCCCCAAAGCTCCTGGCCGGATTGATGCCCGTGCCGGTGATCGGGATCGTGGCGAGGTGGACCATGAACACCGCGAATCCGATGGGCAGCGGAGCCAACACCTAACATGCACAATCCGCACCATTTCAAGTCAGAGGATCGAACCCGAAGAGACAGAAAGGGGGAGGGAGAGGCAAATGGGTAAAAAGGGGGTTGAGCTTACAGGGACGTGGGAGTCCCGGGCGCTCCTCTTGGGGTCGGTGGCGGAGAGGACGGTGTAGACGAGGACGAAGGTGCCGATGATCTCGGCGCCCAGCCCGGTGCCCTTGCTGTAGCCGGGCTTGAGCACGTTGGCCCCGCCGCCGTACCGCTCGTAGTAGGCCCTCTGGAAGGCCTTCACGAGGCCGCACCCGCAGATCGCGCCGAGGCACTGGGCCACCATGTAGAGGATGGCCCGCACCAGCGACACCTTCCTCGCCAGGAACAGCCCGAACGTCACCGCCGGATTTATGTGCCCTCCTGCCGGTCATACCAAAATCAAACCAAGAAGCCAAGCAAAGAACACAAAAAGAAGAAACATGAGACTGGACTGGCGTCGCCCGGGTTCGAACCGGAGACCTTCAGTGTGTTAGACTGACGTGATAACCAACTACACCACGACACCACTTCGTTACTCCTTCGATATTTTTTTTAACTCATCATTTATGTTCAGTGTAAACTATATAAATGTGCGAGTTCCGAAGCTATTAGCATCACGATCGGTAATACTGTGCGCACCAGAAATGCCGGCGGTGCAGTAGACGAGGATGAAGATCATGCCGCCGAAGGCCCAGGCGATGCCGAGGATGCCGACGCCGTCGCAGTCGGTCCCGCCGTGGGCCGGGTCGGTCTGGCGGTTGTACCCGATCACCGTCAGCACGGTGATGTACAGGAAGAGGAGGGTGGCGACGAACTCGGCGATGATGGCCCGGTAGAAGGACCACTTGACGAGCTCCTCCGCGTCCACCAGGGGCGCCGGCGGCGGGTCGCGGTAGTCCTTGCCGTGGAGCTCCTCCCCCTGTCGCTCCACCACCTCGACTTCCTTGGTCATGTCCTTAAGAAACCCTTTTTTTTCCCCTTTAAAAGCTTCGAAGAGAGATTGGAAATGTTGGCGAGCGTAGTTAGCAGATCAGCGAAGGTCTGCTTCTTTTTATGGAGAGGCGTTGCAGAGTACGGAGAGTTAGCTGACCATGGAGTGAACGAACGAGAAGGATGTA
Source organism: Corymbia calophylla (assembly GCA_014182845.1). NCBI lineage: Eukaryota > Viridiplantae > Streptophyta > Magnoliopsida > Myrtales > Myrtaceae > Corymbia > Corymbia calophylla. The sequence goes on from CM024703.1 coordinate 24,334,399, forward strand.
GTGAAATCTTCTCCCTTCGTTCTTCTTCTTCTCTGTTTTTTTTTTTTTTTTTTTTAAATTGGCCTTTTGTTTTTTGGGTCCCACTTAGGTTTGATTTTCCGGTGAGTTTGATGGTGACCTGTCCCCTCTCCATTATTTGGAACTTTGAAATCCGAGGATGTTCCAGCGTGTTCCGGACGTTGCAGTGTCTCGGACCTGGCTATCCTTATTTCTTTACCGCAAAAAAGAGAGGAGGGATAAAAAAAACATAGAAAATGGGGGGACAAGAGAACTTCTTTTGCGGGTTATTTTTATAGGATATAATAAAATTTACCAATCTCGTGTGAATATTACAAAAAGAGTTGAAATTATCTGGATTTTCTCCCGGAAATTCAGATAGTCTTTTACCCTCTTTTTGCATACAAAATTTTCAATTTACCCACCCATGAATGCTCCCCCATTGAATTTATTTATTTATTCGGTTGGAATATCCCCATCGAATTGCAAAGCCGGTAAAAGCACGTCGATTCACAGTTGGTCAGCAATTTTTCCTGCAAATATTCAATTGTTAGTAAAATATTCTTCACACACACGAAACAAAAAATCTGCTAGGCTAAGGGTGTATTTGATAACAATCTTCTACTTCTTAAATAATTTTGATTAAAAATTATTTTTTTATTATCGCTTCCCAATAATAAATTCGAATATTTAAGGTGTTTGATAAATTATCTAAAATTTTTACTTCAAAAACAAAATACGCTTTTAGTAAAAAATTTTGATTTTTTTAATTTTTAATACTTTTGTTATAATTTTCTTTTTCTTTTTTCTCCCCTTCCTCCTCTTGGTTGCCGCCCCTGGGCCACTGCCAGCGAGCGGCTGGGCCGCCACCGGCGATTGGTCGGGAGAGGCAGCGAGCTAGCCGAAGCCTCGCCTGACCACTTGCCGGTGGTGGCCCAAAAAAATTAATGATGGGGCAGTGATGAGGATTTGGGAGGTAACTAACAACTCCGATTAGGAAGATGGAATAATATTAAGAATCAAGGGAAGGGCGGTGATGGGGAAGGAAAAAAAAAAAGAAGAAGAAAGGGTTCAGAAAAAAAAAAAATAAAGAGAAAGAAAAAATTGATTTTCAAAATTGTTTTCGAGAGTGAGAAATAATTTTTTTTTTGTTTCTTGATTCTACTCCAAATTTATTCTCTGGAATAAATTTGTTCCCAAAAACATGGGAGTGTTGCCAAACAGGTCTTAAGGTAACAAAAACCCGTTCCGTGTCCGTCCCGTCAATTATCTCTCCAAATGACACGTGGAATTATATTATTCGTTGTTATTCTCGAAATAAAACTGCAATCACGGAGCCTAGCCATCTCCAATCGCTGTCTAATAATTCAATAGACCGGCTCGCAATTTCTCTCGTCAGGAGAAAAAATGGTCGAACGAGAGTTCTCCACAAGCACGCCCGACACCGACAGACCATTCTCGAACCTTCAACTTCACCACCACCGTCCGACCCCACTCCATCGAGCTCGCCTCGCCGATCTTATCCGTCCACGTGTAGCACGTTCTTAGGGGGAGGAGGCATGGCCCCGGGCCGCTGTTTGTTCTCCAATCACATTAAATGCGACGTGTGCTGGGAGAAGGGACGACGGGACAGAAGAACCTCAAAATGCAAATCGAAAAAAACAAAAAACAAAGAAAGAAAACGAGAAGAAGAGCTTAGCGCTCGTGCTGCCACGTGTCGGGGGCCTCGGGTCCTTCGAAAGGGATTTTGTCTGCAGATGATGATAAGCTCGTGAGAGAGAGGGGAGAAAATCGGGGGGCGGATGAGGTGGACGGTCGCCCTTCCGGGTCGCCGTTATTGTTTAGGAATTTGTCGCGATCCGACACGTGGAAATCCGATCGCCTAGACGAGTCGAGTCTATCAGAATCTGAGGGCCTGTTTTGTTTGTTTTAAGAGTGGCCAAAACCAAGACGTAAATCGGGCACATGCTACAAGTACACTTGCCCTTTGGCTCGGGCAGCGCATTAAGTATTTCTATTTTTGACAATATCAAATTACGTCTAGAATTTTATCTATACACATCAATTATCAATGTAGATTTGGCGGATCTTTCAGTCGATATTAAATGACATTCATTTTCTTTTTATTTAGTAATTTCCGTTAAGGGCTAGAAAATGTCCACCCCACTTGTATCTCTTGAATGGACTCTCGTATCGATATGTCGATGCCCTGAACTCAATTATCACCCCAATCGTTGCCAAGCTCATCATTATTCACAGTGAAGAAATAATCTAAGGATACAATATGGGTAATGAATTTTGGCCCCTCTTCCCGTTCTATGGAGCAAAAGTATTCGTCCATCTCTTGTCTATCTTCTCTCGTGGATTCTATCTAAGGTGTGAGCGAGATTATCTTGTTTGGGATTTATGCATATTCGCTTAGCCTTTCTAGTGGTAAGTTTGATTTGCGCATTTCTTCTAAGAGCTTTCCAGCTCAAAAATCCTTGATCGAAATGAAAGACTAAGACCTAATGAATCAATTAGTGGAGACTCTTGGAACAGTTGGAGTAAGAAGTCCCCAAGTGAGGGTATTATGGGGGACCATCAAACATATCCAACAAGGATCGGGGGCATCTTATTGTTGCATAACTCAGGTCGGAGCAAGGTGCCATTGGACCGAAGGGGGAGCAGAATCGTATCTGGCAGTGGTTCTTCGAATCGATCACAGATTCTCAGCCCCCTCATTTGGCTTCCACTCCAGTTGATCTCTCTTCTTTTCATCCCCCATAAGAAGGTAGAGAGCAAAACCAGCTCGTATGCCGGTTTCGAATTTGAATTTTAAATTAGAAATGGCCGACCTCGCTGGAGTTCGGGCACCTCGCTCCTCCCTCTTACTCCTCTGTGCTTTCCCTATGCTCGACTGCTCACTCGCAGTTGGTCGGGGAGGTTGAGAAGGTCATCGAGCCCCATCACCTCAACCTGAGGTCGGGGAAGGAAGCCATGGACGACCTTAGTTCAAGGTTGCTGCTCAGTAGCCGACCTTGCCACGGTCATCCTAGAGGCTGAGGGCATGCGGGGGAGGAAGAGATGGTCGTGCAAAGAGTGAGGGGAAGGGGAAGGAGGTGTTTTGGTCTTTTCATTTCGGATTAATGATTGGCGGCTGAATCATGTACTTTGGAAAACAGAGTAATGTAAATGATCATCAGATTAATGATTGAAATTTAGTGTAGATGATGCGTGGAAAAATAACAAAGGAGCCGTTGGTATCATTGCACGATCGGTTAGCAGCTCAACTATCCAAGCTTGGATAAGGAAAGGACTTTTGAACTCACCAGTGGAAGTAGAAGTCGCAGCTCTCTTTTTCGCCTGCAATTATACTCAGTCTCTCAATGTCCAAAGGATGATTTTTGAAAATGATTGCAACATCTTAATTGATGCAATTTAACAAGAGGGTCTTTGCTCTTGAAGTATGCAGCCTTTGATTGCAGATTCTCAATTCCTACCTCAACACAATCCAGGTTGGAGCTTGGTCTGGACTCATAGACCCAAGAATGAAGCTGCTCATGCACTTGCAGATTGGGCTTTTAATCAAATAGGCATTGGCTGCATTGCATCCTCTTTTCATTTCCACGATCTCCTGTCTAGAATTAAAAATATTGTATTAGTAGTCTTCTTTTATCTTATCATTGTAATATAAGAACCGCATCCATTTTGTAATGTTTTGTTTTGAAATTAAAAGTTTATTTCTAGAAAAAAAAAAAACCATGTATTGAGTATTTTTCCAAATTTTGTTCTTTCTTTCCCACCTAATTTTTAAAACTCAAAATTTGAAAATTTGCAAGAGAACTATATGTGGATTTATATGTCAACATTATCTCTGAGTATTTCAAGTTAAGCTATAGTTAAAGTCCGTAAGGCTCCAAATTTATTTTCCAAATCACTTCGTTAATCAGAACAAACAAACATGATTAGTCAAGCAAAATCAAGAAATTGAAAAAAAAAAAAAAAAAGGGATGGAAACAATAAATTAGCGATCCGATTCATGATCGACCCTATCATTTCGATTCAATTTTTGAAACACAAGTCAACAATCACTCATGCATTAAGACATATGATCACGCATTCTAGGCCATCGATGGGGGTGATTTCTGGGGCATTTTTCCCTTTAATAATCATTCCACCGTAATGGACACATGAGAGGTGATTTGATGATATTACTCACGTATTTTTAAATCTTGATACCTAGGTGCATTTTGGCCAAAAGGAAAAACATAATTACTACATTTATTTTGCGGAAAATTACCGATTTATTAAATATATTTCTACAAATTATTACTTATAGCATTTATAACGAGTCAATCAGAACTATATTCATAATTTCATAGTTAACAACAAAAGGATAAGCAACGGTTCTACGTCTCATATAACAAGCCCACTTCAAATTTGTATCGTGGACACGGCTCGAGCGGTCGGGCTAGTTCCTCCTGGGCCTTGTTCTGGAGGAGAGGAATGGGAATGGCGAAAGAAGAACAGAGCAATTTTCTTGTGTTCGGCAAATGAAACACTTTCACCTCGGCCCACGTAAAATAATCTCTCCAATTTGATAAAATATTCGGTGGTTCCATGTCACCATGCGTGGTGCGCATTTAGTTGTGGACGGATAAGACTCACATCTGTGGATTAGCCACCTAGCTGGCCATGGACCCGCAACTATGGTTAGGGACACTATTAACTCTCCAAATTTAGCCATCGATGTCTCTTGCGAGCCTTACTCATCCATCCATGGGCGATGACACTGCTGTCTCTCTAGATTTGGTCGACCATGGTCGTTGGCATCGCTCGTGAGCCTTGCTCGTCCATGGCCAGCGGCATTGCTATAAATGGTCATGAGCCTTGGTTGTCCAAGGTTCATAAGGCAAATAGATAAAAACAGAGGCAACGTGACTTGTCCGAGGCCCATGACTGATGGAAGAAGGAGAATTCCACGTCAAAAAGAACGCATCAATTTATGAGTAGATGTAAGAAAAAGAAATATCGCACTACCTTTGCAATTGATATGAGGCTACGGAGCCACTAATGAGAGTGTAGACAAAATTAGTGGAATGGTACCTTTAGCCTTTTCGACACTTTCATCATTGCTTCTAAGACAAAAACTACTATACAAAATTCTACTAGTTTTAGTTTGAATGTTGCATTCCAACATTCACTCCCACTTGTTTCCGCTTTCGTTAGAAGGTGAGAATAAAAAAAAATTATCAGTAATATCAGGGATATAGATATTGCTATTCCATGTACTTTATTCGAGGGTTTAGTCTTTTTTTTTTTTTTTGGTCAATTGAGTCGAGAGTGGTTCCACAATTGCTGTGGGAGAGACGGAGACTAAGAGAGTTGGAAAACCGGGGGGGCAAGAGGCGGCTTTTTATACGGAGGGGCCAAGGACAACATTCTGGTTTTTGATTTTCCTTTGCTCGAAGGAAAACGTGGGGCGGGGGGTTTGTCGCTACTGGTGGAAGCTTCGTCTTCCCTTCACTATCACGTGCTTGAAGGCCGAGGGCACGTGGGGGAACTAGAGACAAGACATGTGAACGCGCTTTCGGGACTTTTTAGTCGGGCCCCATTAATTAAAAGGAAATATCTCACCACAAGTCGAATTTTTTACTGCCGTCGCGGACCAATGTTCAGCATCGTGTATTTTTGGTCCTTGATACTAATTAAATTATTAGCGAGACAATTTTTTTTTTGAGTATCAAGAAAAACTTTATATATATATATATATATATGATAAATCTATTCAAAATTAATTTTTAATCACGAAAAATATTAAATTAATCTAAAATTAATTTTTTAATCACGAAAATCCTAAATTAATACACTCATGATAAATTTTTTAACTATTAAAAATGTGAAAAATTTATCATAAATTAATTTTTTTAATCATCAAAAACTGTAAATCGATATACTCTCGACAAATTTACCATCTGTCAGCTTTTGTTAAATTTTTTAAAATGAGTCACAAATGATAACGTGATATGATAACGTGAAAAGTCCACGTAAAAATTCATGAGGTAAATATTATGAAAAATAATAAATTATTTCATTCATGACAAATTTAAATGTACATCAATAGCGACAAAAGAAGAATCGGAGAGATTTGATTGAAGAGGCCAACATCAATGGTGTCGACTGTCGAGTGCGATGGAAGTGGCATCATTTGGTGGAGGGAGAGAAGGGTTAGACAAGACTAAGATAATAGCACGTGTCTCAATTAACTTTTAATTTTCTGTTCTTTACTTAATGCGAAATTCGCGGCGTACAATTTCTCCACGTAGTGAAAGGCTCGAAACTTCTACATGTTGATTTCGCACGCAGACTTAAATATGATTAATTCGCGATTTTTTACTCTTTTTTTATTATATTTTACATTGGAAAGAAAAAAAATTACCTCACGAGAACAAAAGGCCCTTGCTTAACACGAAAAGTTGGCTTCTGATGGACATGATCGTAGGCAACCAAAAAAAAATTCCACAAATCCATGTCACAACTTCCCGGTGCGCACGCGCTTACGCACGGATACAAGACGAAGCGAACTAGCCACAACTCCAAAAAAAAGAAGAAGAAGAAGAAGAAGAAGAAGAGGAATCTGCTATTCATCATCGAGATCCTCAACTTCCTGATCCTCTGCAATCGTCTCCATTCTAGGATATCTGCAACTTCTGTCACGAGCCGGGACGAGAAGAGCCGGCGCGACCTCCATCCACGGACTCACCAATCCTCCGATTCCCTTGGCCATGTCGGTACCGCGATTCCCGATTTCGACTCGAGAGAGCGCTCAAGCTTTTGGTCGAAGAAAGAGCTCGGACTGGGTCAAGCTCTAGTCGAGATCGCCGGAGAAGGAAAATCGCACGACTCCTCTCAGAGATAGAGAAGGAGAGAGAGAGAGAGAGAGAGGTGTTGTTTGGTGGTTGGGGAAAATTCGAGGGGAGAGGCGGCTCTTTTTATAAGGAGGGCAAGAGGACGAGTTTGGCTCGAAGAAAACGTGGCGTTGTTGTCGCTATTATTCGTGGAGGCTTTTCCTCCTCACTTTCCCTTTCGCCTGGCCGAAAGGCCAGAGCGCGTGGGAAACACGAGACGTGTGAACGCGTATTAATTTATATGTGATAGCGACGCGAACGGTAATTGAATTTTGGTTGATTTATGAACCTTTAAATCTCTTCAACGTCACCACGAAATATTAGCTTGAAGTTCAACGTGGTCTTTAAATTTTTTTGAATAATATAATCATTCTATTAATTTAAAACCACATATAATATTAAATATAAAAAATTCATAATTTATATTAAATAAGTTAAAAGTTAAAAATTCATTGAACCAAAATTTATAAATTATTTACGCTGTAAATTATTTATGGCATCTCCTCTAATTTCACGCAACCAACTGAGGACGACGTGGGCCATGACGTGGGGCACTCCCAACATCATCATCGCATGTGTCATATGCGCCTTCCGATCTCACAGATCAGCACCGTCCAATTCTGGTGAGGATTCACCGGATCTTCACGTAGGGCGACCACACTCCATAATACTCACCAATTCGCAGTGCATGCACCCAGTTCCTCCAGTAATTGTTTTTTTTCCTCAACAACCGCCAACCCCCATGAATCATCTAGAGGTTGTACGTAGAGACGTTTCGGAGGAAAATTTCTCCAATCAAATTTGAGATTAATTAAAGATACAACCCGAGCGTTGCCCACTTTTAATTTTGATTGTATTCGGATGTTAGGTGGTATCAATAACTTATAATCCACTGTTTTTAAGGGTACGGTAGGAGACAATTTCCTTCCACCAGCAACGAAAGAAAATAATGTCTATTTTATGATTCTGAATTTCGAATGGTCGATTTATGTAAATCTTGACGATTTATACCTAGTCACATACATACAAAAATCTTAACTATCATGTTTGAAAATCTCGCAACGGATAATTGATATGGCATGAAGTAATTAATATATTTTAGTTAGCTTACAATTCATTGGCTTAAATTTTAAGTGAGCACGGGTCCAACTCATTCTTTGTGATCTCTAAAGGTATTAACTTTTTACTATATGTTCCTTAGGAAATTTAAGTTGAATTATCTCAGAGCAGAAACGCTACAAAATAAATTGGAGAGCTCTCATTGGAGATTCAACTTGAGATATATTGATGTAATGCAAGTGATATTAGAGCTGATTATAGATCGATGCCCCCAATGGATATTCAAATTGAAATATCTTAATGTAGAAGCATACATGAATTAAGGGAAGCAAATCTAATATCGAGCTCAAACATGAGAAGGAAATTATTAAGGTGCATGTATTTCAATTAACTTATAACTCATTGGTTTAAACTATTGAATAAATGTATATCTAATTAAACATATTGACATGCTATGACATAAACTCCTTTTTAGTGATCTTCATAGGTTTATGAGATAAAATTTTCTATCACCAGAATTAGAGAAAAGGCAGTTTAGTTTAGAACAGTGGGTTTCACTTAAATCTGGATAATTCATACTAGGTTGGGTACACAAGAAAATTTTAACTTCAAAATTAAATTGGGGTTCGACAAGGAGCTCTTTGCCATTAATCAACATGGACACGTCTCGAGCTTTATGCACTACCTCAATATAATCGAGGCATTTAAGCGTTCGGTGCATAGGTCATGCAACATTGCGAGAGCTTGTTACCTCTACTAAGAGAGTTGCTATTGCCGTTCAAAATCCCATCAATCGCGATTGAAGAAGGAAGGGGGGAGGGCAATAATTTCGCGTGTGGTGGAAGTGGGTATCATTTGGTAGGGGGAGAGAGAGAGAGAAAATAGTTGTTTGAGACTACAATAACAACGCTTTATTCTTTACTCGATATGGAATTCAAAACTTACAATTTCGAACTTTTACACGTTGATTTCATTCGCCAATTTAAAAGATAATAATTTCGCAATTTTCGATTTTTCGATTATATAATTTAAATTTCCAGGGGACTGGAAAAGGAGAATTAATTTATGAGAAGAACAAAAGGCCCCTTCATTAACACGAAAACTTGGACTTCGATACACATTGATCGGAGGCAACAAAAACGAATTCAACAAATGTATGTCCGCCCTCGTCACCGACTAAACTATTCACATCAAAGGTCACAACTTCCCAGAGCTTACGCACAAAGCAAAGGAAAGACCCAAAAAAAAAAAAAATTAAATGGAAGAGGGAGCGAACTGCCCACAACTCCCAAAAAAAGAAAAAGAATCTGCTATTCATCGTCGAGATCCTCGACTTCCTGATCCTCTGCAATCGTCTCCATTCTAGGATATCTGCAGCTTCTGTCACGAGCCGGGACGAGAAGAGCCGGCGCGACCTCCATCCAGGGACTCAATCCTCCGGTTCCCTTGGCCATGTCGGTCCCGCGATTCCCGATTTCGATTCGAGAGCTTGAGCTTAAGCTTTTGGTCGAAGAAAGAGCTCGACTGGTTTGGCTCTGGGTTGAAATCGCTGGAGAAAGAAAATCGCACGGCTCCTCCGAGAGATGTAGAGAGAGATGGAGACTTGGAGAGAGAAAAGTGTTGTTTGGTTGTTGGAGAAATTAGGAGGGGAGGAGGCACTAGTTTTATAAGGGGGGCCAAGGACGAGTGGGTGGGGATTTTGATATTTGTGGGCCTTGGTTTGAAGAAAATGTGACGCTTGTCGCTATCCATGGAAGCTTCGTCCCTCCCTTCTTTACTTCCGCTGGTTGAAAAGCCAGATCTCGTGGTAAACAAGAAAAGTGTGAACGCGTATTAATTATATATATGAGATTGAATTTTGATTTATTATGAAACGTGATCCTAAACTTTTAATTTACTTACTATAATCCTCATACGTTAACTTACAGTGTGATATTTAGACTTTAAGTATATGTTAAATATATTCCTTATGTTAATTCAAAATTAAGTTTAAATATTATATTGCGCGTTAAACTAAAGTTCAAAAATCGTATTGTATACTAAGTTAAAATGCATAAACCATAGAAGATAAATTAATAGTTCAAAAACTATATTATAATGTTAGGGCAAAATTCAGGACCTCGTCATTTTCCCTAATTATATCACGCAACCAGTTGAGGATGACGTGAGCCATGACATGGCGCACTCGCAACATCATCGCATGTGTCATATGCATCTTCGGATCTTACAAATCTGCTCTAGTGAGGATTCACTGGACCTTCACGTAGGGAGACCACACTCTGTAATACTAATCAATTCTAGGTGCATGCACCGAGTCCGTACAGTAAATTCTTTTTTCCTCAACAACCGCCGAGCCCAAGGAATCATCTGAAGGTTGTCCTTGAGGCAATCCGGAGGAAATTTTCTTTAAGCAGATTCTATTAATTGGTGACCAAACCCAAGCGTCACCCATTTTTTTATTTTGATTATATTCGTATGCAGGTGACATCCACTAGTTAGGGATATGGCAGGAGAAAATTTCCTTCCACCAGGAACGGAGGAAAATAATAAATATTTTTAGACGCCGAATTTTGAATTGTGAATTTCATGTAAATCTCGATGATTTATACCGAGTCACATACATATGAAAATGAGCTCCTCACCGTTGATCCACTCGGCCATATCCCAAGCTTTTATGTATTGTTGGTAATCAATAACCTAAATATAGAGATGTTAAATGGGTGGATCGAGTTGAGAATAATCCATCTCATATAAATTTATTTAACCAGTTTTGATATATTTTCATACAATATAAATTTGAAGGACCTATACCCAACTCGACTCATATTACCAAAACATATTAATAATTAATTTAATTTAGGAAAATCCATTCCCATATATTTAATCCACTCTAAACTTTTCACATATAAGTTATTTAAATAAATTAATAATAAGAAAGTAGTAAATAAAAAAATGTAAATATCTTTAAATGGAAATACTTTTGGAAAATAATTTAAAAAATCAAAACTTTAATTATTTTCAAAAATTTTGAATTTATTATTATTTCTTTTTCCTTTTCTTTCCTTTTTTTTTGTTTCCTTCTTTTCTCTTTTCTTTCTTCTTCTTCTTGACTAGCCAAGACGCGGGCCAATGGGCTAGAGCTCAACTAGGGTTGGCGAACTTGAGGCTTGAGCGATCCACATGAGCTCGAGCTTGCCAACCCGAGCTCTGTCGCAACTAATGAGCTCGTGGCTTACCAAATCCAATTGAGCTCAAGCTAGCCAAGATCGGCGAGCTCACGGCTCGCTAGATCGGGTGGCAAGCTTGCAACTTAGCTGATCCAAGCAAGCCTGAGCTTTGTTGTGGCTGGCGAGCTTGAGGCTAACCTACCCATATCCAAGTCAAGCTACGGCTGGCGAGCTCACGACATGCCTAATGCCGGCAAGCTTGGGATCGGCAATGGAGATTATGGCGTGACTGTCAAGGACGCAGAGAGGAGGACAGGGATGTAAAGAGAGAGAAGGAGAAAGGCCTTGGGACCCATGGGTTTAAAGTAGGCTTCCCTAATAACCCATTAAAACCCATTTCTATTTTTACTTTACTTTTTAAGATTCATATTTAACTTTTATTTGACTTATATTTTATTCATTTGATAAAAAGTGAGTCATAACATGGGTTTATGACCTATTTCGACATCTTATCTCAATATCATTCGGGCATCAAAACATGCAATGCATAGCATGTGCAACATTTGCAACGTTGGATTCCAATAGGGGTTCATCTATTTTGCACATGGGGTGACCACACTCAATAAAAAATATTAACGAGGGGCGCGCACATTCAGTCTGCACAATAATTTTTGGGAAAAGGACACCAAAAAACCCCAAACTATGTCCTCGGGGACAATTTTACCCCGAACTTTTTTTGGGTCATAAAAACCCCAAACTATGCCACTTGGGACAATTTTACCCCGACTTTTTAAGCGAAGGGCATTTTCATATTTTCACTTTTTTTTTCTTTTTTTCTTTCTTTCTTCCCCTCTCGTCGGCCATGGCGAGAGGGAAGCCGCGAGGGTGGCCCTCGCCGCCGGCGTGGGCCGCCTCGCCCGGCGAGGGCCGCCCCGACGGCGAGGGCCACCCTCGGTCGGGCGGGTCGCCCTCGCCGGATCCGCGCGGGCGAGCGCGGTCCTCCCGATCCGGCGGGGCGGGGGTGACCCTCGCCTTCGGCCGGGCGCCTCGCCCGAGGGTCGCTCGCCGAATCGGGCGGGGGCAACCCTCGCCCGACGCCGGGAGGGTTGCCCCCGCCAGATTTGCCAAGGGCGAGGGCGGCCCTCCCCGATCCGGCGGGGGCGACCCTCGCCCCGCCTGAGCCGGGCGAGGGCGGCCCTCCCCGATCCGGCGAGGGCCGCCCCCGTGCGATCCGGTGAGGGCGTCCCTCCCCGACGCGTCGGGGAGAGCCGCCCTCGCCCGCGCCGGGAGTGCCGCCACAGTCGGACGCGCGCCGCGGGGCCCTCGCCAGGCTTCCCCCGCCAGGGGAAGAGGAAGAGGAAAAAAAAAAAGAAAAGAAAAGAAAAAAAAAGTGAAAAGACGAAAATGCCCTTCAATTAAAAAAAGTCTGGGGTAAAATTGTCCCAAGTGACATAGTTTGGGGTTTTTTATGACCCAAAAAAAAGTTCAGGGTAAAATTATCCCGATGGGCATAGTTTGGGGTTTTTGGTGTACTTTTCAAATAATTTTTTTTCCTTTGACAACAGTTGAGCCATTAGATCATCTGAATTAGTACATGGTGGCCAATTTGATTCAAGGATGCATGTACCCCCAAACAACCGGGTGAAGTTTGGAGGGAATTCGGTTTCCAACATGTTTTCGTCCATCCGTCGGGGTACTTTCTCTAACTAAGTTTCTGACTAGTCAATGATAAATAAAGACATCACCCATTTTCAATTCTAGTTAAGTTTTGATGTGGTGTCGCGTATGATGGAAGACTGGAAGTGGCGTCATGTGGGGGAGGGAGAGAGAGGGAGGTAAGGGTGAGCCGAGACTATGATAATAGCCCGTGTCTCAATTAATTTTTTACTTTACAATTCCTTCACCTATTGAAATTGAAAGGTTGGAAACTTTTACGCGTTGATTTCACACGCAAATTTAAATAAAATTATTGCTCCAATTTTTTAACCTTTTTTTTATTATGTTTTAAATTTCGAGGGGACTGGACAAAGGAGAATTACTTTATGAGAAGAAGAAAAGGCCCCTTCCTTAACACGAAAACTTGGCTTTCATAGACATTGATCGGAAGCAAAAAAAAAAGAATTCCACAGAACCACGTCCGGGCCCCGTCACCCACTGAACTATTCACATCGAGGTCACAACTTCCCCAGAGCTTCCCCACAAAGCAAAGAGTAGTTAAACAAAAAAAAAGAAATTGACTGGAGAAGGGAGTAAACTAGCCACAACTCCCAAAAAAAAAAAAAAAAAAAAAACTAAAAGAATATGCTATTCATCATCGAGATCCTCAACTTCCTGATCCTCTGCAATCGTCTCCAATCTAGGATATCTGCAGCTTCTGTCACGAGCCGGGACGAGAAGAGCCGGCGCGACCTCCATCCACGGACTCAATCCTCCGGTTCCCTTGGTCATGTCGGTACCGCGATTCCCGATTTCGACTCGAGAGAGCTTGAGCTTAAGCTTTTGGTCGAAGAAAGAGCTCGACTGGGTCAGCTACGGGTTGAAATCGCTGGAGAGAGAAACTCGCACGGCTCCTCCGAGCGAGAGACGGAGACTTCGATCGAGAGAGAGAGAGAAGAGTGATTGGTGTTGGAGAAAATTGAGGGGTATAGGCGGCTCCTTTTATAAGGAGGGCAAGGGGACGACTGAGGGAATCTCATTTCATTTTGTGGGGTTTTGGCTTGAAGAAAACGTGGAAGCTTCGTCCCCCCCCCTCCCCTTTCGCCTGGTCGAAAGGCCAGAGCCCGTGGGAAACACGACAAGTGTGAACGCGTATTAATTATATATGTGATAGCGACGCCAACGGTAATTGAATTTTCATTTAACGGGAAAATATAATTCTTAAACTTTTAAAGATATATATTGAATAAATTAATCATTCAAAAACTATATTATAATGTTAGAGTAAAATTCAGGTCTTTGTCATTTTTCCTAATTATATCATGCAGCCGATTGAGGATGACGTGAACCATGATGTGGCGCACTCGCAACATCATCGCATGGGTCATATGCATCTTCGGATCTTACAGACCTGCACCGTTCGATTCTTGAGATGATTCATTGGATCTTCACGTAGGGAGACCAAGCTCTATAATACTAATGAATTCGGAGTTCATGCACCCAGTCCGTACAATACATATATATATTTTCCTCAACAACCGCCAAGCCCAATGAATCATCTAAAGGTTGTCCGGGGAAGCATTCCGCAGGAAATTTTCGTTGACCAAATTCTAGATTAATTGGTGACAAAACTGGGGTGTCAAATGGGTGGATCGGGTTGGATTTGGGTCGGGTCAAAATGGTCCACCCACATGGCCCATTTAACCCGTTTTCACCCATTTTCGTCAATGTAAATTTAATAACCCATACCCGACCCGACCCATACCCAACCCATACCCGACCCATATTATCAACGCATATTAATATTTAACTTAATTTAAGAAAATATACTCCCATTTATTTAGTCTACTTTAAACTTTTCACATATAAATTATTTGAATAAAAATTTCACATCAAATTTATAAAGTAAATTAAATAATAAAAAATTAGTAAATAAAAAAATGTGGATACCTCTAAATTGAAATAGTTTGAGGAAAATAATTTAAAAAAAAATTGATTTTTTAATTATTGTTGAGTAAACCTCATCGGATTGGCAACAGAGAATGAGCACGCATAGAGGAGGGGGATGGAAGGAGAGAGATGATGGGTCTACCTAATAACTACTCAACCCATATTTGACTCATATTTAACTTTCACTTGACCCATATTTGACCTATATTTAACTTTCACTTAACCCATATTTGACCAATATTTAATCTTCACTTGACCCATATTTGACCCATTTAACTAAAAGTGGGTCATAATATGGGTTTATGATCCATATTGACACCTCTAGACAAAACCAAGGCGTCACCCATTTTTAAAATTTGATTATATTCATATGCAGGTGATATCCACTATTTCGGGATATGATAGCAGAAAATTTCCTTCCATCGAGAATGGAGGAAAAAAAATATCTATTTTTAGATGCCAAATTTCAAATTGTGGGTTTCATGTGAATCTTGATAATTCATACCAAGTCACATACGTATGAAGACCTTAACTATTGTGGCTAGACCTAGAGCTCCTCGCCATTGATCCGCTTGGACTTGTCCTAAGCTTTTATTTATTGTTGGTAATTGGTGACCTTAGTATCATTCGGGCATCAAAGCATGCAATGCTCAGCACATGTGACATTGCGGAAGCTTGTTGTCTCTATTGAGAGAGTTTGTTGCTATTGTCAGTGCTAAATCCCATCGGTTGGATGCCGACCAAAGATGGAAAAGATAGATGTGATAAAAAAGAAGATGAAGATGATGGTGGTATGTTAATATATTTTAATTGGCTCACAATTCATTAACTTAAATTTTAAGTAAATGTGAATCCAATTAAATATGTTGATGGATTCCAACACGAGCTTTCTTTTAGTGATCTCCGAAGGCATATTCATTTTACTACACATTCCCAACAAGTGGTATCAAAATTAACAGTAGATTGGTAGGCTCCAAAATAGAAATTTAAGCCGAGATATCTTGGAGTAGAAGAGCCGCAAAGTAGATTGGAGGGGTCTCAATGGAGATTTAAGTCGAGATCTCTTAATGATCTTTTGAGGTAAAAATTTCAATTTTTATGGCGCGCCCTCTATAATGTGGCACACAAACATTTACTATCGTGTTTATGCGAGTGTCCATTTAACAACGTTGATCCCCAGAAGATACCTTTCGATTATTCAAAAGTTGTATCTTCACATATGATGCTTTTGCTTATTTTCCACGCGTCTTTGACTAACCCGCTGTCCTTTCAGCTAACCCTTCGTGATGACAGTGACAAGGGGTGCGGCCATAGATGGGTGTGAAGTACCGAAAAGATTTGACCAAAAAGAAAAAAAATACCGAAAAAGGAATGCCTCTTTTATAATTTTGGACAATTAGAAATACTCTTTAGAAAAAAATCATAAAAACTCTAAATTATATTTATTGTGATATATTTATTCTAAGATTTTTCTTATGACATAAAAGATCACAAATTTATATTAATATAACACATTTATTCACCGTCAAAGTTTCATAAAATGATTTTTCAGTCAAAATAACGTTGATTTTACATGCATGCGTCATGTTAATACTAGGGGTGTCAAATGGGTGGGTTGGGTCGGGTTTGGGTCGGGTCGAAAATGGTCCGACCCACATCGACCCATTTAACCCGTTTTGACCCATTTTCATGCAATGTAAATTTGATAACCCATACCCGACCCGACCCATACCCAACCCATACCCGACCCATATTACCAACACATATTAATATTTAACTTAATTTAAGAAAATCTACTCCCACTTATTTAGTCAACTTTAAACTTTTCACATATAAATTATTTGAATAAAAATTTCACATCAAATTTATAAAGTAAATTAAATAATAAAAAATTAGTATATAAAAAAATGTGGATACCTTTAAATTTAAATAGTTTGAGGAAAATAATTTTTTAAAAAAATCGATTTTTTAATTATTATTGAGTGAACCTTATCGGATTGGCAACGGAGGTCGAGAATGCATAGAGGAGGGGATGGAAGGAGAGAGATGATGGGTCTACCTAATAACTCACTCAACCCATATTTGACCCATATTTAACTTTCACTTGACCCATATTTGACCCATATTTAACTTTCACTTGACCCATATTTGACCCATATTTAACTTTCACTTAACCCATATTTGACCCATATTTAACTTTCACTTGACCCATTTAACTAAAAGTGGGTCATAATATGGGTTTATGACCCATATTGACACCTCTAGTTAATACCATTTGCAATCCATACAGATAGGTTTTTAACGGTTCTTTTTTATGGATGGTAAATATATCATATAGATATAAGTTTGAAATTTTTTAGTGTTGCAAAATAAAGTTTAAAGTAAATATATTGCGATGGATATGCTTTGAGATTTTTTGTGACTTTTATCCTATTATTTTTGTGGTATCTAAGTGTCGTTTCACTTAATAAGGATATTTTAAAGACCTTACAGAATTTAAAACTAAAAAGTGAAAAATGTTTTGTTGAAACCAAATGTTAGCTCCCCTCTTCGGCCTCCATATCCTTGGGAATTCAAGTTGGACTTTGCGAGCTCATGGCTCGACAACTGAGGTCCGTCCATGTGAACTTACCCACTTCATTTTGATTTTCATAACGTAATACACTAAACTCTCATTTTGATTGGGATGAGATTAATTTATGGACCGATTGTTGATGGGGCGTCCATGTTGCCAATTTTTTAGATATTGTGTCCTTGTCTCGTAGCTAGCGATGGTATCACCCCAAAATGAGCCTGGCTTTCAAGATGCACCCATTGAAACAAAAATTCCAGAGCTCGGAGTATTAGATAACTGAGGTGATGATTTTCATAATGACCCTAACTTTTATCAAAGTCGCTTGGATCAAATATTTTAAAACGGTTGAAATATTCAATAGTCTACATTATTATGAATGCCGAACCTTCTAGTAGATGCCTCGAGCAGGGCTAGGAGTTGAGTCTCATGGAAGGACATGCTCTCACTGCAAATCCTTTGATAAATTGATGTAAGTAATTTAGGGCATGTTTGAATCAGCTTTAATCTTTTTGAAGTTTTTGCTTAATTTGAAACTTATTACAGGGCGCGATAAATTTCTTTATTTTTACTAATTTTTCGAATTTTGGATTAAATTTTGGATTTTGAAGGGAGAGGAAAGATACTACTTTCGGAGAACAAAAGGCCATTGCTTAATGCCAAAAACCTGGCTTGGATAGACATGATCATAGGCAAAAAAAAAAAAAAAAAAAAAAAAATTCCCACAAATCCTTATCTGCCCATCACCGACAAAAACTACTCACATCGAGATCACGACTTCGCAGTGCACGAGCTTACGCACAAAGCAAAGGGAAAACAAATTTTAAGAATGAGAGGAAGCGAACTAGCCACGACTCCAGAAAAAAAAAACAGAATCCGCTATTTATCATCGACGTCCTCGGCTTCCTGATCCTCTGCGATCGTCTCCAACCCAGGATATCTGGAGCTTCTGGTGCGAGCCGGGACGAGAAGAGCCGGCGCCACCTCCATCCACGGACTCAATCCTCCGATTCCCTTCGACATGCCGCGGTCGCGATGCCCGATTCCGATTCGAGAGCTTGAGCTTAAGCTTTGGTCGTAGAGAGAGAGCGAGAGAGATTGCTGGGTTGGGTTGAGAAAATTGTGGGGCGAGGGGGCGGTTGTTTTATAGGGGAGGGGCAAACGACGAGTGAAGAAAAGTGCGAGCGTTTGTCGCTATTGTTGGTGGAAGCATCGTCCTCCCTTCGTCACTTAGACTGGTCGCCTGAAAGGCGATGAGCACGCGGGGAAACGAAGAGCCGTGTGAACGCGGTTAAAAAGACGACGCCGGCCAATTGGAAGATGGAAGTGGGCCATAGAGGACGATTACATTTGCCTTCCTTCATTGCGACGTAGGCCATTTGCATCATTCGACTGCCGTGGGATTCACGACAATCCTCGATGGAGCGGAGGAAAAACCCACACTCGATCGCACTTCGCACTTGTCTTGAGCTTCTAATTTTTGAAGTTATTCATAGCTCATTGCTCGCCGTAGTTATGATGATGGAAAGTTTCCTTCCCCCTACGTTGGAGAAAATCGAGTTTATGTTTTTTTGGTGACAGACTTCGAATGATGGGTTTCGCTTAAATCTTGATAATTCATAACTGGGTCTTGTGCATGTTGTAGAGGTTGAATTCAAGATGATGTTGGGGCTGAACAAAGAGCTACTCGCCATTGGTCGACTTGGATGCTATTTCAAACTTTATGTGTTGTTGTTAGTTAAGCAACCTTAGCATCATTGGTGCGTCAAACGTGCGGTGCAGAGCACGTGCAACATCGCAGAAGCTTGTTGCCTTTGCCAATAGGAGTTTCTTGCTATTCTTGTCCAAATCCCATCAATGGTGTTGGTGACCAACGAATGAAGAGAGTGATATTTTTCCTCTCTCTCTCCGAGTTTACCGTCGTGCAAATCATGAGAATAGAACCACACATTTGAAATTAAACATTTTCATCTGACCCAATTTTCTTACCACTAGGTCGCATGTTCTATGAGAAAAGAGAGCAATCTGATATAAGAGAAAAATAGTGTCAGTGATTTTAGGGGGTTGCTGACGGTGATAGCATCGACTATGACAGCGGTGGCACCATTAGGTAAAGAGAGCCAAAGACTCTAAGACTATGATAATTGTGTCCAACTTTTAGATTTACACATGTAAGTGATGGGAGTATTTTCAATTGTCCCGTCACATCCCACAATATCATCTCTAGTTGTTTTTATTCAATTTTTTTCAAGGGAAATTTTAAAAAGAACATTTTAAATCTATTTTACAATGACTTGTTCAATCATAAACTTTTTAATTTTATCAATTTAATCATAAATCTTTTTACTAATTTATTAATGTACTTCAACCAATTTTGATTGGAAATTATTAACGTGAACATCAATCGTATTACATGATACAATTAATGAGCTAACATTGTCATAGACAATTTTTGTTTTTATTTTTAATTTTTTTAAAATTTTAAAATTATTTTTATTCATTTTTTGAAAAAGGGTCAACGAGGTCGTCAGGCCCTCAACAATGGTTGCTAGGCCCTCGTCCATGGTTGCAACGAGCCTTGTAGATCTACATCCATGGCTCTATGACTATAGCTCGTCCATGGCTATGAGCAACGGCGGTTGACGACGGAGAGGGTTGGACACCCGGCAATAGTTGCCTTCGACATAGCGCCGGCAACTATGCCAATGGTGACCTAAGAGGAAAAGAGAGGTGGATGGAGATTTTTTTATTTTATTAATCTAAATTCACATGAATGCATACATGTTAATTTCTAATTGATTCAAAATGAAAGAATGCATGCCACGTCAGCTATTGATGTGGCACTCGTAAATAATTGAATGTTTCTTATCATTGATGTATATGTTTGCGATGGCTAGAGCAGTGGGGGGAAAAAGACGGCTTGTAGCTAATTTTTCAAATGTTTATGTGAGTGTCTTCATGACAAATTCGATCCGCAAAATATACATTTCGAAACTTTTTAATCTAGCAACAAATGATGTCTTATTGATTCCAAAATGGTCACTTCACACGTTATGCTTTGTTCATTTTCCACACCGTCTTTGGTTCATGGCTTTCCTACTCCTCTACCACTACGACGACGATGACAAGATGGCTGTCAAGTAATAAAAAGAAGGGAAAATACCAAAGATCCTAAATTATGTCCTCTGTGACAATTTTATCATGAACTTTTTTTTGTGTCACCAAAAATCCCAAACTATTTCACTTGTGACAATTTTACCCTGAATTATATCACCTGTGACAATTTTACTCCGAACTTTTTTTTGTGCCATCAAAAACTCTAAACTATGCTACTTGTGACAATTTTACCCTGAACTATATAACTTATGACAAATTTATCCTAAAGTTTTTTGAGCTAAAGGGCATTTTCATCATTTTCTATTTTTTTCTTTTTCTATTGATTGGAGGAAGCCCGCCGACGCTGGAGAGGCCACCCTCACCGGTGCTAGAGTCGGGCGAGGGCGAGGGCCGCCTAAGCCAGATCCGGCAAGGGCCGCCCTCGCCAGTACTCTCGCCGGATCTAGCCGCCCACGCCCGGGCGGCCCTCGCCCGACGCCGGCGAGGGCGGCGGCCTTTTTCCCTCGGTCAAGGGAAAATAAAATAAAAAATAAAAAAAATATAAAAAGGACGAAAATGCCCCTCAGTCAAAAAGTTTGGGGTAAATTTGTTACAAGTGGCATAGTTTGGAGTTTTTGATGGCACAAAAAAAAGTTCAAGGTAAAATTGTCACAAGTGGCATAGTTTGGAGTTTTTGGTGACAAAAAAAAAAAGTTCAGGGTAAAATTGTCACAGAAAGCATAGTTTAGGATTTTTGGTGACATTTTTCCTAAAAATAAATGCCCCATTCATACCTTTGAGAGAAAATTTCAGATAAATATGTGAAATGAAGTTATTTTTTCGAAAACAGGTTCAAATTGAACTTTAATTTAAATAAGTGATAGAAATTAATAAGTCACTTAAATAAGAATCTGAGTTCGCCAATCAGCGAGCTTACTTTTTCCAATACCCGAAATAAGACATTTTTGTCCAAAACAAAATCTAAATACTGATTAAGATGAAAAAAAGAAAAAACTAAAAAAGCCACAAAAAAATAAAAAGAAAAGGAGCAGGTTGAGGGAGTGCGCACCCGATGGAACCCTGCTTTACAAGCAAACCAATACTTTTTCAATAATGAAATACATTAACCTCGATTTAGATTTTTTTTTTAGTAATATTTTCAATTACAAGCAAACCAATACATTTTCAATAATGAATTGGATTAACCTCGATGCAAACCAATACATTTTCGATCTAAACGAGATCAATATTCAAGCAACACGCTAATTTGACGTTGGATGAAATGTAATCGTCTTGCCACAAGTCGGCGTATCTCTTGGAATTTGCCGGACTTTGATCGAGATGCATTTGTTAAACAAAAACGGCAGCTTAACGCATTAAATTATTGAGATCGAACTTCAATTAACCATTCGAATCGAAAACCACTAAAATCTAGCGAAGTTAATTCTCATCGCATCATTTAATTAAGCAAATCCAGCATTTTGCCATTGCCAAAAGGAGAATTCACACAAATCATCATATAAGCGGAGATCAAACCTAGCACTAGCCTATATACCCTTATCCCAACCGCCTCTCCCCAGAAGCTACTTATGATTACAAGTCCCGAAAGTTGGCCGCCGCCCCCGTCTTGTCTTTGAGCTCTTCAGCTTCAGAATGATCGCCTTCTTCCTCCTCTTCTTCTGCGATCGTCTCCAATCCGGGACGGCCGAAGCTCCTCCTCCGACGGAACGGTGTGAGGAGAAGAGCGGGCGCGACCTCCATCCACGAACTCATGTCGCCGCTCTGCTTCGCCATTGATAATATCCGCCGAGTTGCTTCGGAGAACTGGAATATCGGGGATTGACCTGGTGATGTTGTGTGTGCGGGTGATGGAGAAGGAAGATGAGAAGATTCTGGAACTTCTGACGACGACGACGACGGACGACTCTGGTGGGCTGGTGGTGGTCGGGACGATCGGTGGATCTCATTTATACAGAACAGGTGGCATTTCTTTTAGGAATAACACTGATAACACCGTTTACTAAAAATTAGCCTGAGAAACATAATTAATGAAATAAATAACTAGTATATGAATTTACTTTATAGATGAAAAGAACGGAGGAGGCGAATTATAGGTAATTCTCTTTTGGATATTATAAAAGGAGTCCCACACCACACCCCATTGTGGGGAAGGACACAATCAGTTTAAACTTACGACCTCAGTAAAAAATAATAAATGAAAGGATGCATGATCGCGAATCCCACTCGCCAATAATTTCTTTTCGCATCTTCTTTATTCACCTATTCAACGCAATAACCCATCGATTGAGGATGATGTGAATCATGACGTGGCGCACTCAGCAACATCATTGCATGTGTCATATGCATCTTCCGATCCTACGGATTTACGCCGTTCGATTCTGGTGAAGATTCACTAGATCTTCATGTAGGGAGACCAAGCTTTATAATACCTATCAATTCGGTGTGCATGCACCAAGACCGTACAGTAATTTTCTTTCTTTCTTTCTCAACAACCGCCAAGCCCAATGAATCATCTAAAGGTTGTCCTTGAGGCATTCGGGAGGAAATTTTCGTTAACCAAATTCTAGATTAATTGGTGACAAAACCCAAGCGTCACTCATTTTTTGATTTTGATTATATTCGCATGCAGGTGATAACCACTATTTCGGGATATGGCAGGAGAAAATTTCATTCCACTGGGAAAGGAGGAAAACAATATCTATATTTAGACACCAAATTTCGAATTTTGGATTTCATGTAAATCTTGATGCTTTATACCTAGTCACATATTTATGACAACCTTAACTATTGTGGCTAGATCGAGAGCTCCTCGCCATTGATCCACTCGGATTTGTCCCGAGCTTTTATTTACTATTGGTATTCGGTGACCTCGGTATCATTCAGGCTTCAAAGCATGCAGTGCGTAGCACATGCGACACCGTGGAAGCTTGTTGTCTCTATCAAGAGAGTTTGCTGCTCTTGTTAGTGTTAAATCCCATCAATGGGATGCCGATCGAAGATGAATAAAAGAGAAGATGATTGTGGTGTGTTAATATATTTTAATTGGCCCATAATTCATTAATTTAAATTTTAAGTGAACGTGAGGTTAATTGAATGTGTTGACAAGTTCCGACATGGACTCTCTCTTCGTGATCTCTGAAGTTATCGGTTTTCTATTTCATATTTTCAACAAGTGGTATCAAAAGTGATGGTAGATTGGTGGGCTCTCGAATAGAAATTTAAGTCGAGACATCTTGGAGCAGAAGAGCTGCAAAGTAAATTGGAAGGCTCTTAATGGCAATTTAAGCGCAAGTAATATTAGAGCCAATGGTAGATCAGGGCCCTCTAATGGAGATTCAAATTGAGATATCTTAATATAGAATGACACATATATAACTTAATATCAAGCTTATACGTGAGAGAGATTATTGAGGCGCACGTATTTCAATTAATTCATGACTTATTAGTTTAAATTTTTGAATAAGGTGAATTTAACTGAAAATATTGATAGGTTAGGATATAAACTCCCTTTCAGTCATTTTTCCAGATGGAGCTTTCAATTTTTACTGCACGGTCTGGTTAACATGGTACATAAACATTTACTAACGTGTTTATGCAAGTGTCCATTTAACAATGTCGATCCCCAGAAGATACCTTTTGAAACTTTTTGATGGTGCGCAAATCATATGTCTTATTTATTCAAAAGTTGTATCTTCACATATCATGCTTTTGGTTATTTTCCACGCCTCTTTAATTAACCCTAACCCTTTATGATGACAGTGACAAGGGGTGCGGTCATAGATGGGTGTGAAGTACCGAAAAGATTTGACCAAAAGGAAAAAAAAAAATTACCGAAAAGAAATGCCTCTTTTATAATTTTGGACAATTAGAAATATTCTTAAAAAAAATTCATAAAATTCTAAATTATATTTATTATGATATATTTATTTAAAAAATTTTCTTATGTCATAAAAAATCACAAATTAATATCAATATAACACATTTATTCACCATCAAAGTTTCATCAAATGATTTTTTCAATCAAAATAACGTTGATTTTACATGCGTGTGCCATGCTAATACCGTTTGCAATCCATACGTACCTGTTTTTAACGGTTCTTTTTGACGGACAGTTAATATGTCACATAGATATAAATTTGAAATTTTTAAGTGTCGTAGAAGAAAGTTTTAAGTAAATATGTTGCAATGGCTATATTTTGAGATTTTTTGTGACTTTTACCATATTTTTTGTGGTATGTAATTATCGATTCACTTAACAAGATATTTTAAAGATTTTACAGAATTTAAAACTAAAAATTGAAAGTCTATTTTCCTTTTAATTTTTACAAAAATAAAAATTAAAGTGAAAAATGTTTTGTTGAGACCAAATGTTAGTTCCCCTCTTCGGCCTCCATGTCCTTGGGAATTCAAATTGGACTTTGCGAGCTCATGGCTCGACAACTGAGGTCCGTCCATGTGAGCTTACCCACTTTATTTTGATTTCCATAACGTAATACACTAAACTCTCCTTTCGATACATTTGACGCATTTTGATCGGGATGAGAGTAATACATGGACCAATTGTTGATGGGGCATACATGTGGCCCATTTTTTAGATAGCATGTCCTAGTCTTGCAGCTAGTGATGGTATCGCCCTAAAATGAGCCTGACTTCGATCAAGATGCACCTATTATAACAAAAATTTGAGAGCTTGGAGCATTAGATAATCTAGATGATGATTTTCATAGTGAATTAAATATTCAATATGGTTCAAATATTCAATAGCCTACACCATTATAGCTTCGTTTGGTTGGGCATTCCGAAAAGGTTTTGAGCCCTCAAAACCCCTTAGGGAAAATTTAAAACATTTGGTAAGTTTTTTTCAAACTCTCTTAGCCAAATGTCAACATTTGGAATGCTGAAAGCTCAATGCAAGTCTTAGGTTGCTTTGGGTTTTCAGCATTTGGAGAATGCAAATTTTATTATTCACTTGTTACTATCCATTGTGTTCTCCCTATTTATCAAAGAGCTACCGGAGGTCGATGACCGCTTCTAGGGTAGCGCCATCGAAAGCTGATGATCATCGCCTGAGATCCTATGACCCCGGGCATCATTGTCGAAGGTTGCACAACATTGGACATCGCCTGGGTTGCGCGACCCAGGCAAGGTTGCTCGGTGGCCAGATAGCCGCTACACTTGGGTTGTGCAATCAGATCTAGCTGTTGCGTGACCCAAGTGCACAACTAGATTTGGCTGCTGCCCCTCGACCAAGGGTGGTGCCTAGGTCGTGTGACCTAGCCAACACTGCTTGGTGGCCTCATCTGGCTGCCGTGCTTGGGTTGCGCGACCTCAGGGCGCCTCGCCCAAGGTTGCTCGACCTCATATGAGACTGTCGGCGGTGGAGCTCGCTAGATTGATTTTTTTTGTTTAATAATAATAAACCATTTCCAAATGTGATTTTTCCAAACAACATTTAAGCCAATATTATTTTCCAATGTATTTTAAAAAACCTCATTAACTCAAAGGTCTTTGCATTTTTTCAAAGTCATTTCCCCAAAACCGAATCAAATGGGCCCTATAAGTGTCAACCCATCTAGTCGGTGCCTTCAGTAGGGTCAGGAGTCAAGTCTCACGGAAAGGGTAGCTCTCTGCATAAACCCTTTAATAAACCGACGTAAGTAACTTAGGGCATATTTAAATCGATTTTTATCTCTTTTAAGTTTTTCTTAATTCGAAACTCACCACATGAGGTAATAAGTTTCTTTCTTTTTCCAATTTTTCGAAATTTGGATTAAATTTTGGATTTTGAAGGGAGAGGAAAGATAATTACTTTTGGAGAACAAAAGGCCATTGCTTATTGCCAAAAACCTGGCTTGGATAGACATGATCATAGGCAACCAAAAAAAAAAATTTCCCACAAATCCATATCTGCCCATCACCGACTAAAACTACTCCCATCAAGATCACAACTTCGCAGCGCACGATCTAACGCACAAAGCAAAGGAAAAAAAAAAAAAAAAGAATTAAGAGGGCGTGAGCTAGCCACGACTCCAAAAAAAAAAAAAAATAGAATCCGCTATTCATCATCGACGTCCTCAGCTTCCTGATCCTCTGTGATCGTCTCCAATCCAGGATATCTGGAGCTCCTGGTGCGAGCCGGGACGAGAAGAGGTGGCGCCACCTCCATCCATGGACTCACCAATCCTCCTATTCCCTTCGACATACCGCGGTCGCGATGCCCGATTCCGATTCGAGAGCTTAAGCTGAAGCTTTGGTGGAAGAAAGAGCTCGACGGGGTTATAGCTCCGGTTGAAATCGCTGGGAAAAGAAAGTTCCACGACTGCTCCGAGAGAGAGAGAGAGAGAGATTGCTGGGTTGGGTGGAGAAAATTGTGGGGCGATGGGGTGGTTGTTTTATAGGGGAGGGGCATACGACGAGCTTCGTCCTCCCTTCGACTGGTCGCCCGAAAGGCATGGAGCACGTGGGGGAAACGAGGAGCCGTGTGAACGCGGTTAAACAGATGACGCCGCCCAGTTGGAAGATGACGTGGGCCATGAGGACGATTACATTTTCCTTCCTGTATTGCGACGTAGGCATTTGCATCATTCGGTTGCCGTGGGATTCACGACAATCCTCGATGGAGCGGAGGGCAACCCACACTAGATCGCACTTCTCTTGTTTTTTGGTGACCAACTAGATCGCACTTGTCTTGAGCTTATAATTTTTAAAGTTATTCGTAGCTCATTGCTCACCGTAGTTATGATGGTGGAAAGTTTCCTTCCCCCAAGGTTGGAGAAAATCGAGTTCATGTTTTTCGGTGCCGAACTTCGATTGATTGGTTTCGCCTAAATCTTGATAATTCATCACTAGGTCTCATGCATGCATGCTGTAAGTGTTAAATTCAAGATGATATTGGGGCTTGACAAAGAGCTCCTCACCATTGATCTACTTGGATGCAATCTCGAACTTTATATGTTGTTGTTAGTTAAGTGACCTTAGCATCATCGGTGCATCAAAGCGTGCGGTGCGGAGCACGTGCAACATTGCGGAAGCTTGTTGCCTTTGCCAATAGGAGTTTCTTGCTATTCTAGTCCAAATCCCATCAATGGTGTTGGCGACTGACGAATAAAGAGAGTGATATTTTTCTTTTTGTCCGTCCTTCTCTTTCTCTCTGACTTTGAGTCTACCATTGTCCAGATCGTGAGAGTAGAACCACACACATTTATAATTAAACATTCTCATCCGACCCAATTTTTTTATCACACGTGTTTCATGAGAAAAGAGAGTGATTTGATAGAAGAGAAAAACAGTGGCAGTGGTTTTAGGGGGGTTGTTGATAGTAACAGTATCGACTATGATGGCAATTGTATCATTAGGTAAAGAGAGCCAAAGCCACACACTATGGTAATTGTGTGCAACTTTTTAGATTTACACATGTAAAAAGTGTAAATAGGAGTTTCTTGCTATTCTAGTCCAAATCCCATCAATGGTGTTGGCGACTGACGAATAAAGAGAGTGATATTTTTCTTTTTGTCCGTCCTTCTCTTTCTCTCTGACTTTGAGTCTACCATTGTCCAGATCGTGAGAGTAGAACCACACACATTTATAATTAAACATTCTCATCCGACCCAATTTTTTTATCACACGTGTTTCATGAGAAAAGAGAGTGATTTGATAGAAGAGAAAAACAGTGGCGGTGGTTTTAGGGGGGTTGTTGATAGTAACAACATCGACTGTGATGGCAATTGCATCATTAGGTAAAGAGAGCCAAAGGCACACACTATGGTAATTGTGTGCAACTTTTTAGATTTACACATGTAAGTGATGGGAGTATTTTCAATTGTCCCGTCACGTTCCATAATGTCAATCTCTTGTTGTTTTCATTCAATTTTGTCAAGGGAAGTGAGAAAAAGAACATTCTGAATCTATTATATAACAATTTATTCGATCATAAATTTTTTAATTTTATTAATTTAGTTATAAATCTTTTAATAATTTACTAATATACTTAACTGATTTTGATTGAAAATTGCTAATATGAATGCTAGTTGTTTTACATGACATAATTAGTGAGCTAACGCTGGTGGACGATTTTTATTTTTATTTTTAAATTTTTTTGAAATATTTGAATTTTTTTTATTCATTTTTTGGAAAAGGGTCAATGGGGTCATCAGGCGCTCAACAATGGCTGCTAGGCCCTTGTCCACGGTTGCAACGAGCCTTCTAGATCTACATCCATGGCTCTATGACAACAGCTCGTCCATGCTGCGAGCTGTGGTGGTCGACTTCTCGCTTCTACAACTTTGTCGCTGTGACTTTATTTTATTAATCTAAATCCACGTGAATGCATACATGTTAATTTCTAATTGATTCGAAATGGGAAAATGCATGTCCCCTTAGCTATTGACGTGGCATTTGTAAACAACTAAATATTTCTTGTCATTGATGTATGTATTTGCGATGACTAAAGCGATTGGGGAAAAAAGATGGTTCGTAGACAATTTGTCAAATGTTTATGTGAGTGTCCTCACGACAAACTCGATCCGCAGAAGATACCTTTTGATAATCGTGCAACAAATGATGTCTTATTGATTCCAAAATGGTCACTTCACATGTTATGCTTTGCTCACTTTCCATACTGTCTTTGGTTCATGGCTTTCCTACTCCTTTACCATTATGAAGAAATGCCCCTTTTATACTTTTGAGAGAAAATTTCAAATAAACAAGTGAAATGAAGTTGTTTTTTCAAAAACAGGTTCCAATTGAACTTTATTTTAAGTAAGTGGTAGAAACAAACAAGTCACTCAAATAAGAGTCTAAGTTGGTCAGTCGGCGAGCACTTAATTTTTCCAATGCCTGAAATAGAGCATTTTTGTCCAAAATAAAATCTAAATACAGATTCAGATGAAAAAATTAAAAAAAAAAAGCCACAAAAAACAGGAGCAGGTTGAGGGAGTGTACACCCAATAGAACCAATTTTAGGGAGAATTGCCAAAAAAGTCCTAAACCTATTGGGGTTGTCTTAGGTCGAGTCCTAAACCTTTTTTGACCGATTCAGTCCTAAACCTTTTGTGATTGTGCCAATTGAGTCCATCCGGCCAAATTTGGCCGGCCGGGCTGCGTGGACGCCGGCCGGCGCCGGCGACAATTTTTTAATAATTTTTTATTATTTTCCGAATTTTTTATTGTTTTTT
Organism: Corymbia calophylla; assembly: GCA_014182845.1. Lineage (NCBI taxonomy): Eukaryota > Viridiplantae > Streptophyta > Magnoliopsida > Myrtales > Myrtaceae > Corymbia > Corymbia calophylla. The sequence goes on from CM024703.1 coordinate 24,363,980, forward strand.
TTAATTTTTCTGTTTTTTTCTTTCTTTTTTTCTCCCCCTCCCCTCCCCCCCACCACCGGCGGCAGTGGCCAGCCAGCTCCGACGAGGCTGCCGGCCCCGCACGAGGGCCGCGAAGCCCTCGCCGGCGGCGGCGAGGGTCGCGGCCCCGTCGACCGGCCACCCTCGCCGGCGGCCTCGCCCGGACCGGGCGAGGCACTGGGGCGCGGCGAGGCGGCCTCGCCATGGCCGGCCGCGGGCGGCGGCCTCGCCGTGGCCGAGCCATGGCGCGCGCGGCGCCCGGATCTCGGGCGGCGAAGCCGCCTCGCCGAGGCCGGCCTCGCCGCGGCCCGCCTCGCCCGGATCCGGGCGGCGGGGCCGCGACCCTCGCCGGCGGCCCCAGTGCGGGCGAGGTCGCGGCGAGGGCCGCGGCCCTCGCGCAGTGGTGGCGAGCCTCGTCGGCGGCCGGCCAGCCACGCCCGGCGGGGGAGGGAGGGGAGGGGAGAAAAAAAAAAAAAGAAAAGAAACAGAAAAATTTTAAAAACAATAAAAAATTCGGAAAAAAAAAAAAAATCAAAAAAAAAAATTTAAAAAATCAAAAATTTTTAAAAAATTGTCGCGGCGCCGGCCGGCGTCCACGTCGCTCCGGCCAGCCAATTTTGGCCGGATGGACTCAATTGGCACAATCGTAAAAGGTTTATGACTGAATCGGTAAAAAAAAAAGGTTTATGGCTAATTAAGACAACCTCAATAAAGGTTTAGGACTTTTTGGCAATTCTCCCACCAATTTTACAAGCAAACAAATACATTTTCACTAATGAGATAAATTAACCTCAATAAAGGGGTTTTTTTTTTTTTTAGTATTTTCAATTACAAGCAAATCAATATATTTTCAATAATGAAATAGATTAACCTCGATGCAAACCAATACATTTTCGATATGAATGAGATCAATATTCAGGCAACATGCTGATTTGACGTCGGGTGAAACGTAGTTGTCCTATCACAAGTCGTTGTATCCCTCGGAATTTGCCAGACTTTGATTGAGACGCATGCATTAAACACAAACGGCGGCTTAACGCATCAGATTATTGAGATCGAATTTCAGTTAACTATTTGAATCGAAAACCACTAAAATCTAACGAAGTCAATTCCCGTCACATTGTTTAATTAAGCAAATCACGCAATTTTGCCATTGCCAAAAGGAGTAATTCACACAAATCATCACATGAGCGGAGATCAAACCTAGCACCAGCATATACACTTATCCCAACCCGCCTCTCCCCGGAAGGAACTCATGATTACAAGCCTTGAAAGTTGGCCGCCGCCACCGCCGTCTTGTCTTCGAGCTCTTCAGCTTCAGAATAATCGCCTTCTTCCTCCTCTTCTTCTGTGATCGTCTCCAATCCGGGATGGCCGAAGCTCCTCCAACGACGAAATGGCGCGAGGAGAAGAGCCGGCGCAACCTCCATCCACGAACTCATGTTGCCGCTCTGCGTCGCCATTGCTAATGTCCGCCGAGTTGCTTCGGAGAACTGGAATATCGGGGATTGACCTGGTGATGCTGTGCGTTGGGGCGATGGGGAGGAAGATGAGAAAATTATGGAACTTCTGACGACGACGACGATGGTTCCGGTGGGCTGGTGGTGGTCGGGACGATCTGGGGATCTAATTTATAGAGAGCAGGTGGCATTTACCTGGAAATTGTCACTCCCTATAAAAAGAAAAAAAAGAAGAAGGAAAATGATGAAAATGCCCTTCAATCAAAATGTATGGGGTAAATTTATGTTACTTTGGGGTTTTTTGTGATACAAAAAAAAGTTCAAGGTAAAATTGTCACAAATGATATAGTTTGGGGTTTTTTATGGCACGAAAAAAGCTTAAAGTAAAATTATCACAAATACCATAGTTTGGGGTTTTTAGTGGCATAAAAAAGTTGAGTAAAATTGTCACAAAGTGACATAGTTTAAGGTTTTTTGTGGTATTTGTGTATGAATTCTTGCTTTGTGCTTGGACGAACGCGGTATGGACAGATTTTACACTAAACATCAAAATATTGCCTCAAGATTTGAAGAGAATAGAGATGTGACTCCAAGATCGAATTGAAAAGCTAAATAATTTACTCTTCTTTGAGGAAATTGCATCCCTATTTTGGTTTATTTGGGAAGCGAGGAATAATTTTGTGTTTCGAAGACAACCGCCTTTGAAAACCCTAATTGAACCTGTGAGGATGATGCTCAGTACTTTCAAAAAATGGAATCGCCAAAGTTTGAAACTTTACACAGAAAAGTCTCAATCACCAAAGAATTGGAACTCACCGAAATAGCGTATCTTGAAAATCAATGTCGATGGGGCTTTTTCTGAAGGTGAAAAGTTGGAGCAATTTCAAGGATTCTTTGCAACGAGACGTGAGCTCTACTGGATGGCTTTGCTATGAAGGTTCCAGCTTCGTCGGCATTTCAGATGGAAGCCATGGCCTTGATTGAAGCTTTGAAACGTTTTCAATCAAGGAGAGAGAGAGAGAGTTTGCTGGAACTTGAGTCTGATTGTAAAGAGTTACTTTGAAGACGCAAGTGAGGTGGGAGATGCAAGCGTTAATAGAGGAAGCGCAGCTATCTTTGGCCCAATTTCAATTTATTTCCTTAGCCCACTATCATAGGTCTATAAACAAAGTGGCCGATTGGATTGCAAAAGCCTAGCATTCAAATACTCTCTTCTTTTTGGATGACCGGTCCCTCAATTTTTATGGGATCTTTTATATCTAGATGCTCCTTTGTTGGGCTTTTGCTGTAAAGACTCTTGAGTTTTATTAATATTATGAAGTATTTCAACCAAAAGAAAAAAGAATTTACCTCATAGATGAAAAGAACGGAAGAGGTAAATTGTCAAGGTAACTCTCCTTTCAGTATTATAAAAAGAGTCCCACACACCGTTGTGAATGTCTCGTTCAACTCTAATTGCATTCTGTTGCATTCCGTCGAATTTAGGGCATGTCGCAAAACCCTTTGCTTTAAAAAACATGAAGTATACAATGAGTTTAAATTTGCTTTCTATTGAAATCGGGGCTTGGTAAAAAATTGTATCACATTGCGGACCCTTTGGTAAAAAAATGCAAAGGATATACTTGCAACCTCGTAAAAAATAGATGAAAGGATGTAAGCTCACGAATCCACTCGTCAATAAGTTCTTTTCGTATATGATTTATTTACCTATTCAACACAATAGCCCATCGACCGACCGAATCGATCAAAATGCACCTAAAATTTATAGAAATTATATCGTAAAACACAACGCGACCGACTCGGGTGACGGCGGACGAGTATTACAATTGGGGGGGAGAAGACAGGCGAAGGAGGAAAGGAAAAGTTTGGGCCGCCGTACTCGCAATTTTACCACATCAATTGAGAACATCTCTATCCAATACAAGTCAATTTTCCCCTTGAATAATCGAAACCCGTGGCCAAAACAATTTCACTAACTCTTTTATTAATTCATTTCTTTCAGCTTCACAATTCGTAATGTACAAAATCTACAGAGCTAACTCTTATAGAAAAAGATGCATTCCTTCCACAAGGGATGCACCGACTAACACACGCGGCTGCCATCTCACTCCAATTTTCATCTCTGCACCGCAACGCAGCATTAGGGGGGGAGAGGGAGGGAGGGAGGGAGGGAGGGAGAGAAGCGGCGGCGTGGAGAGTCACTGGTCGTCGTCCGCCTCCTCGGCGCCCTCCTCCGGAATCGTCTCGAGCCCCGGCGAGTTGGAAGGCTTGCGCGGGTAGATGACGGGCTCGGGGGCCACCTCCATCCAGGTGTTGAGGTTCCTCATCTCCGTACCCATCTTTTTCCCTCCTCGGCTGATCGTAACTCGTAGGGAATGCGAAAACCAAAGTTGCTCTCCTCCTCTCCGAACTCCAAAGGGAAGAAGAGCGACCCGGAAGCGTTTCTTTCTTGGGCTTTTCCTCCTTCAAAAGACTCTCTCGAGATCGAAGGGTCGTTCGGAATTGCAGGAGATTCGGAACGGGGATGTGGCTTATATAGGCGAGGAAAGTGAAGGGCCAGGCCGATGATATTAAAGGAGCGATCCCATTGAATGGTCGGCGAAACGGCCAGGTGGACGGCCGAGAGAGCATGTAGCGGCGGTGCTCTTGGGAACGCGGGACACGTAAGGGGAAGGTGCCCGGAGATATTGGGAGGAAAGGAGCGATGGACAATAATTGAAGAAAGAGAGGGATTTTGAATGCATTAATGCCTTCGACCGAAATGAGGGTAGGGATTTGGGTTTCGTTGAAAAAGGGGAGAGCGGAAGTTTCCACACACGTGAGAAAAATGACGTGGTCGCCATTCGTTGATTACAAAAAATTAGCTATTGTGATCGATGATTTTATGAAAATAATGGAGTATAAAAAGGAGTTCAGTGGGAAACGCATTGGTCACGCGGTGTGCAAATTAGATAATTAGTCAAGAAGAAAGAGTATGGACCTAAGAAGGTCCTAAAGTTTACAAAGTTGATATTCAAGGTATTAAACTATTACAAGGAATATCTATCACAAAACGTTTTTCCCAGTACCATGCATGCTTTTGACGTTGGCAATCGAAACGTATCTCCAAATACCAATGCGATTCTGTAATTTTTTTTTTTTTGATCAGCAATAATACTTTTCCATTACGATTGCATAAAGTGAGTTTGTGAAAGGGGGAAATCCATACATAAAATTTGCAAAAGATTCTGTAATTCAACAAGTGAAAAACATGTGATGTAGCCAATTTCGTGCGAGGTATCATTTATTTTGTGCCAGCTTGGGCTGCACCATTCTTTGTCCCCAAGAAGTGCCTTTTAAGTTTTGGACTATTTCTCGTATATAAAGCCCAGTAACAATTTCTGATGTCAATGTGAAATTTTTTTATATCTTGACCATGTCGAGAAATAGATAGATCAAAAAGATCCCTAAAGAGCTTACCTTGCTCGTCATATTGCAAGGGTTAAGTTTGTCGAGTACCCTTTTCACGGAGAGCATCTCATAGATGATTGATAACATAAAATTGCTCAAGTCTCTTGACCTCTCGAAGAATCAAATGACCGGGGAAATTGATCAGCGCATATCTGCTCAAATGTGGCCCGAGCTACCTCAACCTATCGAAGAAAAATTTCAGTGGGTAGGAGAATGCTCATCAAACGATCAACAAAGAGCAGATTTGCAGTGAAGGCGGCCAAGTTAAAGAAGCAAAGCCAAATGATGGAGACGATTGAGAAGCACGCTTTCTCATTTGTCTGTCGATCATCCTTCCCTAGTTCCTCTCTGTCTCTCCGTCTCTCTGTCTCTCCCTTCCTCTCTTGGCTGGGTCCAATATAATGTAGTCCTGAACATTTGTAAATTATGAGCTTCGGTTGTTCGTCTTTCCTTTCCTTCTTTTGTGTTCCCAATGTTTGACGAGTTACTGAAGTCATCAGCTTGTAACGAGACAGCTTTAGTCTGCACGGTGAAGGGTGTTCACAAGTTGACAAAGCTCGATATCACGATCCGTTCCTACAATCATCCGGGATGAGACCGGACCGTAAGTCTAAGCAACAGATTCTACCACGATGTCAGTGTTCACTCCAAAATAGACAATGGCTAAACGAGTCTTGTTCATTCGCATTAATCCCAGGACTGGGAAATGGATATACAACATCCACTCTGCGATTTTCCAACTAGCAAAATCACTGAACCTTTTGAGTGAGAAACAGGTCTTCCTAACAATAAAAGATAACGTTAGAAGATGAATTTCATTGCACTTGAAGACGTGAATGGAAGTTAGGTTGAGCGGTCTCTAAAACATAAATATTAAATCATCCGATAATAGGAGTTCCACTATCAAATCATCCGATACTAGGAGTTCCACTATTTGCAAAGGCACAGCTCCAGAATATCGTAAAGGCACAGCATAAAGCGCAGGCCAATATCAGAAAGGATGGTTTAAATGAACACCCCCAACACGTTCTTACCTTGAAAAGAGACTTTATCCAGATGCCATCAGTAATCGCAGGCCATTCTCTTGATCAAGTTCGTAATAGTTACAAACTTATGAGTGTAATGGATCGAAATAGTGCATTAATCAATCAAATAGCTGAGACAATAAAAACTAGCTGAGAGATTGATTTTGCAGAAGAGCTCTACCAAGAACTAACCACACGTTACAAGGATCTCAAATATTCTTGAAACATTAACTGATCAGAAACGATGTAACTCTCAAGACACACAAAATATGTCAGTTTCATTGACGAGCATTTCAGGAGAGGTATTTCAGACAAGTGGGCTTCCATACACATAATTTAACAAAAACACAGTCCTGGGCGCATGTGCAAAATCAAGAGTCAATCCTTTTTGGCCTTACTTTCTAGGGTTTGTAGTCACGATGTAGATAAGCTCAACCTGAACATCAAACTTCAGACAATCACTGAGAAACAGAATAGACGTGCTCAAAGTGCTAAATTCGTGCTTATCTCATTTCCTATTTAATTTGATTGCTTGGATAACCTTATGTCATTCATGTGTAAGTACTAATATCAATGGGACACATCTTTCACATGAATGCACACCAGACTGTCAACAAACGTACGTAAATGGGTACAATTAATAACTACAGCACACTCTCAAATCCATGAGATTGAAACCCAACAAGAACTGCTACAACTTCCTCCACCAACAAAAATACAGAACCATGTCAATCACCGAACCAACTGAATTGCCCTCCCTAACAAGGCATTCCCGCAACTGCCGATCCTAACAATACATTGGCTCTTCTTGAGGTTCTAAATGTTTAAATCTGAAATCTTGAAGTGTATAAGCAATCCATTAGCCTCCCTTATAACTAAGTCAAACCCAATAATAAAAAGCGCAAGGCCATTGTCATCAAATAGTTAGTCTGACCTACGAGAGCTGTCAATTAACCATCCATGCCATACTATTTCCACACCATAATATCAACACTCGCAAGGGTTTAATCACCAGCATGTTTCTCAATTCCATAAGAAGGAACAGCACTAATCAAGCCGAACGAACCCCGTTAAACATGAAACATTCTATTGCATTGAGAAATAAATCATCAAACAACCTAAAAACCTCCATGTCCCAAGATCCCTTACCATAATCAATGACACCAACGTTATAAGCAATTCATTATGGAAACTAAAGATGACCTCAGAAGGCACAGTTGAAACCGTCATTGAACATAACAAAGCCAAAAATGAACCTTCTCAATCTCTCTCTATGTCTCTCTCCAGCACCTTAGTTCTCGGGAATCTCGACGTCGCCATCCGAGATCTCCTCCTGCAAGTCCTTCGGGTCCTTACCGTCGACCGTGCACCCGACGGAGACGCACGTGCCGAGGATCTCCTTCACGGTCCCGCTCAGTTCCTTGGCCATGGACCTCGGCCTCATGACCTTGGCGATCTCGATCACGTCGTCGAGGGAGATGTTCCCGTTGTGCTTGATGTTCTTAGTCTTCTTCCGGTCGCGCTCCGGCTCCTTGAGCGCCTTGATGACGAGCGCCGCCGCGGAGGGCACGACGGCGACCTTGGCCTGCCGGTTCTGCACGGTGAGCTTGACCGTCACGCGGAGGCCCTTCCAGTCCTTGGCGGTCTCCTTGGCGATGTCCTCACCGATCTTCTTGGGGGAGAGACCAAGCGGACCGATCTTCGGGGCCAGGGAACTGGCGGCTCCGACCTCGCCTCCGGTGACCCGGACGTAGACGTCGACGACCTGGGTGGGATCGAACTTCGGCGGCATGGCTGGTGGATTAGGCGGCGAGGGCTGGGATTAGGGTTCCTGCAGAGAGAGGTTAGTGGGTAGTCTGCGAGGAGGAGGCGCTCAGCGGGAGGGAAGAGAGCGGGCTGCTTCTGGGAATGATATATACTCGCTAGGGTTTTCGCGTGGAGTGCGAAATGACACGCTTGTCCTCTGCCTAGGTGATTTTGGGCCGAGCTGGGATCATGGGCTTATGATGGGCCGGAAAAGATGAAGATGGATCGGCCCATCTTCGGCCCCTAAATTGTCGGAGTTGTGACTTCTCTGGGCAAATATGTTTTGACGGCCCGATTTCTGGGCTTTTGCGGAGAGCTGACAATTCGCGTCTTCGAAAACATTTCAAAATAATTTCAATATAATCACAAAGTGGTTTTGAAAATGGGTCACTTTTGAATTAAGTCGTATTGTGTCAAATCCGGGATTTCCTCTCGATTGCACTCGTGTTGTATTAACATATTTTCTTAAGAGTTACCACTCCGAGCAATTTTCAGTTCGAATATTTTTAAAATATGTTGAATTTATATGTCGGTGATTGTCATACAGTGTCCAATTTTATCTCCGAATGTTTGGCTTTCCCAAACGGGTATTTGATTATTTTGAAGATTCCACGAAACATCCTACGGATCTCGCGAATTGGCCGATGCAGAGTTGAAACTCATTTGTGATTGGAGATTGGGATACGCTCGCCACAACATAGGGGCCCAGCGGCCTTACTAAAGGCTCGGTACAAGTTTGGGATGTTCCTTCCACGTCAACGCCTAACCCTCAAAAGGTAGAACGACAAGAGAAGGAGCAGCCCGCACGACACGTGTCCCCACGCGAAATGGGAAGGCGCGATTGATTGAGCTCGGGCCCTCGTGTGCGTTTTTGTCCCTATTCATACGACCACGTACGCTGCGAACATCTGTCCTTAGCCAACCCACTCTCGGATTGGAATAGGATAACGTTTTGTATTCTGGGCGAAGGATCGGCTCGCTGTTCAGCAAGTGCATCTCATGCTGTCCATTTCGATCCATCGAGAGAGGGAGAGAGCTTATCCATTCGTGCAATATAAAAGGGCAGCACCAGCAAGCACGTCGAGCAGCGCACACTATCGTAAGGAGAGAGTTAAAAGCAACCGGTCACCGACGATGGCTGCCTCCAGAAGGACTTCTCGTGCAACGCCCGCTTACATCTACCCACCCTCGGATCACGCCGCCGCCCATTCAAGCACTTGTGACGACGGTGATATGCCATTCGAGTTCGACGAGGCCGATCTCTGGAGCAACGACGCTGTTGCTCGAGTCCCCTCGCTTGAAACGATCCACAACAACAGAGCGACGACGCTTGGTTCGCGTGCATCGAGAAGACTGCCCAGAAGGACCGACATTCCGTCCGACCTGAAGCCCCCAATGCCGCTGGCAGTGGTGTCGTCATTGCCTGTCAACGTACCGGATTGGTCGAAGATTAATATGACGCGCAACCCCGGCAACGTTGGAGGAAGAGTCGAGAGCGACGATGAAGAGGGCGAGGATGACCGAGACAGTAGGGTTCCGCCTCACGAGTACTTGGCGAGGAAGAGAGGGGCGTCGCTGTCGGTGCATGAAGGGATTGGGAGGACGCTGAAAGGGAGAGATCTGAGCAGGGTGAGAGATGCCATTTGGAAGACCGTCGGGTTTGCAGACTAAAACCTCACTAACCAAGTCGGTCTTTACATCCACCCAAAAGGATTTTCGTAGAAGGCCATAGGAGTCGCTCTCTTGGTGCTGTGCCATCAGCCAGAGGCGAACTCTTTCAGATGTAATACTGAAGAAGTTGTGACCACTCATTATCTTTTTCCATGCCCTTTTGTTTGTTCACGATCTCGAGTCCTGATATTCGACAGGCTCTTCTCCTTCTCCTCCTTCTCCTCCTTCTCCCTTATTCTTCCTTCTAACTTTTTTCCATCTGAAGTGAGAAATGGAAGCGACGTAGAGAGAAGAAGGAAAATCAAAAGCGTCAGAAGAAGGGGAAAAGAAAGAAGAGGAGTGAAGAAGAAGACAAGGAGGAGGGGGAAGGTGGCTGTGATCGCGAAGGAGTGTGTTGGGTTGGTGGCAAGAAAGCTGCGGGCCATCTCCTTCGACCACTTCTCTTTGGAGTAGTAGAAACACAAATTATTTCTCTGTTGTTGTCTGTGGTCCTGTCGGACGTACGGAGTTCAGAAACTGATGCCGATCTTTACCTTCGTTGCGATTAGTTACAATGGTCGTAGACCGTGTACGCGACTTCCTCGAAATGCACTACCGCTCATCTTTTTCAAAGTGCGTTGATATGTATTATGTCTAATTTCGGCAGTCTTAACTACTGTTGGTCTTCCATCGAGTGCCTAAACTATTTATGTTTTTTCCAATTAAGTAACTCTACTCTTGAAATTGGACTCAACGTCATGTCCCCTTTTAAGTTTACGGATAGAAAATGTTGATTCAAATAAATTGAATGGCCAACCCCCCTCCCCCCTCTCTCTCTCGTAATGCACTAAATTGGTGAAAGTTGCATCGGCATCTCAAGCCGAAACCCTAATAGTATACTTGAAGCACTCCAAATAGCAGAGTTTCATGAAGACAAAATTGATAACTTAATAGTGAAATTCAATCATGAAAATCTGATTGTAACCTTAATAACCAGTTTGTAGATTAGTTCAGATGGGAGGAGTGGCTCCTTATTAGTGATTGTCTTCAACTTATCAAGGATCACCTCTTAATTAGTGTAATCTATTGTGCATGGCTTGCCTCAAATGCGGCGGCAGATTGGATCGCAAAGAACAAAGCCTCTCGAATCTCTTCCATATAACTTGTTTTATGTTCCTCCGCAAGCCCCTTGGACTCTCTAATGTTTAGATTCATCTTGTTAGGGACATTTCACACTATCTACTTAAATGAATACATTATTCTTCCAACAAAAAAAATATATTGTAATGCTTATAATTATTCTATTTAAATTTAAGCCGTTGCCACTACGAGTGGCCGCCCGCCACCCTTTAACACCATCACCATGATAGCTCAACCTTGAACAAAACCACGGCCGCTTGGGCTGCTTCGTGCTTAATAATTCATCTGTGGCTGCCAAGATCCCAACTATGACGTCAAGCTCGATGGCCATGGAAAGGCCATTATCTCTAAGATTTGAAGCGTCAGATCTGTCCAAGTAGTGAACCTTTGTTAGAGGTTGACTCGATTCGACTTGAGAGAGGGGGCAAGGTTTGGCGACAATGGGAGTTGAGCATCAATGTCGCAGGAAGATCGGTCGGAAGTTGCATCTTTGCGGATCCATTAGTAAAAGCCAAAAACAAAGGAAGGAAAAACAAGAAAAAAAAATGACATAGCTGTCCATGTGATCGTATTCGCATTTTTGAGTTAATACCCGGGCAAAAATCAATATTGAGCTACTTTTGAAAAACTTGGAAAGTCGAGGTACTCAATTGAAGATAAATGATAATTTAAGAGATAAAAATAGAAAACGATATTTTCAGTTCTTTTTGCTCTGTTCGAGTCTTGGGTCTGCAACTGCAAAGTGGATCGGAGCTCGTCCGATGCCTCCGTCTGCCTCAACCCAACGGCGGTAGGCGGCGGCGCATCGAGGCTTTGAGCTTTGACGACGAGTCGAGAGAGAGAGAGAGAGAGATGGTAAGGAGGCCGGTGGTGCTGGGATTGGCGGTGGCCATGGCGCTCGGAGTGGCCGTGTATCTCAGGCTTTGGACTATCGACTACTCCGTCTCTGCTGGCGACGCTGAATTGCTCAGGTTCTCTCTCTCTCTCTCTCTCTCTCTCTCTCTCTCTCTCTCTCTCTCTCTCTCTCTCGCTTTCTGCTTCATTCCATACAAGCTCCTTCGATTCCTTCAGCGGTCGTTGTGATGATCGCAAGAGGCCGTCCAATTTTGATTTAATCAGAACGATGCATCCGAATTGCTAGATTGATCTTCCTGTTCAAACTCACAAGAGGAAAAACCCCATTTTTAGCTTTGTTCTCAGATGATATTTGTTGATTGTCTTCCGTTCCTTGCGTGATTTATGGTCTTCAGAGTTTCTGGTGTGAATCGGCCTCGCAACGTGTCTGAAAATCGCTCTCTTTTCGCGATCCACGACATGCCATTTTGCTGTAGATTTAGATGTAGTTGGGGGAGGCTGTCGATTCGTATGGCTGCTACAGTCCTTTCTTGGATGAGTTCTAGTTTTCTGTTTCTATGTTAAATTCGGTCGAGCTTCTCACATTCGGTGAGAACTGAGATTAACTGGCGACGTTGATAACATTTCTGCTTTGATCGACTCTTTCTAGAAAACAGTTCGATCTTGCGAACCGGGAAGCGATGGATGAGTCTGCAGAATGGAGGTGGAAGTATGATGAAGAATTAGAGAGGGTGAACAAGTGCGAAGCGGAACTTAGAGAGGTAGGGCTCCTTCTTGCTCACCCTTCAATTTAGCATCAAGAATGTCCTAAACACTTCATGTCTCTTCTCCATCCTCTGCTACACATCCCACCTCTATAGATAAGTAAGAGGTCTGTATCGACTTCTGCAATCAATTCTCTAAGTGCTCATAAATTTTCAGACATTTTCTGAAGGGATGAGTCATTCCTGCACTGTAGATTGAGAGATATGCTGGGGAAAAGACTCTGTTAGCTCTGTGCCATTTACTGAGCTTGTGCACATAATTAGCTCCCTTGAAATTTTTGATCCTCTTAATGATTATTGGTCCATGGGATGCCACTAATTTAGTGTTAGGCCTTATCACATTCTTGTTGTTCTGAACTCCATGTTCTTCTTTAGACGACAATGCAATTTTTGGATTTCTATCCTGTTAGGATCTGTGGTTCCTGGAACTGCCTACATCATCGAATGAAGCATATACTGTCATTTCGATAATTTATGTCTTCTCTAAAGCAACCTACATACATAGCACAAGCCCAATGAGATGCAGATAACATTCTATTCTATCCAAACCTGCACTGTGAAAAAGGAGTAGTTATGTGTTACTTGCTTATGCTATGGTAGTTGATTAGTGTTGCACCTAAAAAGGAAAAAGAAAATCTACTTTCAATATTCAATTGTACGATTACATCCTGAAGCTTGAGCAGTGTTTCTGACTCTGCATCTGTTTCCCATGTAGAAGTTTATTCAAAGTATACTTAAGCCTATGTGTCTCATGGGTTCAATGAATTCTTTTTGACAGCTGAAAGAGTCTTTTTCGAACAAGGCTGGAGATTCTGCTATCGGTAACTCAAAATTGGTCATGTTGCAAAAGGTGACGCTCCACCCATCATGTTAATTGGCATCATATTCCCGTATTATCCCATCAGCGGATAATTCAGTTCCTGAGTTCTTCTGTTTTCGCGACAACTAGATTTCAGATCTATATGCAGCCATAACAGTTTTATGCCTTTTTGCTTTTGAAAGATAATGGAAAGTGATTGTTTGTTGATTGTGGAAAAAGTAATGATGTACCAGGGCAAGCTAATTGAGGATAAGAAAACTTCCCTGCCAAAATTCCATGTTATTTGGCTTTGCCATCGGGATAATTTTTTCACTTTGCCCAGTCAATCTTTTGCAGGAAAAGTTGGCGTTACTCAAGCAAGTTGAAGCAGTAAAACACGAGCTTGAGGTTGAGAAGTTGAAGTGCAGATCAAGAGGCGTTAAACAATGACAGAAGGTACCATCCTACGTCAAGTTGAACGGATATCTAAGTGTGAAATTTTGATGGTTGATGCATCTGCGGCCGAGAGATATCAATCGGTCTATGAGCGATCTGACTTTGGTATCAGAATGAACTCACAGAAGCGATATGGTATCTCACACGGGCGGTGGTTTTTGAGAGAAGCTTACTTCTTGCTGCTATCATCCCCCAGATTATACCATCCTCTTATCGGAATCCATTAGGAGTCTTGAGTTCTCCGTGTATATTTGTTTTGTCATATTGATCATCCATGTATTTCATCCATCCTTTTTTTTTTTTTGTCGAAATATTTCATCCAGCTTACATGTTGAAACTCGTCCTTCTTTTCGGTGACCGCAGAGAGAATTTTTGGGACAATGTTTGATTTTTCGAGGAATCATTACATTATTTAGAAAATGCATTCTTCTGGTGGAACACTGGGCATTAATATACTTTCAAAGGAACGCAAGGCATCCTTATTTCATTAGTTTCGACTAGTAAATCCTATATGTTCAGCAAAAATATATATTGGCTCCAAAACAAGGGGGGAAAAATGGACCGACGTGTCACTAAAACTCCGATTAGTGGTGATTATGCAAGGTATTTCGCATTCACGGTAGCATTAGTTTAGTTAAAGACTCTCTCTCTCCCCCACCCCCTTACTTCTCGCATCTTTTATCGGGGCAAAATTGCCTTCGCGTAGATGCTACAATCTCGTACCATGAACATGCTTTAGTATCGAGATAAACATCAAGTGCTTCAGCTTTCTTTCTGAATAAAACCCAATGAACATGAGTAAAAGAAAAGGGATGGAAGGCCTCCATAGAGAAATGCTGCAGCAAATTGACTTCAAAAATGTCACATCTCACATTTCGTCATAAGGTCGTCACTAATTTGCCGACTATCAAATGCCGAAATGATTGTACATGTACAAAAACAATGAGCAGTATCACAAACCAAAAGAACGGAGAGAGGAAATCACGCAGAATAAATCAATCAATTTCTGCGAATAAAATTGGTATTGCAACCTCAAAAGCAAATGCTTCATTAAATGCAAAGCAAAATTCCTGTTATATACAGATCAGAAGCAATCAGAGAGCCAATAAATGGCACAGGAAAGAGAATCATATGGGCCCTGGAAGAAAGACGCGAAGTTGTCAGAAGACGTATTCTGTCGACAGATATTTACTGGGAAGCCAATGACCAGAAGTTGAAGAGAAAGGACGGTGATGCTGCGAACCAACTGATGAATGCCATCGCTGTGGCGCTCTCAAATCTCGCACAGTGATTCACCGCACATCTGTCAAGATCATTGCCTATAAGGACTGTGATGCCAGCTGATGCACTGGCAGCAGCAAATGTAAGGGTCGATGTAATCTGTAGAGAAAAACGGACTAGTTCAACCAATGAATCTCTACTTCGAAATGGAAATAACTTGAAGCACACAGTCCAATAGTTCATATAATCCCGGCATGGTTAAAAAGACCAATGCCAGCAGTCCATTAAAAATGCACTCACAAGTATAGTGCCCTAAGGCATTGAGATATTCTCTTTTGTAGGTTCATGCAACTTTTTTAGGGCAATTTTAGCCCACAATTTCCATAATAATACCAGGACAACCTACTGGATGCTGTATTTGTAATGGGCCAAGGATGCATCTCTCTTACCCCATCGCCAATGGTGAACAGGCTAATAACTCTGCAGTTATGCAAGCTTCGCTTCACCAAGAGAGCATATATATCAACAAGTGCCATCGACATGCTCCATAAACATTGCAAGCTAACGGCCGCAACCAGGTAGCTGATAAAGTAAAGATCAGGAAGCAATCACCACCCAAGGCATTTATGAATTCTTTCACAAGAAAATTTAAGCTTGAGGCTCCAGCCGATGAGCACACACAATGTCCTAACAAAGAAGCTAAACAAACTCCCACCCGAGGCATGTCAAATTGCATAGAAGTTTCTTCTTTCTCTGCTCAATCAACCCCCAAAATAAGAAAGAAAAGAAAACCTCTGATGCAATTACTGATCATCCATCTTCCCACCAGCAACATTAGCTCCACCCGTTAGTCAGGCATATTCTAACAAAAGGAAAGTACTAAATTCTGCATAAGCTACTGCTAGAGGCAGGTTAAGTTGCTCGATCCAAAGCATCTTCTACGTCACAATTTCACTCTCATTGTTCAGAGTCTTACGCTCATCCATATAATGTCAAACAATTCAAACCATATTCCACTCTAATTCGACCAAACGCCTAAATTTCCGAGATTCATCCATAAACCACGATAGGCCACCCCCCCCAATCAAACCGACGAATCAAGACATACAACCTAAATCGATAAATCGCACATCAATCGACCTCGCCACTCCAAGTTTTTTTCCTTTCCAAAGCCAATTTGGAGATCCGCTCGAGTAAACGATGGCGAATTATTACCGGAACGCCGTGACGGAAGGGAAGTCGATGGTGGTGGCCATGACGCAGAGCGAGATCGCGGCGAACGCGAACTGGGAGAACCGAAGCACGAGCCCGCCGCGAGTCCCCGGCATCCCCTGGACGTCCTTCATCCTGACTCTCGGCCCGTGGTTCTGAGCTCCCCCGTTCGTCACCGGCGGCGCCTCCACCGGATGCACCGACGGCCGGCTCATCTCCCGTCGCCTCTCGCACCGACCCGCTCCACGTATTACTGGACAATCCTGGAACTTCACATCATTCCATAACCCTAGTTTCAGTGAGTGCGCAGAAGGAGACGAAGTTGAAGAAAGCGAGCTCAGCTACAGAGAGAGAGAGAGAGAGAGAGAGAGAGAGGCTTTTCTTCGGGGCAGCGTGAAAACGAAAACACATGATGTGCGAATGTCGCGACGTTGACTGCAACGGAAGTCAAAAATGGGCCTAAACTTGGGCCCATATGGGCCGGGCTTCAAAGTAGCCCGTTTACACATTTGATTATAGTTAGTCCGATTGTTTCACAGGTCAGTAACCTGTGTCGATTCGCTCTCTCGTGCTCCCTCGGGAATATCAACAACGCGCGATGAGAAATTAATGTTTGCTTATTTATTTAATTCCGAAGGCAAAGAAATTAAACAGAGGCTTCACAAATCGTCAATTAATCTCGAGAACAGAAAAAATAAAAATGGGAGGGGGTAAAAAGGAAAACGAAGATTTTCGCTTCTTCTTGCGCTCGACCAAAATTAGCCTCTACCAATTAAAAAACTCGTAGAACTTTCTAAGTTTCCTCATCATCCCCCTCTCTAGGCGACCCCAAATCCGAGGTCCGGTGAAGATCCATGTTATTGAACTTGGACACGGTCCCGCATCCGGGATCCGAGAAGGGAGCGGCGTAGGCCGGAGGTTGGGCCTCGGCTTTCGACCTCGACGATCGGGAGGACCCGCCCCCACGGAGGACTCCTTGGACTTCTTTCTCGGGACTTCTTCGGGATGTCGGGCAACTTGCTCTTCCTCGGGGACTCGGATCCGACCCCGGGGCCCGAGTCCTGGAGCTTCCGCGCAGGGTCGGATTGGTCCCTCGCGGGAGACCCCTTCGAGGCCCGCCTGGACCCTCTCGACGACTTGTCCGATTTAGATTTGGTCGGGGAATCCGTCGACGTGCCGGTCGAGTGCCGTCTCAATGATTTGGGCAGTTCGGGCAAGTCCCGGGCCGGGGAGCTCGGGAAGGTCGGGGTTTGGGTCCCGCGGCGGCTCGAATCTGAAACCCAAGGTAACCAAGTCAGCCTCTGAACAAGCTTAGATCTACAATCAATAGAGACCATATAATGGGAAGCGCATAGCAAAACCATATGACATTGACGTCGGAGCAAATACGATCGAATGTAAAACCGTCGCACCTTCAGAAAATGCCGACCGGACAGAACCGTCGCCGTTCGTATCTCCGGAGTCACCTAAAGGAGCTGAAGAAAACCCCGGCGTCGCTCTGAACTCATTCATCTGCACATTCAGATGCACGATGTCTCAAATTCGTGGCCTTTCTACGCTTTCTATTTATGATCATATGGACCATACTCATTCTGCTTAACATTTGCTACGACATCGCGGGCAAATCCGTGACGAAAAAAGGAGTACCCTAAGGTGGCCAAATTTGCATTTCCTTCCCTGAGAGTGACAAAATATTCTGTCGCCTTTGGTTTAACCAAAGTGGCGGCGACGAAAGGAAAATCCGGGGCCTTGAATCCTGACCAAAGGCGACGAAGAAAGATCTCTGTCGCGACGCCTGACCAAAGGGCGCGAAACAAAACTTCGGCCGGCTTAGGTCTAAATTCCATTTATCTATTGCTGGAGAAGGTTTCGGATTATCTAAGATGACGAAGTCGTCCGTCCACCCAATCGGACCATGGAGTAGCATGAGAGGAAGAAGAAGATGAAGAAGAAGGATACCCAGCTCGGAGAAGTAACAGAAGGACCATCCCATCCTATGTGAGCCACATGCTTTACATCTGTGGGAAACCCTATCTCCATTTCCTGCTCCTTCTCATTCTCTGCACATTCATCACTAATCAAATTTAGCTTCTCCTCAATCCAACACGATCCATAACATATACCACAACATACATTACCTCTTCCCCCCAAAAAAAAAAAAAAAAAAAAAAACCCAGAAAAGATATCTAAAAACACATCCGACTTCACATCGTATACCATGATCGAATCTGTCTACCAACGAGTTTACACGGAGAGAGAGAGATGTACCAAATATTTGGGAGATGTACCTCAGGCCTTTCAAGAGGCCCTTCATTTTGGTCGACATGGGATGCGACTCCGATGCCGGACAAGATCGATAACAAGCAAATGAAGGAACTGATCTCTGGCTCGAAAGGGAGATGGTTATTGTGTCAAAGCATCAACACGATCCATCCCCAGATGCCTAAGCGCTGAAGAAAAATTGAAGAAGAGAGCTCAACCAATGCAATGCATGCACATTTAAGAGTGTAATCCTCTTGATCAGGTTATGCAGGAGCCTGATGAAATCCCTCGGAGTTATGGTACAGTAACTAGAAAAGGCAAAGGAAGGAGAGAGAGTTGAAATTCTTGTGTTTTCTGTTTTTCTTTTTCTTTTCCAGAGAAATTATGTGGTTGACGGTGGGCGTTGAGAAGGAGGAGGGAAGAACTTAGACAATGGAGATTTGCTAATTTGAGGGGAAGAGCACTTGGCTTTTAGCTCAATTACCATTGGCATGCGAAAGTAGGGCTTGTTAGGACACCTCGATTAGAAGCTGATCGCAATTCTAGGGGAAACAAAAACAACTCGAAATTGCTCTACAAAATTCACTACGTTTTCGCGTTTTCGCTGGCCTATCCTATTTTTGCACACATGCTCGCACGCACGGCATGTCATCTTACGCGACAATTAACTTCCATAAGTTTGATTTGGAACCCTTTTGATTCTTTTTCAAAAAAAAAAAAAAAAAAAAAATTCATTGATTATTTCCTTTAAGATCGTGACATGTAAATCTCATACAAATATATCCCTATTGCCCTTCATTTCTGTCGACAATGATATGTCATGATTCAAGAGTATGAATGCACAAGTGAAGTATCGGAGAAAATTCCGACCTTGTTTTTTGTATATTTTGCATGAGATGGTCTTCCTAGAAGGCACCCCCATCACCGGATCAGCTACGTTTCGCGATATGCATTAATTAGTGCTGAATAACAATTATCATTATATAATTTAGATCTCATGCCGGAAAGACTAGGCCCTCTCTTAAGATAAGGACAAGAAATGTGCAACCAAATAAAGGAAAAATATTATAGTTCCGTACCTCTATTTTGATTGGGGTCTTCAATGGAATTGGCGAAGAAGGATCAAAACATTCAGCACCTGGAGGGTATATTCTCAAACCAGAAGAAGACACGACGAAGAGGAATGTGAAGATGGCTAGAAATGGGGTCGCCGATGGAGGAGCGGCCACGTGGCGGGTCGGCGTTCTCTCTCCCGTACGGCCAACCATGTCCAAGTTGGCTTGGCGTTGTCCGAACGCTCCCGAGCATGGATGGGCAATGTATCCCTTCGTCTGGAGTTATGTTGGACTCGACTTTGCCGGATAGGAGTCAACACCAGCATACGATAATGATTATTTTAAGTTCCCGACGGTCTCCTTTGATTAGCTGAGGAGTAATTAAAACTTTTGAGGAGAGAGATTAAGAAAAGGAAAATCAATAAGTGGAGGGGTATAAATGGAAATAAAAATGATATTGGTGGGATCCAGTCACATTTGAAGAGATGTACTGAAGAATTCTAAGATTTAATACCCGAGGAAGGTTATTGGGTTCGCTTCATCGAGTGTAATCTTGCCAAATCACAGAGAACATAGGTGCTAATGAAAAAGGCAAATATTCTCTAAGCCCAAACAAACTGAATTTGTATAAAGTTGAGATTTTTGTTAGGTTCAATGTCATTATAAAGAATGATATACACATTTATCGTTGGATGATTGATATATGGAAGAACCCAATCATGCAATCAACTCATTGTATATATGTTAATCTTCCAATGATGAATGTGTACGCTTTCTTTACACCGATAAAATAATTGTAAAGTTAGTTCTACATTTGAGATGTTTTTACACTCTTTTGTCATTTATGGCATTAGGAAGTGTGATTTAGTTATGATATCATACTAAGAATGATCAACACAAAAGTGTTCAAGGAAACTCCATTTATGCAACATCTTTATAAACCTTGAGCCTAAGGATGTTATATATATTAAAACCAATATATAATGAAGATGATTTATTCCCAAAGAGAGAGTGAGAAGGAAAATCAATATCATGGTGCATATATATATACACGTACGTATGTATGTTACGGTGCATTTATGTCGCAGGAAATTAATTATTTGCAAAATTTTAGATTTTTAAGAATATGATAGTTCGTCTCGATCCCGAATGAACTGTACAAGTGGGGGACAATGACAAATATTTTCATTGTGGCATAAACTGTTATTAATCATCTTCGGTTGATTTTCGCGAAATAAAAACACTCTCAATTCGCTATGGCTCTTGCTTATGGAGTAGGGATTAATCATATCTCTTTTTAAGGCTATGTGTGATTACACGTCTTGAAGGTTAATGCACATAAAATTATAATCAGCAAATTGGTAAGGGGTGGGTGGGTGTGGGGCGGATTATCATTTGTTTTCTACCTATTAGTCTAAACCAACCTTTCAAACTCTCAATTCCAACACACAATTTGATAAGGTACTCCGAAATGCCAACACACCCACGATCAGATGGTAAGAAGAGAGAAGATCACAACTTTTAATCAAAAGCAACTTCCTACATTAAAATAAGCTCGATATCCAAGTATGTATCACGACAATCAAGGAGTCCTAAAAATTTGAGCCTAAGGGTTTTGCAATCTATCTGTGATGATGAGCGATCGAAGTCCAGGCGGAGGCGGTGTACAGGCTCGTGTCCTTCCAGCCGAGCCTGAGCGTCCCGTCCCCCTGCACGAGGCTGTACCCCTGTGCAGGAGGGAACATGTTCAGGATCAGCTGCGCCTGCGCCATCGAGTTGGCGCTCATGGGGATCTGCATGAAGCTCCCGCTCCTCCCCAGCAGCTCCCCCTCCAGCTCCGGAACTTGTCCTCCCCGCTCCGCCCCGGCCCCCGATCGCCAGTATGTTGTTGATCTCCCGGTGCATGAGCCCGTGCTCGACGCGGTGCCGGCTCAGGTCGTCGCACGGCAGGCAGGCGCCGAGGGAGTCGAAGAGGGTCGAGTAGTAGTGGAGCGACCCGACGAAGCGGTCCAGGAAGGAACCCCCGTGCGAGACGTCCTGCTCCACCAGGGTGATCACGCGCGGGGCCAGCTCCTCGAGCAGCCTCATCGTCTTCCAGTCGGGGCCCGTCGCGTCGTAGAGGGAATGCTGGAGCCAGTGCACGGCCAGCGTCTCACCCCCGCCGGAGTTGCACCGCGTACGGGAGGTCGGTGATCTCCCGAACTTCCTTGCGACTGGGTGGAACTCGAAGGACATCCCGAGCCGCTTGGCGAAGCTCGAGAGCTGCCTCCCCGTCTCAACGAGGAGCTCCATCGAAGCACCCATCCCGGTCATCCGGACGTGCGGCGGCCCCTCGATGCGGGTGGCCAGGATGTGGAAGAGGGCCGGCCACTGCAGGCCTTGCATGATGTCAAGGTCGATAATGTGGACGCGGTCACGGCGGTGGAAGGCTTCGAGGATGGCCTGGTTGGAGGTGAAGTGCGCGAACTTGACGAAGGGCGAGACGTTGTTGAAGACCTGGAACGCGGAGTGGACGCTCTTGTAGTCGACGAGCGGCGAGCAAATGCCGAGCCACGAGTTGATGACCCGGCTCGACATCGCCTTGGCAAAGTAGGCGACGATCCGCTCGGCGCACGACGGGCCGTAGGGCGAGGCCATTTGGGTAAGCTCGAGCAACATTCTATGCGCCTCGCCCAAGTTGTCCACAGAAATAGCCACGGCACACTCGAGGAGGAGCGTCAGCAGGCCAAGGCCACTGCCATCGTTAGGGCTTGCTTCATCGCTCCAGCGAACCGAGTCGCTATTGCCCTCGAGTTGGTGATGGACGACGTTCCACCTCAGTGCCTTCCTCGGCCTCAAGTCGCCGAGGATCGACGGGATGCAATCCTCCGACGCCATCTCCAAGTCAGCGTGGAAGCCCCCGTCGGCGCCCCTGCCGGGCGTCTCGGGCAAGTCGTCGATGAGCTGCTTGGTGACTTGCTCTACCCACTCGGAGAGCTCGTTCCGCTCCGAGCCGGCGCCCCGGGCCGAGGCCGGGATAGAGAATCCGCTGGAGTCCCACAGTTCATGGGGTGGCGTCATTTCGAGAGCCCGATTCACCACTTCAAATCCTCCTTTCAGCATCAATACCGGAACTGGACCACGCGAAGCAGCAAACCAGCAACAACCTAAAGATCGAGAGAGAGAGAGAGAGGGCTTGTTGAGAGAAGCAGCATGCTCTTTATAATAAAAATGGGGTGAAGTGTAGACATGGGATGACCGGAAGGAATGACCAAAGAAATGGTCATTTTTATGTAAACAAGTTGAATTCATGCGACTTGTTTAATCTTATCGCCCCAAGCATGGCCGGCATAGCCAGACACGTAGATAAGGCTGAATCGCTAAGCTCCAAACCGTACCAAGTCAGATTGGTAGTGATGTTCTCCTCATTATTTTAATATAGACCTTTTCTTTATTTTTTTTTTTTTTGTTCCTTCCTTTGAGTAAGGGAGAAGATTTCTTGACATGGGTTAAGACATTTCTTTTTTAAATCTGTGGAATTAGCAAGATGTGGAAAGAGCAACTACCCCACCCATTATAGTTCATTAAATTGGTGAAACATAGTCCATGGGGAAATTAAATAGCTCCACTGGACCAGGCATTTCATGCGTGTAAAGAAAGTTTGCTGTTTCTTTGACAAGGATGTCTATCATATCATAAGTATAATATCTTATAAAAAGTTTATAACATTTATGCGGGTAGTTTTTTATTTTGAGTCTAGGATTATAGCATTATTTTTATCTTGTCCTGGTGACTTAAAGTTCTACATCTGCTGCCATAGTATTGCTCGTCATGTTTGGATACCTATCTACGAAATCGATTCCATAATACACACTGTCCATGCACACAGCTTAAGAACCTAAGGTGATCCGTTCAAATTTTATCAATTGTGTGTAAATTGTTCTGCATCAGAGCTACCTGTACAGGTCATATACCTGAGCTCAATTGATGCAAAAAGTTCTTGGGTTGTTCTATCGGCCTCGAAATGACCGGCCGCTATCCCTGAGTTATGAAAAGAAAATGTGATTGCACTCTGCTGAGCCAGCAAACTGATCCAAAAGTAGCACAATTCCAAGGTAGACCTACACCAGACGGAACTACACGTTATTAATTGAAATTTATTTCATTTTCAATGAACTTTTTGTCACACACGTAAGGAGCCACGAATAGGACGGGCGATGTATTGAGTTCCCTCTAATTTTATAATATGATCGGCAGAAGATCTCTCTGTCAAGAATGGATTATTATTATTATTATTATTATTGGCTGTGTTTTAGGGGCATTTGCTTGAATTGACGTGTTACGATTTTATGTGTCTCAAGTTACAAACAATTTATAAGCCAAATGACACTTTAAATAAAATAAATTGCTCGTGACATCTCATTCTCATTTGTTCAGTCAAGAGACAGATTGACCGGCAGCAACTATCTTTTAAGAATAAATGAGGAACTAAATGAGTACGTGTTCCCTATAGGAAGAAATTCAACTTTTGATCCCTATCTCTTCAAATACTTTTTCTGACCAAACCCTTGTACTTTTGATATTTTTAATCAAGTCTGTCTACTTATCAAAAAATTATCTCAAAAATTCTAAATTTTTGCACTTTTATCAATTCAATCATAAACATTTTAACGTTTTTATCATTGAGCCTATCCACTAATTTTAGTTTAAAACCGCTAACATGGACACGATTGTCTTACAAACCATGGTCAATTATGACATAAATAATTTTTAATAATATTTTTAAAATTTTATTTCCTTTTCTTTTTCCTCTCTTTTTCTTATTGTTAAGGTCGACAGGGAGCTATTAGCCATTAGCAACCCTAGCTAGCCACCCGAGGCAAGGGCCTGCAAAGCCCTCACTAGCTATCGATAGGCTTCATGGCCCTTGCTCATGGCGATGAGGGAACTGCGGGCCCTCGCCCCGGTGGTCGCGGGGTTATTGGGTCAGCCAATGGTTGATGTGCCCTTGCCGGCCTCAACAATAATTTGAAAAAAATAATAAAGAAGGACAAGGAAATGAATAAGGAATTAAAATATTAAAATATTAAAAATTATTCATATCAATATTGGATCTTATGCGGGGACGATTGACATCTATATTGGCGATTTCTAATCAATATTGGTTAAATAGACTCAATTGGTAAAGTGTTAAAAGATTTAGAATTCAATTGACATAATTAAAATGTCTATAACTAAATTAATAAAAGTATAATAAGTTTAAGATTTTTTGGATAATTTAAAAAATCGGGTTAAATCCAACTGGGTAGTTGTTGGAGGATGTGGGTGTCTGGCGTGGATTACGTACTTGCTCACGTTGACAACCAACGTGGATGGTGAGTAATTAGAAGAACAAAGAGGCAAGTCAAAAAAATAAAAAAATCACTTAGTCACTAACCACGCCTCACAATGAGTGTCCACATCGGCAATATCGAATCCATAATTCACTTCGGCAAAAGATTTTCTTCTAGCTTTGGGAATTTTGTTCGATTTTCTTTTTATTGTTAAAGTTGGTTGGTCGGAGTCGTCGGTAGTCAGAAACTCCAATTCTCCGACCATAATCCATTCACTTGACAGGTGAGATCACTACAATACTACGAACAATAAGTACTCAATATTCATTTGCTCGGGGTTTGGACGTTTGTTTCCCAATTCATAGCATTCTCGATCTATTAGTTGATATAAATGATGTAAATCCAATATTAATCTCATAATTATCACCAACAATACTTATAGAGATATGCAGGACGGGCCCTTTTCCATTTTGTTTTTCGCCCCCACGTGTTTTTAAAAAGTTAACCTACTAAATTAATAGAGACAAGCGCATTAAAAATCTTAAAACTTATTGTAATTAAACCCTAAAACTTGTAAAAAGTATAATCAACGCATAAAATTAGTCAAATTAGTGAAATTGAGCCCTTATGGGAATTCCATTCAATTAGACTAAGGGAAAATGTCGGGTGATTTTTTAATATTTTTCTCTCCCTGCTTGACTTATTCTCTCTCTCCTGCATGGCATTGACCTTACTAAAATGTGAAATATAAGATAACACAACAGAGAAATGATGGAACAAGGAAATTGATCAAGATGATGTTTAGAGCGCAAATGATAATCATTATATTCTATAACATCAATTTCTATTCTAGAAATGTACTTTTTCCTCGTACAAATTTCTAAGCAAAAATACGTAATTGATAATAATACAAAATTTTTGTTTTCGTAATAGAAACTCATTTGAAAATGACATAAATTTATCTTTGTCAGGGGCGGTGGCAAATGGTGATGGCAAACGACAACAAGTGGATGGCACCGTAGTGGCATACACGGTGGTGGGCAATTGGTAGCAAGGGTAAGCGATGAGAAAGTTTTTTTTTTCATTTCTATTCCAAAAATAAATAAGTAGAATATTTTTATTCAAAACCTCTTTCTCTAATAAAAATTTGTTCTAAAAATAGAAAATGAAATTACGTTATAAAACGGAAAATAGATGTTTATTCCAAACATATTCCTAAAAACAGAAAAATAATTATGGCCATAAATAAAATGATTATCATGAGTCTCCTATCAGTTAATCTACATACCATATAAAAGTCCCTTTTAAAGATCCTCTATTCGTATAAATTATAATAAAGATTGAAAATTGCGTATCTAGCCTAGGAAAAACTAAGGCTCCATTTGTTAACCATTCGTTTTTCTATTATTCTATTCTTTTTCGCGGAATAGAAAAAGAATAGAAATGCGTTTAGAATCTCCGATTGATTTTTATTTCAGGGAATAGAAAGTTGTCACTTTAGGAATAGATTTAGAGTAGAAATGAGAAATAGAAAAGTAAACTTTTATTCCCTGAGAACAATTTCTAGAAACTATTTTTTAAGGACTACTCACCACCTATAGCATGTCGCCACACCGCCAATCCGCCACGCCAATCTCCGCCACTGTGCCCAGGCCGTCCCCCACCCACTCGCCACCGGCTGGGCGTCGATCGCCGCCACCTATCGCCGGGCGCTCGCTAGTCACCTCTCTCGCCGCCGCCCTGCTTAGTGGGCGCAACTCGGCGGCCAGCAATCTCAGCGATTGATGGGCGAGGCGCCGCTAGCGAAGCAGAAGCGGCAAAGCTTGATCGCCAACCAGCGTTCACGGCTGGCGCCGCCATCGATCGCCGGTTCGCGGCCCCACCCGCCTGCCACCGCCGCCTCCCTCCGTTACCGCTTGATCGCGCCGTCTTCAACCCCCGTTCTTTATCGGGAAGAAAGAATTAAAAAATTTGTTGATACATCAAACGCATTTCATTCTTTTTTATTTGAGAATAAGAAATTTTTGTAATTACCAAACGCCCTTTTGCTTTTCTCGTAAATTATTTTAAGTAGAAATAGAAAGTTAACTTACCAAAGAAATTGTTTGTGGTAGAAATGTTACAAATGGAACCCTTCCAATAATAATCCCAAACAAAAAACTTTAATTTGCCACTCTAACGCCAGCCCAATCCTTGAATCGGATCGAGAGAAAAATAAATTGAATTGCGGACAAAAGCAAAGATTCTGAGTCAACTAAACAAAATCATTAGAGTTTGTCCACTATTTCTACATGGGGAAAGAAAAGATGAGGGTCAACTCTAGGAGAGATTAGAGTTGGGACGATTATATTTTTTAAATGTGAATTTTGATTTGTATGCATGCGTGAAATAAAAATAAAAAAAGTCTGAGATTGAGATTTTTAGAACATAAATAGAATAAAACCAACTAAATCAGAAGTAAAAACTCAAAATAGGGGAAAAAAAAAGAAAAGAAAAGGAGAGAGTATAAAAGGGGCGTCAAAGGAAGGGGCGCGCCTAGACTCTTGAGCTCCGAAGTTCTCCTCCATCGAACGACCGCGAGCAGCGGCGCGTCCAATCGCTCCGACGGAGAGAGAGAGAGCACCGCTTCCGGCGACCATCGTCCATCTCTCCGATCATCCTCTGGGGTTCTCTTCGTTGA
>CM024703.1:24391244-24421244 GCA_014182845.1 Corymbia calophylla
TCATTCAATTAAAAAAAAGAGATAAACAGAGAAGAGATCGAGATGACTACCAAATTCATACCAGAATTTTGGATTGTACGAGCTTAACTGAAGCTAAACCCAATCGAAAGAAAAACCCCAACAAACCAATCTTTGTTATGCCGTATGGAGCCGTTGTTTCTGTTCACGCATTCCCTACTCTTACTCTTAATGTGGAGAACACAGCCACACATGGATTGTATCCACCTGTAAAGTACATACAGGGAGCTCTCTACAGTATCTATGCTACCTGCTAGTTCCTGTGGCCCATAGCTCACCGATTTCATGATCCTCTTCACCGTTTTGGGAAGTAAGAAGTTAGTCTGCGGTTTTGTAGACTTTTAGAAAGCGATAGCCCCCTTCTCGTGGCCTGTGTCTCCTTCCCGAGTCCGACTTAAGATGGAATGATCTTCCCTCTTTCTATCTTTCCCGTTGTATGATCTCAATGGTACTAACTACGAATACGGAGCCGTAGTTCTCCCATCTCTTACCAATACAGGACTTTTTACATATGGCATTCAGCTTAATCCCGCATACACCCTACCGACTAGTTTGCCATATGACTAACACTGGTAATCTCGACTATCAATTATATGAAAGATCGAACATCAAGATAAGAAGCGAGAGGGGACTAGCTTTTGTTCCTTTTGTTTTTGCCTTTTATAGAACCAACCAGCGGACAAATAAGGATATCAAGATCTTGTATGTACGATCAAGTTCTTAATAAATCCCCTTTTTATCACCCCTAATAGATAGAACAGAACAACTAGAAAGAAGGCATTCCCTCAAATAGTTGACTGGAGACCTTACCCCCCAGCAAGCAAAAGAGCTTAGAGTCTAGTAATAAATTCTTTTGTGGTAACCCCTAATTGATGCGGATTTCCCAATGGATCTGTTGATTAGGAATCTTCCTCCAACAAGCAGCTTTACACCTGACAGCTTCAATGACCTCATGAACTAAAACTTATTTGATTTCTCTATAAGCGGATGCTGAAAGCATCTCTGATTTCTCTCCTGCCTTATAAAATATACAGAAGCGGATAGTGCAAGCTTGATGATCCAAACATAGAAGTTGTCAGCCGTAATAGTCTAACAGAGCCAATACTATTCCTGTCTCCAAGAGTAAGTAACTTCCCTATATATCTTGCACAGAGCTAAAATTGGATGCCAGACATAGCCGGAAAATGGACACAAAAACAGAAGTCCATAGTGTCCTCCTCAATAGCATAAAGAGAGCAATCTGAGACTTGAAACACCCCCAATTTCTTCAGTCTTTCAAGGCTAGCAAATTTGGCAAACAAGAAGGCAGGAGTGGTTTGGCAACAAGATTGAGGGAACATTTGAGGGGATAGTGTCGACAGGGGGAAGAAATAGGTAGAGATGGAAATGATTGCTTATAAACTCAAAAAGTCTACTCACTGAAAAAGAGATCCCAGGTCTGGTCACAGTAAAGTCATTCAGTGTCCCACCAAGGCTCCTATACGGTTCGGGAACTTTCAAAGGAGCTAAAAAGTTCCGTTTTCATTTCGTCTTCCCCTTTGGAAAAATCCTTCATTTTATAAGGAAGACTAAGAGTAAGGTAAGATGGAATTCTTCGCATAAAAAAAAGAAATCAGTCTAAGCCGGAAGGCAGGAAAGGAGCGAAGGTAATCTGTGCGTGCAATCTTTCCTCGTGCTTTTCTTTTTTTGAATTACCCCTCTTTTCAAGGGGAGAAGCATTAATTTTATAATATAAGAAAGATGCACTTAAATCAGCTGTTCCCGTATCTGGTGTTAATGGCATACCCGTTCTTGGTGCTTTGGCATTTGCAATAGGAAGTTGATTAGGGGCATGCCTTAAGGAAACGAGTCACTCTCGCGGGTATCTCAGATAGAGATGTTGCCTCTGTCACTGCATAAACATAAAGAAGAGTTAGATTCATAGTCAATCCACCTGCTCCGGGTCACGCACGAAGGGTAGAACAAAGGAAGCTAAAGGCTTTCCTGTCACTACTCTTTACACGGTAAAGTAAGCATCTTCTTACCAAATTGAATAGACTTGCCTTGTGAGATGGGAAAGCTAAATAGAGGGGCCAGGCCAAGAAAATAAGTTATATTCAAATGCCACATTGCTTTTCACACTTTCTTCGATTATCTTTCCTCGGTCAAGCTCGGAGGAAGTTGAATCTAGCTCTACGGAGGTCTTTGCTTTTCACGACTGTTGCTGATTTTTTTCGTTTAAAAAGAATAGCGATTGTTTAGTTTAATCAGCGAGGAGATTGATTCTTACTCTTTCTCGATGCGAAAGAGGTTGTGGCTAGGCAAGGTGCGTAGCCTTCTGAGATGGGATGCCGAGAATAAGCTCTTTTAGGAAACCTTAACTTAAGCCCAAGGAATAAGTGGTCTTATCTGCTGTTGCCGATCTTCTCTTTCTTTAGTCCTGCTCGTCTTATGGCATTAGCCTTTGCGGATTAAGGAATTCGCGGGACAGCTGTCTCGGCACACGTCAATCCTTATGTCCACAGCGAGCAGGTTAAGGCACTCTATCTTGCTGCTTGCCTTTATCTTCCAGTCTGCCAAGCAAGTTTGTTTATTCTATGTTATTGAAAAATAAATCGGTATTTCCCCCAAAGCGCTAGCTTTCATACGCCTAAGAACTTCTAACGTTGTTCTGTCTCCAAACGGAGAGCTCGACCCCTTGCAGGTGAATTTCCCGATTCCTAGCTTCCGCACCAGATGATTGCCACTACCACGTTCTCAGCAAATTCCTTTCAATGCGAATCTAGATCTCGACGTTCGGAGTGGAATTGGTTTAGTCTCCCTAAGGTATACTGTTCCTATACCAGCAGGTTCTTGTGCCGATTTGACCTGCGTCCCGCGGTCCTGTTAAGTCTCGACCAGTTTATACCGAATCGGCGCTTCTGCCCCTTGAAAAATTATCCACTACACTCTAAAGCGTTCAACGATTATATTCGTTAAGTAAGTCATTTTGAAATGGATGTTTTTTTAGTTCCATTTATTTATCTGTAGAACAAGGTACACATTTACGAAAGTAGCTCTCCGAAAGTACTTTCCTTTGAGTTCGAGTTTGACTTTCGAATTCGAACAAGGGTAACATAGAGCTTTAGCTCATAAAAAATCGTTCTTTGCATTGCAGAATTCTTGACTCTGAGATCTATTCCAACATTTGAAGAAATCACGGAAATAAGCTCTGTAGTATCCAAAGAGCTTTTCTTTTGATTAGAGAAGATGTAAACAAAACAATCCTGAAGTCCATGGAATAAGGTGGCTCTTCTCTTGTTCTAGTTCTTCCTTTATCATCCGAGGGAACAAGAAGAAGATGCCCAATCCCCTAATGGACTCCTGGCATTCATCTTCTGTGATTTCAGGAACGGGAAAGAAGGAGAATCCGCTCTAAAACTAGGGATCTAAGGATGGTTCTTTGGTGGGAAATCCACCAAAGCTAAAATCCCACTGTTAGAACATCTAAGAAAGAGGAAAGCCTAGCAATTGGTCTTGCACACTAACTCATGAGTCAACCTAGGAAAAGAACTGCTTTCCAGCCTTTCACTCCTCACGTCAGGAAGTGGGAATAGCAGGCAATCGATGACTGAAATTACTTTCTTAGAAAGATTGCGTAACGCTAGATCTCTTCAGGGTTCCATCTCACTCTCTTTCGGCTCGAAGCCGATAGGAAGCAATGCTTCAAGTCGCTGAGGTAAGTTCCGAGAGAGCTACGCTCCGGGTATTCCTACCATTTATTCTTATAGGTTACTCTTTTAACTCCTCCCTTCGTCTTACCTAATTCCAGATATGGATTAACTGCAATAGCTATAGGGTGTCCGCGATTAATCAGTTTTTAGCATTAATTAGTCTCTTTGAACTCTTAATTAAAACACTGGAAGGGAATCGCTATCGTCTTTCTAAAGGACGGGGATTTACGTGTATTGCTTATGTCCGATTTGCTGACGCTAGCTTGACTTCACTTACTTCAGAGACGGAAAAAGAATAAGAAAAAGGGGCGTAGCGCTTGAAAGCTGAAAATCCGATACAGAAAGAGAGAAAGCGAGTGGAATAAG
The DNA here is from genome assembly GCA_014182845.1 of Corymbia calophylla. Taxonomy (NCBI): domain Eukaryota; kingdom Viridiplantae; phylum Streptophyta; class Magnoliopsida; order Myrtales; family Myrtaceae; genus Corymbia; species Corymbia calophylla. The sequence goes on from CM024703.1 coordinate 24,395,321, forward strand.
ACTTTCCTTTTTCGGCCATTTCTCAGCAATAGCTACCTGAATGGAAGCAAGCAACCCTCGGGGAGAAGAAGAATAGTGGTAGAAGCCAATTTCCCTCAGCTGGAAACTATCTAGATAGCTTCATAGCGCTTAGCTACTTTCTCCTTCTGCGCCGCTAGCGCTACTACTCCTAGTGATAGAAAGAACATCCTCTTTTTCGCAATGAGGCCCATCTCGGACCGGTGACGTATTAAAATGATCTGGATCTCTGGCTTATCTCTTACTTGACGGATTCTATTTCGGCTAGTGGCATTGTTGTGACGATAATCAGGAAAGAACAGGGTTGATTGGCTCTGATCGATACCATCTAAAAGTGCTTGCTTCATCCATTCGTGACATTACCGGGTATTCTTACTAAGTTTCGCCTCTAGTGACTCTTTGAATCATGCGCATGGCTCCATGTCGGCATTTTCATTTGTTTGGGAGGCCTAACGAGTGCTACGAGTGAATGCGTAGCTTTGTCTTCTATTATTTCATTTCGAGTGACAGGTTAGAGGGAAAGAGAACTCCCAAAAGCAGCCATTCTATTCTCTTAAGAAGAGCTATTTTCCCTTGTTATTTCAAAAATGTGTATCACCATACTGAATCTAGCGCAAAGCAAGGAATGATTATCGGAAGTTGGCTACTTACTTAGGTAAATCAGTTTCTTCTCTAAGACCTAACTGCGCTGTCGAGGGAGATCTTTCAAGAGCACATCTCGGATAGGGAGGGACCGGAATTCCCCTTTTTGAAAGAGTTGCTTGTACTAAAGCTTGAAGGTGGAGATCAACTAAAGGTTGCAAGTAAGCAAGAAGCAAGCAGATATCTATTAGCCGCAATAGGTTGAGTCAGTTAAAGGGTAGCCAAAAAGAAGCTGAAGTCAACGCTCTTACGGAAGTGGATTGCTTGCAGATGATGAATTCTGGGATAAAGATGTTCAAAGAAATTATCCCCCCTTCTTTCTTCACTCGTCTTAGAGGTAGTTACCGTCCCGTGGGGGACCGCTACGCACCTTAGGCTATTAAGAATCGCCTTTCGCCGGGTGTGATTACAGAATCCTAGATGCGGAGCTTGCCGGGTAAGATGCTGACTTTGCCGGCTATTTCCGATATGGCTAATTCCTATTAGAATATGCCAACATAAGCATAAGACAGCAAAGAAGACACAAAAACCTGAAATTGATCTCCTTGAATCAGGATCTCCGCCCCAGTCAGCATCTGAGTAAGCAACTAGATTAGGTTGCCTTTTGACAGTAGGGAATAAAAGCCCATCTGCTAATCTTCCTTTCACATAACGAAGGATTCTCTTGGCAGCTTGAAGATGTAACTCACGAGGATCATGCATGAATTGACATACTTGGTTTACAGCAAATGGTTTATCTGGGCGTGTAAAAGTGAGTGAGATATTGAAGTGCTCCCACAAGACTTCTTGACTTCTCTGGATGTTTGACAGGGTTACTCTCTTTTTGTGAGAATTGCTGTCCAAGAACCATAGGGGTAGGTGCCGGTTTGCAGTCATTCAAACCAAATCTTTTTAGAAGATCAAGAGCATATTTCTTCTGAGTGATCTTCATTCCACTAGATGAGCGCTCAACCTGTATGCCCAAAAAAGACTTTAGTTCTCCCAGGTCTTTCATGGCAAATTGATGACCAAGTATGAGTTTTAGCTGATCAATTTCGTCTTCTGCATTTCCTGTAACTATTATGTCATCAACATAAAAAAAAAGTACCATAATTAGTTTCACACCTTCTCTCTTGAAAAACAGTGAGTTGTCTTACTTGCTTCGACTGTAACCATTAGAAAGAAGAGTTTTGCCGAGGCTTTCAAACCAGGCTCGTGGGGCTTGCTTTAACCCATGGATTTCCTTTCTCCATTTTCAAACCCATTTAGAATCATCTAATACATGATATCCTGGTGGTTGCTCCATATATACTTTTGTAGGTCTCCATGCAAAAATGCATTTTTGACATCTAGTTGATGAAGCTTCCAACCATAGCAGTTTGCAATAGCTAATGCTAATCTTACAGTTCCGACCTTCACAACTGAACTGAAGGTTTCTTCATAGTCTAATCCATATTGTTGATTATAGCCTTTCGCTACTAGTCTCGCTTTCAATCTTTCAATTGTGCCATCCGGTTTATACTTGATTTTAGAAACCCACTTACTTCCAATCACATTTTTCTTTGTAGGTCTTGGCACTATTTCCCATGTGTGATGTTGAAGGAGAGCGTGAATCTCTGCATTCATTGCTTCAACCCACTTAGTTAGGGTCACTAGCAGCTTCACGAAAAGATGTTGGTTCTGAATCTTGAGAGCTGGTAGAAAGAAAAACAGAGTGTAAGACAGATTCTGTACCTTGTGCTTTGGTGGAGGATTGCTCTGTTATGGTGCTCCCTTGGAGTGCACAATTTTCTATAGGAAAGTCTCGCCTTGGTTGAACACTGCGGGAGGATCGTCGTGGAGCATTACCTTGTTCTGCAGGTTCAACCTGATCACCACCTTGATGATAAGTATTTGGCAAACTAGCACTTTCATTGGAAGAATCTGATGACTGAGACAGGTTTGGGTTGGTTGATGGCACAGCTGGAGTATGTTGAATTTGAGAGAGGTCAGTGACTTCATTTTCATCTTGATTATTTTGTTCAGCACTTGTGCCAATAGAGTGAGTTGGACTTGTTGGAGTTCCAGTTCCATTTGACGTATCTGAAGGTTCCTCAGGTGGAGTACACCATGGTTTACTAGGAGAAGACGCTGTAGTAGATGAGGTTAAAGTGGCAAAGTCAAAATGATTCTCATCAAACGTTACATGACGGGAAACAACCATTTTTCCTGTCTTAGGAGAAAAAAGCATCGGTACCCTTTATGCTCATCACTATATCCAACAAATACACATGTCTCTGCCTTCGGGGATAACTTTCTCCTCACTCTTTTATCCACATGAACATAAGATATACACCCAAAGGCTCTTAAGATGAAATAGTCAGGTGACTGACCTGTAACCAGACATACCATTCGAATTTGCACTTGTTGGTAATCTGTTGATGACAAAGACTGCTGTATGAAAAGCTTCACTCCACAAGTGCTTTGGCACTTTACTTTGAAACATCAGTGAAAGTCCCAACTCTTTAATATGTCTATGCTTCCTCTCAACAACTCCATTTTGAGGTGCAGTGTAAGGACATGATAATTGTTGCTTTACTCCAATAGAAGAGCAGAATGTTCGGAATGATGTGGAGCAGAATTCACTACCATTATCACTTCGAAGAAACTTGATTGGTAACTGATAGTGTCGGGTCATCAAAGTCTAAAAGGACTGAAACTAGCACATCGGCTTTAGACTTCAAAAAAGAAATCAATGTATAGCGTGTAAAGTCATCAACAAAGCTAACATAGTAATGAGAACCAGAGAGAGAAGTTAGTTCAGGAGATCCCCAACAATCAGCATGAATTAACTCAAAGAAGCAAGAACTACTTTGATTAGCATTAGAAAATGGCAGCTTGTGATGTTTGCCAAGTTGACATCCTAACCATACAATCTTAGAGGGAACCTTACTTCTAAAAGGTAGTAATCTAAGTATCCTCAAAAGTTCAACATTGGCATAACTAGTATGAGCTAGTCTATGGTGCCATAATTCTGCAGAAGCTTTAGAGTGACTTGAAGTAAGAGCAGCAGCAAAAAGAGCTTGAACTTCCTCACTTTCCAGAACATATAGATGGCTGTCGTTGGTCCTGAGGTAGTCAATTTTATCTTTTTTTATGAGATCATTGAGTTAGTTTCTAGTAGAAAGGAGGGTACAGCCCTTTACTTCCTAACAAGCAAGTCAGATTTGGAGCCCCAACTCCAAAGGAAGGGCATTTTCGGGGACTAGCCTGCTTCCACTTTCTGATGTTAGATAGACTGACGATCAGAATACAAATAAGATTAAAAAGGCCATCATTGGAGCAAACAATGCAATTGCTTCGGTGAGTGCAAAGCCCAAAATTTCAAAACAAAATAAGTAAAAAAAAAAAAAAAGATAAATAAAGCCCACATAAAAAAGTGAATAAAATATATTAAAAAAATTGCGATAGATATTGGACTATCTGGTGAAATTCCGCACTTTGCACCCCCGTTTCGCTTAAGTTTTTAAAAATTGTTAAAAGTTGCTCCAAAGATTCGGAATCTTGATGGAGTTGGGTTGCTACGTCTTGAATGGTTAGGCCGGGGGGCAGATGAAAATCATTTCCAAAATGAAAAAGAAGTAATTTATTGAGTCGAGTGTTAATTTGTTCTTTAACCGTATCAAAACAGAGGTCCCCCAACCTTTCTGCCATGTTATCCTCGGTCAAGCCTCGAAGCCGTCCCGCACGGAAGATTATCAAAACTATAAGGGGAATATGAGCAATTCCAACAAGGGTTATAATATCATGGGACATTTCGGATAAAAATTCTAACACTGAATCCATAAAGAGTGGAAGAATTCTCCTCACGCTACGCTTTTTCATTCAAGATTTCATCTTATGGACTCTTCGTTCATTCTATGCGTCCTTCCTTCTCAATGCCCGGGCATCCATCCAAAGCATTCTTTTCGATCTTGTACCCACGGTGCGGTAGACTGAACACCAACCCAATCTCGACAAAATAATAAAATAAAAAAGAAAAAATGAAACTCGCAAACCTTTCATATACACCATATAATCCGATTTTTTCTTATGAAATAGTTAGTTTAGATCACCTTTCATACCTAAGCCTATCTATCTCTTTATATAATATACGATATATAATATACGATAGCCCCATCAAGCATTTTCCACTCGAGCGGAAACAGCTGACCAAGAGACAAGAGCTACCTCACCAGACTCCATTGTTCCTGAAGAGAGTCTTACTAATGGCATACTTCTTCAGTCGAATGCTCCTGGGTATTGAGGCTTCCTTCTCGCAGTCGAAGCGGTACTGGAACGAGTTTGTTACCTATTAGATATGGTTTCATTCCATTCCACCAGGATGCTCAAGCTGCTAGCTGAGACCTCTCTTCTAAGAACTGTTGACGTAAATCCCTCTCGCGAGCTTCCTTTCGGAGTCGACGTGCTTCCTTATTCGCGAGAATTTCTTCCCTCCGGTGCTGCTTCCTCACTAAGCGCTCTTCTTGTCGTTTCAACCTTTCCTCATATCTCCGCTTTTTGGCCTGAAGTCTTTCTTTAGCCTGATCAGATAATGGTGCTCCAATTTTGGACATAGGATTTGATATCACCCCATTCTTCGTTTACTAAGGTAGAACTCATACTATGCCGGATGCCGGATTTGATGTTTCAAAGAAGAAGATGGTGAACAATCACCTTGATGTTTACATATGTAATTGAATTTTACCCCTTCTTCTATTTTATAGACTTTGTCTTCTGTCTTCTCTTTTCTGCACGCTGGCCTATCCCGCATATGAGACGGATTCTTTCCTCTAGCCTCACCTCCGCTATCGCTTACCATTAACTGCTACTGCAGCTACCGTGGAAAATTGGACTTAGAAAGTCAAGGCAGTTCGTCAGTCCATGCCCATTTACACAGCTTCAGCTATCCCAGCACTGATCTGGGTAGATGACAAGATTGATGCGTTGCTCCGCAGGGTCGAAAGATAAAAGGAAGTGAGGTACGAACTTAATGAGCTGGAATATGGCCTGGCATTCGAGTAAGCAGGAGTTACTTTAATAATGGAAAATGAATTCATTCAATGACTTAGTTGATATCTCGCAAACGAGCTTTGAAACTCAACATGAGAAAGTCGTTTTTTTATTTCCTGTTGAACAGAAAAGAAGAAAAAGCTAGCAGAATTCGGTTTCGAAGAGAAGATTGATTTCACTTTCTTCTTCACCCTATTCGGAAGAGAGGGAGTGTAGGATTCAGAGAAAGGCTATTCTTTCGCAGAGGGAAAGGCGAAGGGGAAAGCCTTTGAGGTATAGGATGAAGCCATGCCATTGAATGGCTTGGTCGATCCTCTGTCTTAAGGACAGAAAGATCAAGAGTTCTTAGATCCGACTAAGAGTCATTCTTTTGGAAAAGTCCTTTCCTTTCCTTCCTTTCTAGTGAAAGCGGAAGTTTGTAAATCTTTAGGGCAACAAACCCATCACCCACCGAAGCCATAGGACGGCTAGCAGCCTCAATAGCTATTAACTCCCTACCACGCATACCCTCGCTAGGAAAGAGATTCCATCGGCTCTTCTCTCGTATGAAGACCAAGAACAGCAACTTCTTACCCCCACACGGTCACGAGAACAAACATCCTGTTACCATTTTCCCTTTTCTTTGTTGCCTTAGTACGGCTATGTCATCCCTTTTATGAAACCGCTATGGAGCCACCGGACTTACCTCAGGAGATCAAACAAAGGGAAGAAAGGAAGAATGGAAGAAAGTCTCACACAAGCATAGAAATAGAATCGAGACCGGGAATTTCAAAGAGGAGAACTCTTAGGGAACATAGAGAGAGAGCTATTCTCTTTCTTACTTTCCCCTCTCAGCATGAATTGACTCTACTCTTCGAGCAGCTAAACGCCTCTGGAATTAGTGAATTTGATTGAATGAAGAGAAGCGGAAGAAGAGACTAAGAATGAGCGGAAGTTTCAATTAGTGAGTCAATTACATCCCGTAGGGCGAGAGATCCTCATCGAAGAAGGATTTTTCAGTCCTTTGCTCTACTGAGCTCCTTGTTTCCTAAAGTCTATTTTCCTTTCTTCATCTACCGACTTGGATGTGTTAGAAGCCGGGATCTCAGTCAGATATTGAGTATGATTTGGCAGTGGTCGAAGCGGGTTCACCGGGTGCACTAGCCTTCTTCTGTCTTTTGTTCTCTTATTCCATTTAGAATATAGTGATGGATAATACTGGGCAATTCCCCCATTCCCTCGGAGCTATCCCCTTGGTCGAGCACTTCATTCCTTAGTTGTTGACTTCTTTCTCTTCTTGGAAAGGAAGTTTGAGAACCTTAGAGAAGATCTCACTTTTTAGTTTCCGAGTTAGGCATTCCTCCTTGAGTTAGGAAATTAGGCTTCGGGAAAAGGTAAGAGCTGAGTGGATCTGGAACTCTTTGAATCGACCAAGTTCTTGAGTTAATGAGCTAAGGAAATTCATCTTGATATCTTCGGTTCTCCTCCCCTTATATACTGACTTTTGAGTTTATAGTGAGTTCATTCCATTCATAAGATGTCAACTAGAATGATCTTTCCCTTCCGGTATATGTACCTTCTCTTACAAGTGATTTCCGGTCGAGATATTTACATTAGAGTAGGGATATGACTTTCCAAGGCTCGTATAGGCTTTTCGCTTTCCTGTATTCGAGCCTGTCAGTCGATCCAAATCACAAGCTAGCTGTCTGCTTAACACATGCAAGTCGAACCTTGTTTTCAGGGGAAATCCCCCTCTTCCCTGCTCTCTTTGCTGATTGAGTACTTTGATGGAGGATATTAGCTTGTTGGCTAAAAAGAACATATCTCGTTCCTCTGGGTCTTCATTCCTTTCCTGGTTTTCTTTCCCCGGACTAGCACTTATTATGATTCAAGAATCGTCTTGGGGAAAGTTCCCAATGACAGGAGAGAAGCCCATAGCCAATGAATGGACCAGCCACCCCGACTTCCGTCCTATCCTAATAACAGACCTGGAGAACAGGTAAGCTCCAATACATAGTTCCGTGGTTAGACCGTCAGTGATAATGAGAAGAACCTTCTTCAGGTAACCTCCTCGAGGCACTTTTGGCATCACTACCTCATGGCAAGCTTACTGAGTATCCACCACATCCCTTTCCAAAGATTCATTCTGATTGGTTTTTGCCATGAACTCTCTTGGCAAAGTCAGGATCATCTTGCAATCCACCTTATCAGGTAAGTTACCTAACTGAACTTGAAACTTTGGCTCTGGGTCTGACTGCTTGACTCACCAACCTTCAAGTCTTCCTCCATCAGGTCATCTTCCGGAGCCAAGCCTTCTGAAAGAAAGCGAATAAGAAAACTACGTTGACGAGGTCTGTCCCTTCTCCAGCTTCTTGTGGTCTTTCCCCGCCTTACCTTATGCTGGGTACTTCACCATCAGACCAACCTAATGGTTGCCTTCTCTGCTAATGACTCCATATTTCGGTTGAGCAACACTGGAGATGGTTCAACTACAACCTAGTATTCACTCGTGGGCTAGCTTCGCGTATTAAGATTCCACCGATAAAATGACGATCTCGTCGTCAAACTCTTTTTCCGTTGTTCCTCTTGAACTGAGGTTAAAAAGCATGGTTCGCTGACGTGAGAGGGACCGAACAGGAAAAGCATCTATTTCAGGAAATTAGGTCGGTAGTTGGCCTATGGGTGACATGTGATTGACCCAAGTCGAAAGTCTTTCTCAAGGGCTTAGCTCCCAGGATAACCATAGAAGGGGGTGACTGTCCAAGTCCATTAGCCTTATTGGCTTAGAATGAAGCCCCTCTCGCCTTAGCTTAATGGGACTCTGGCCGTTCACTTAAGCTTCACGACTTCCCTAACTACTACAGAGACTACTGTAGAAGTACTATGAGGAGGACTTTTTCATCATTTACATCATTTATTTACAAGCAACTTGCCTTCTTTTATTAGATCCTTCGACATGGCATGATACATATCCGTTCTTTCGTCCGGTCCAGGGGCGTCCCAGCTCCCCGAAATGAATGTTCTCTTCTACTTGATTATCGTCAATTGACCGATTCTCCCTCTCATTCGCACAGCCAACTCCCCCTGGAAGCATCGATCCCGGATTGTCTGGCAATTCCATTCTTGCCAGCGATTATAATTTATTGTATGTACGATAACCCGAAAGTCATCTTCCTATTGCTTGGCATCCCGTATCGTACAGATCATCTGATCGTGGACCACCCTTATACAATACAGTTTCGGAAAGCCTTTAACTTGCCGCAGTTGTAGGAGAGTAGGCGGAGGAAGGTTAACTCACTCACTCAGGAAAAGGGGCTTTAGTTGAATCATTTCCAACCTAACCCTCTATTTCCTCTTTTATTCGATTTCCTGCTTCGAGTGAGTTCCACCCAATGGTATCCCGCCAATCTCTTCCATCTTCCCCCGCAGAATGGCTAAAGAAATATGATGGCCCGAAGGAGGTTCTGTTCTTTTACACGGTATGAACTCTTGAACTAGAACATCTAATTAAAGCCAATCCCGAGGTCTCTAAATCTCTTTTGAATGCATCACCTTTTCTCATGTTTTTCATGGTTTCTTTTTCTTTTTTTCTCCTTATATTTCTCTTGGAGATCCTTAATCTTTTTTTTATATACAGTGATATCTTGACTATCATAATCTTTTACTATTTTAGGTATAGTACCTACCCATATATTATTATCTATGTCATACAATCTGTCCCTTTTCAGTCCCTCAGGTGTTGACAGCCTGTGTAAGGTTGTCTGTTTGGTAATTCCCATTTTTTTCCAATTAATACGAAAATACGAATCAATATTAATATATTTCTCTTGAGAAGGATCTTTGTATTGGTCTTCAAACCAATCTGAATCTACTGCTGATTTAGCAGCTCCCTTATACTTAATTATTGTATCACCATCTTCAATCTTTAATGCATAAGTCTTCGGTGCTAAGAAATAACCTTCTTTTATTTTGTTCTCAAGCTTGAACTTACCCAATTCAGTGGAAGATATGAATTCCTCCTCAAGAGGACTACCTAGAATTACGGAATCTGTATCAGTATAGTAGCAGTCTTCTCTGGAAATGAATGGGTACATATGAATACGAGAACAAGCAGTAATAGCTGCGGCCAATTGAACAGCTGATACCCTAGGTGGGTCCCAATCAGTTCCTAAGTCATCTGCTTTATTGGTAATGTAACTTACTAAATAGTATTTCTCGCTTAGCTTAATTCCTTCTTGAAAATTCTTTTTCATAAGCATAGAATCATATTTAGCTTTATCGCAGATTACTGTAATTGTACTTTCTGGATGGATTCCAAATCTCCCGTACAGCGAGTTCATCAACATCTTGTACACATATACCATAGCCTCATCACCGTTTTTCTTAGCTTTTAGTCTTTCCCCGTAGAGGGTTGTGATAAATTTATCGAAAGGACTTGGCTTCTTCTCAAACAAGTATCCCCTTATAGGAACAATCTTGTATCCCAAATCCCGGGCATACTTCAACTCTTCACTATAATATACACCAACGAATTCGCCTGTTGGAAAAATCAATGTATTAGTGGTCTTATCCCTATAAGGGAGGAAAGGGTGAGTCATATGGCTAGGGCATTCAACATAAGCCTCAATAAATCCAAATAAGTTGGATAAATCCTCATCCTCCAAATGACCACGCCAGACAGGTTCACCGCCGGGCATAGGAAAAGTTTTCATGATATAAGGATATAATGAGTTAACATCGTAATAGAATAAATTCTTACCATAAGGTATATAAGCATCAGTATGACCTCCATAGTAACCACGCCTAATAAAGATATCTTCATTTTGACTTGGTATATGGATAGGCCAACGATCAGCATCGTAATAATTCGTTCGAAAGATTGTCAGAGCTAGCGATGACACTGTCAAGATTCTCTCAATATCAATATTATAATGTTGAAAATAAATCTGTTGGGCTTTAATCATAACACCACCTAAGAGACGGATATCTTGCTCAATGTAATTTAACAAAGGGTCTTTAAAATCCTTATACCTAAGATATTCCAACTCCAAACACTCATGTTGGAGGGGATGTTTCGGACCTAATTCAGGGCATAAAGTTTTGGCTAATGATTGCAGGCTACCAGGAAGCAAATTTAAAGAATCTTTGAAAGTAAAGAGGAGTTTTTTACCATCATAGACTGATAACTTATAAAGTAGATGGTTCCTAAACACTGGTTTAATACGATACTTAATTCCTTTATTAACGAAATATTTGATTAAGAGAATACCATCAAATCGTCTTAAATTATGGAAGTAAACGGTTCGAATTCGATTATTTCCTTTCTCACTCAGAACATTTTTTAGACGCTCTATAAAGAGAAATAACATTCTGTTGCTCCTATCTTCAAATTCATTTATTGATTGAATATAGTCTTCACTGTAATAACTTTCTATAGAACGACTAGGTTTGGAAACTACATTGTCACCAGGGTAGATCACTTGGAAACCCACGGCGTAAGGTACATGTTCGTCATTGACTAGAATGGTTTCTAAATCAGCTACAATGAAGGGCCTCAGTTCAGCTTTCCGCGGCTTGAGGGCTGTTATATAGTTATGAAAACTTTTATTACTTCTCTTAAGAGGTAGAGCCTTTCTTTCTTCATCACTACCGGGATTACCAGAATTACCCTGATTCATTAAGTCAAGAATTATGCGAGCTAATTCTTCGGAGGGCAGGGGTAACATAATCTCACTAGGGAACTCATCATCTTTGAGATAGATTTTAATGAAGAGGCCTTCCAGCACTTCTACATCGTATATCTCAGCCTTTTCCAGAGCAGCTAGGTAAATACGATAAAAAACATCCATGTTAGCTCTCATATTACCATCATTATCTGTCAAAGATATAGCGGGGCCAACCATAAAGGAAATAGTCTCTCTATAAAGAATCTTCTCTCGGCCAGTTAATGAATCGTGCTTAGGTGTTTTCATTTTATAGCCTACAGTAAATTTACCATAACTCGCACCTGTTTGATACGCGCACTTCAATAAGAGCCGCATGACAGCCAAACCTATTACTTCGCACTCACTACATCGCACGTACGGGTCTATAAAGCTAACAGAGGCTTCCCTAAATCCCAAATAAGGAGCCCTGCAACTCTCTTTATCTATTCTAAGTAGTAAAACGACTCCAAAAATAAAGGAAATCATCCTTTTCAAAAGAAAAAAAACCTTTTCTATAAGTAATCATGGTTCTTTCTTTCTTTTCTCACTAAATTAAAATTTATTATTTGAAAGTCTTAATTCTCCGCCAAATAGAGGCATACTTTCACCCTCTATAACGAAATTACATAAAAGATTATTGTCATCTTCCGTATCGACAGGAATCTTGATTTTAGATAACGATTCCTTTATATCATTCAATAATGAGGTTTTTATGATTTCAAGACTTGACTTTTCAAGACTACGTATAGGAACACCAATTAAAATATTACAACCTACCCTTTTATAGAAACATCCATACTTTCGAAAGTGAAAATCGAACTCGTTGAAGTAAAAATCAGTAAGAGTCTTAGTGAGCGCACCCACATGAATAACACCAAGATCATAACATGAAATAGGCCCATCCTCTGTCTCAAGGCCATTTATATTCAAAAATGTTCTTAAAAGATGAGTAATCTCGGGAGAAGATATACGTTCACCGAGACGATAAAGGAGAAGTTCTCTATCTAATTTAGATAAGAATTGGGATATATCGATATAACAACCCATACAACAAGACCCCAGCCTACAAATTCCTTTGAGAAATTCACATAACAATAATACTTCGTAAGTCTCTTTATGCTCTTCATAGTAAGGAATAAGAATATTATCATATTGAGGAGTTGTTCCTATACAATTTATATTCATCACCTTCTGAATAAAGAGAGATAAACTATTAAAGAGAAGTTTATCTTGGGGGGTAAGACAGGTAGATACGAACTTACCGGGATGACCGGAAAGTATTTTTTCCTTTAACTTATCAGGAAGGGCGCTGAATAACTCATGATCAGGAGTCAGTTCTTCCCCAATAGCTTGAACACTATCCAAGTTTAAAGATTGACTTTTAATACGCTCTTTAATCATATGGACAGCGTACTCAGGGAATAAATCCGGGTCAATTATTTGATCTTCGACTAATTGATCATAAATGATATCGAGACACACGAAAAAGAAATTCAATTCTTCACGGGGTAAGATAATTTCCTTAGAACGCTTTTTTAAAGATTTTATACGATTAACCCATTCATTGTACTCCCTATTATGAAAACGCCTAGCCCTAAAAGATGTAGGATAAAGTCTCATCCTACAAGTTTTTTGTGAATCTAACGCAAACATTGTTTTTTATTGGACATAAAACCCAAGTTTGGGCATGATTTGAAGCACCGTTCCTGTTGTCCCTACCATTCTCACCCCCTAGTAAGACTAATTAGTATAGCATTAATACTTTTAAGTAGAAGTCATCCTTAGGGTGAGACCGGGCCTTGGTGTATATATTTCCCAGGATAATATCAAGGTTAATGGGCCCTGATACCTGGTGCTTCGTAGGGCGGGAAAAGATTTCTTTTTTTTTCCCTAAAGTGTGCCATAATAGTGTGGGGGTCTTTCGTGGAAAGCGCTCTCGGAAGGCATTATCTAGAAAACGATTCCATGAGGTGAAAGTTCGAGGGCCGGTTCACTCGAATCGAATCCAGGCAGACGTATACCTTAGTTGCTGCGACGGTAATGTCAGTTGCACTTTCATCATGGCGAGAGTGGAAATTCGCTCCCTTTTTGGTCTCACGTGTGCTTTCATGTCTGTCGTCGGGCCGATATTTAGGTTGTGGCCAGCCACCTTTGTAGCTCCTGTATAGTTGTGATCCCCGCATCCCTCTTCGACCTCATTGAATAGCGTGTACCATTTGTTCGTGGAGCCTTAGTGGGAAAAGAGGATAGGCGGGACAGACTCTGACTCGTACAGCCCACTGGTCCAGGGCATGGAGCATACTATTTGACAAGCAGCGGAAAGAAGTTAGCCGGCTAGCGCACTTCGGCCACTCAAGGTAGCCCCCTATCGAACGCATCTCTCAGATAGACTTGTTTTTCCCTGTAGGACGACAGCTCCCATCCCATCAGTCACCTTTCGAAGCTCTTTCCCAGTCAGCCCTCAGGTCAATGGGCGATATAGAGTGAGGCGCCTATAGGGAGAGTTCCCATTATGTAATATAAAAGTTTTGCGAACCAATCATTCACTGACTTCAGACCAAGCCAATCATCATTTGGCATCAGACAACTACCGTTAAGTCTGTCATCCGCCATAAACAAAAAGAGGGGGTACAAAGCTACCCTATTACGATCTCCTTCACGCTAAGGGGATTGGCGGATGCTACAATACAAAGAAATCGGTCGAACTCAAGCATTTGGTTTGACAAAAGCAATGGCTCTTTCCTACTTGCTTGAGGGACAGCCGATTCATATTACTTACTTGTATTCTGGTTGGATTGGGCGCTTGGTGGTAAGAGCCCCTACTTGAAAAACCAACAGCTTGCTGCTCACCATCATACGCGTGCGCTATAAAAGAAGCCGCACAACGCCCTTCCTCTTTCTAATCCTTTTGGATGATAAGGCATGCCTATCCATGTTTTATCCAGCCTTTGCTCCACTATCAACCACCGGAATGGTTATTTTGCCTGCCCCGCTTTCCTCTCCCGCGGAAAGAGCTCGTTCGCCAAGTCCGAACTCCCACTTTCTCGTCGATGACGGCTCTCTTCGATGCTAGCAACCGCCTTTGACCCTTTTCAGCTTCTTTCCATTTCCAACCATTCTACCTGAACGAGAGACTTTACCTTTACTTAGAGAGGGGCAGCGGTACCACGCTCTTCTGTGCTCGTAGGTTGACTCCCCATCCCGACTAAGGTCTCACAAACGTGCACTTCCCTTATGTTATGCATCCAGCCGCTTCACTAATGTGAATAGGTTATACAGAAGGGTGGGTTGGTTATCTACTCTTATGCGCCTTCCTTCTTCGAACCTTTTGGTATGTATTGCCCCCTAACTATAGATCAGATCCACCGGACGAGAAACTCAATTCCGCACTGCTGCTGAGTCGTCGGACTTATCCACCAAGGGATTCGTGGAATTTCTGTGGATTGCGTTGGGGGAAATCTACCAAAGCTAGGCAGATAGATAGACTCCTTTCCCGCTGCTAAGGGAGAGCAAGAAACAAAATCAAATGATTGTTTTTTAATCAGCGCCCCCTTTTGGGTATGCAGGTACTATTAGTCCTCTCACTACCAACCAGCAGACATCATCTGGCTGGGTCTTGCCGGTATCAACAACGAGAAAAAAAAACAACCAAATGGAAACAGCAACTAACTATGGCTCTTGGCCCAGACAACGTCCTAGGCGTAGGGGGGATCGGAGCAAGAGGGAAGTCCTAGACGACGTTTTTCTTCCTGGGCTGCAGTAAGTAGATCGAGAGGTCGTTCCGCCCCTTGTCCCCGAAGATGGGTAATCTGTTCTCAAAAAATGTTGCTCCAATCTGACCTAGCTGGCGAGCGATCCCAGTTCGCGGCAGAGAACAAGACAGCAAGCGAGCGTACCTTTGTTCGCTTCTTCTCCACCAAGCACGGAAGTTTAAGGATAACTGTAGGTCGGTGGCTACCTAAGGAAACTCCGATTCGATCTTCCCCCCGGCTGGGAGGCATCTACCTGATCCCGATCACAAGGAGAGGTTCACCATGATGGGGGGTACTTTTTTTTTCCCTTCCGGAAAGAATGAAATGCATAGGGGACCATCCTTTTGTTGCGGCATGCTCTTCAGATTTACGGATTCGCAGGGGGCCTCAGGCCCTACTTAGTTGACTGACAATGACAAAGGCTTGCGAAAGTAGGGCCTTTTCTTTTCCTTTTGAATAACCCATTCTCATTATCTTTCATAAGTAAAGTAGGCGAACCTATAGGTCCTTAGTAGCGTTGACAAAGAAGAACAGCCGGTTAAAAGACAGCGAATCTTATATATATATTCAAAAGATATCTATATCTATCTAGATAGATATTCTAAATAGTTAGTTAGGCCAGCTTGACAGGCTACCCTTCCTCATCTGAGGTGCTCAGAGAAAGATCTCTTTTTTAGAACTTCCAAAACTTCATCCCGGCCCGGAAAAGTGCCGACCAGGGCCCTTTTGATAAATGAAAGAAAGGGTTGTTGAGCCCTAGCCCTGTAAGCCCACACCTGTGTAGAGTAGATCGTTCAACACCTCCGGCACAAACCCATTTTTGACCTATTGGTCCTAGTATCATAGGCGACCGAACGGCCGCCCCCTAATTACTAGACCGACCTGCTGTAATAATTCCATAAACACCTAGCGAAGATATGGCAAACAAATAAAGTAGCCCTATGTTCAGATCTGACAATACCATACCATAATCAAAAGGTACAACGGCCCAAGCGACCAGACTTAACATAAATGTAGCCACTGGAGCCATTCTAAAAAGGGAGAAATTAGCACTACTTGGTGAAATAGGTTCTTTTAGAATCAATTTCGAACCATCTGCTAGAGGTTGTAACAATCCGAACGATCCCACTACATCAGGACCCTTTCGACGTTGCACAAAAGCCATTACTTTACGTTCAGCTAGCACTAAAAAGGCTACTCCTAGTAGAAGTGGTAGAATTATTCCAAGTATTTCAGCTGGAACAGCTATGTACGTTTTCGATTTTCTATTCACTCATGATCTGGCCTGGTCGACCCAATCATGATATTGAAGGATGGGACCTTTTCTCGAAAAATAGAAAGAAAAAGGAAGAAACGAAACATAGAACATAGAATGACAATTAGTTCTCGTTCTCATCCTCGATACACTCCGATATGATAGTCCTCATTGCATTTCTCACGCTCATATTGCCCCGCCCGTCCTCCTTGATAGCTGGAAAAACTCATACCATATTAGTGACCAAAACAAAAGAGCTTATTTATTTGTATTTTTTATAAAAGGTAGCCAGTAGTTTCGGATCTGAACGTATTCGCGTAATCCAGTCTTGAATCTCATCCTTTGTATCTTCGGAGATACCCATATCATAGCTCATAATTAGATAGGCGGACTCATCATACAAGTCAGTGGCTGAGGAAATTCTCCACCTTGGACGGCCTCTCTCACAATAATGTTGTAATTGAGAGGCTACGAGCCTATGAAGAGACCTGAGAAGATCTCCCCGCTCGCCCTGTTCTTGAAGGAGGGGGAAAGGTGTATGCTGTGGCGCCGGTTGCTCAATTGGATTGGCATTTTGCCCTGGGATAGCAGACGACGGGCCAGCCCTGTTTTGATTTGAAGAGCCAGTTGGCTGATTCACGCTTGCTTCGGAGCTTTCCCCAGAGCTGCTCCCTAGGATAGATGTCCAGCCGGAGTTGCCCCCAGAAGTACCCTCACCGCCAGGGGGAACATTGTGATTAGCCGAAGAAGCTTCCCGGAGCCGGCGCAGTGAGTTACTTCATGGGAATTGCGTATTAGCATCAGCACCAGAAAGATAGGAGTCAATATGGTCCCGAGAATCTCGATAGTAGTTCTTCTATCGCCAAACCCTGTTTGCGGAAAATAGTAGAACCTCCACTTACATAAAGTAAGAAATAAAGGCAGGAAGAAACGTAGAACCAGAGAAAAAGAGATACATGTTATATCGCCCGGCAAGTGTATAATTCCTTGCATCATAGGTGTTACTGCGTCTTGAAATCCTAATTGCCATGGTTCCGGAAAAAAAGATATTTCAACAGGATAAATTGTTATAAATAACCATTCTAGAATAATCATTTTTTTGTTTCATTTATTTGATTTTCACCATCTTCCTTCCTGGAGGAGTGAAGAAGTATAGAAGACTTTTGTTGGTTGTTGACCAACGGAAAGAAAGCATGGGAGTAAGAAGGGATCAATCTCATCTCATAGTGCTAGGATGAAGAAAGGAAGGAAGAGCTAATCTTTCTACGCGGAGATCTTTCTTCTCTTATGATATTGTTGTTTTGTTGTAAACCTGAATTGAAAATAGATTTATAATTAATAGGCTATATATGACTTCCATTTCGATCTTCCACCTTAACCCTAGTACACGGAACACCAAACGGAGACCTGCTTTTGAAAGCACTGTGGGCGAAGGGTTCTCAACCAATCTCGCACTTGACACGCAAAGCAAGAAAGAGCAGTCTATCTTCACAGAGAAAGAGAAGGATCTTCGGCAAGGGGTTCCCGCCTTCGCGAGACCTTTTCGATCTGCTCTAGGCTAAGCTCAATGGGGCCTTGCTTTGTTGATGCCAATCTCTTAGTCTGATTCAGATAAACTGTGAACCAAGACATGATGAAAAAGAACGAACTCAAAGCGAATTCTTTAATATGAGATCTTCTACCCGCTTGCTTCGCATAGGCTCCACAAGCTTCGGTGCGGTACACGGAACACAAAGAAAATCTTGACGAATAAGCAAGGAAAAGAAAAGATTCGACTTCGGATTCTGAAAAGAATGACTAGCGGCCCTTCTTCCTAATTCTATTCAATAGGAGCGGAGTCATGAACAAAAAAAGCCACTTCCTTATTTACGCTATTTATTGACGACTTTCTTCTCCTCGTTGGAAGTAGGAACGGCCTTTATCTAATCGACTATTGAACCATCTCGCCTGAAAGTCACTCGCTCTCCTCTTAAGTCATGCCTTTCCTCCAACGGCTAACTCGACGGGACTTGCTTTCCTAAAGAAATTTATTTTTATATAAATTCCGTGGAAGCTCTCGTACTGTATCGATCGGTCATTCGTGAACTCTCGCATCGCATCTTTCTCTTTTGGTTTTTGAGCTTAGCTCATCCCGATTTCGTTTTTTTAAATCGCGAGTTTATGGGGTCTTCAGTTTTAGGGTCACGATAGGTCCCTTCCAGTGCAAAAAGAGAGGCCAGGTGTAAAAGCACTTTGTGGAGTTGAGTTGGTACCTGAGAACTCCGCCGACACCGTCATCGATGCCGCCAGCAAGCTTCATGCTAAATGAGGAGCGGGTTCAGGTTCAGGTCCTCGAAAGAGAGCACGTAGGGGGGCGAATGAGGATTGGGGAACTGTTCGTGTAAAGCAACGAGCAGTCAGTGTTGAGCAAAGAACCGTCCGGGTTAAGTAAATAGTTCGTTCTCGAAGTAAGGCGACTAGCTCGTTTTCGAACTGGCTGTGTTAAGCATATGATTAAAGCCGTTCCAGTCCTCCATTCGTTGGGTGCTTCGTGGCCCTATCAGCTGGCTTGCCACTCAACTGATCCGCTTTCCGTTGTTAACAGGAAACGACTCCTATTCTCGAACGAACGACCTCCTTTCCTTCTGCCTAGGTCTGCTTCAACGAGCCTCGCTACTTCAAGGAATGGAAAGAGCCTTCCTGTCAAAGGCGGCCGGCCGAAGGAACCGCCTCGAAGAAGTTCTATACACTTGCTTCTCTTTTTATATTAAATGCATTTTTTATAATCGAAGAACATGTAATTTGATAACTTCAATTGTTGCTTTTTTAGCATAGCAGCAAGGTTTCTTATATAAAGATATAACCTAAATGCAGCCGTTATCTTTTATACGCGAGACCAACAAATTTTCCCTCGTAAGGCCGACAACAAAGCATCGGAACAAGAGCTTCCGGGCACACACCTGGAACAGGCCTAGGAAAGAGATTGATGAGCTGAGAGGGATAAACCAAGATCCCTTCTCTGATTCTCGTAGGGGCAGGGGTAGATCAGGTGGTCGATTGTCGAGAGGAGGTAGAGGCCGTCGTCCTTCCTATCTGTTGTCTGCTCGGGAAGTAACTGAGGATGAAGGATCTCGCCCCCCTGCTTCATCAAGGAAGGCTTCCATGGTTGCTGCTCCATCTGCTGTAAAATGGGCGCGTGTTCAACACTTCCTTGGGTAAGTAAACCCAACCCTGCTAATGTGCTGGTTAACTCTGGTCCATCAGATCCTAAATCTACGCCTGCGATTAATGTAGAGCAGCCCACTAAACCACAATCTAATACGGGTAATTTTATTGGGCTAACCTCTTGAAAGATGGCGCTAAGGCAACAAAATTGTAACTGCAGTATTTGGAACCAGAAATTCTAGATGGGAAAACTATTGTGCGAATGCCATCAGAGGTTATTGAACAAGCGGACCCTAGATGGGAGGAATGCCGAGTTGGCAACCTTTATTTTGCCTAATATAAGTTTCACACAAGGAACCTCTTGCTCTTAAGGATAAACTACGATATTTGATGGACTGGCAGTTCAGCCATGTAATTTATCCCTCAAGCTGAACGAACTTGACCTGCTCCTTTAGTTTAGGGCTATAGAGTTTACTTGCTTCTCACTAACGGCAGAATCGTAAGCTTGATCACTCGACTCTAAACAAAAATAAAAAACTCGGCTATAGGATGACAATCCTTCACTCCGGAAAGGTAGGTTCCATACCGACAAGACCTCCTATCCTAGAATAAGCTCATTTCACACCAAAAACAGCGGAACTTAATCACCAAGATAGAGTTGGGTAAAGCCCTAATGTAACTGAACGAAGTGGAAAACCCGCAATACGAGAGCAAAAACCTTCTGTGTGTAAGAGGAAGAGCAAGATCGAGTTAGGTAGGATGTAGATCGAGCGCAATAAGCTACAGGAGTGATTATTTCGCTTTGGAAGGAAAAGAGCATCTAAAATAAAATAAGGTCCTAACTCAGCTCTCAGGCTGTCTGGGAATAGCTCCACCAGACAAAGAATAGGAGAAAGGAGTGTAGGATTGGTAAGCTTTGCCGGAAAGAAGCTACTCGACTAATTCAGGAGGCTACTACCGGCGAAGCTCGTTTGCTTCGGAGCGTGCTATTGCGTGAAGCGGAAAGGGGGCCTAGTCACAGCGCAAAGGGACAGCGGAATCCAAGACTATGGGGGATGGGCAATTGACTCTTTCAAGTCAGAGATGCGGAGTTTCCGGGTAGTCTCCGATATGGCTAATTAGCCCCTTAAGTCAGAGATGCGGAGTTTCCGGTGTCAGTCTTGCTTCTGCTGGGCTAGCTCTTCCCCGGGAGCTGACCCGAGAACTCTAACTTAAACAGCCTTAGTGAGTCTTCCATTGGCTAAGAAGCTCTTTTCGGCAACTACATCGTACCCTACCCCTAGATTATCCTATTCTTTCTCCTTGCTTTTCGATAGCGTAGTTTCGTACCCAAGGTAGTGCTAACTATCTCTCCTGCGCTAGTGAATCCTAACCTCTTTTGCTTCTTCCGCTTAAATGATTTAGGAGTGAATACCCGGCTAAAGGCGATCCGCCAGCGAGGAATTACCCATAGAAGGCCTTGGGCTTCTGTTCATGTGCATCCTCTTGCCTCTGGGTGGGATGATGCGCATTGAACTTGACTCCACCCATAGAATAGAGGTGCATAGCCCGGCGAAATAAGGTTTTACCTAAGGACGGTTGCTACTCGAATGCCTAACCTACTCGCTAACTCGAGTCCCAAAACAAAGGCAATAATCATTGTTCACCGACGGAAGCGAAGCAAGACGACTAGCTAGCCAACAGAGGCGTTAAGCCGCCAGAGGCCGTACGCTGACAAGCCCAATCCAACGGAAGGGAGCCTCTAACTTGCCTGACCAAAGGATAAGAATAGTTTTCGAAAAGGAAGGACTACGATCATCATCTTATGGAACGGGATTAGCTTTAGCGGAAATTTAGGCATGCCCTGCGATCAGCCTCAAGGCTAGGTTCAGGTCCGGCTACTACCGCATGGCCATGAGAGATGCGATTATGGATTTAGGATACCCTAGTGAACGAGGGGCGGATGCGCTTCTCTCTTATGGATAAAGAAAGGCAGGGATCACCACAACCTGGAGCTGTATAAGGGGTTCTAGTTGTTTAACGCCCCGTCTAAGGCTCGACCGAGCTGTACAAAACAACGAACGCTATGAATGCATGGAGAAAGGCAAGACCCAACCCCAATCGG
Source organism: Corymbia calophylla (assembly GCA_014182845.1). Lineage (NCBI taxonomy): Eukaryota > Viridiplantae > Streptophyta > Magnoliopsida > Myrtales > Myrtaceae > Corymbia > Corymbia calophylla. The sequence goes on from CM024703.1 coordinate 24,416,930, forward strand.
AAAACTTGATCTACTCGTTACTATAAGATATATTGAACCGGAAGAGGAAAGAGCGAGCCAAAGATCATAGCCAACTATGTATGAGCGAGTTGGAGAGCCTTGAATAAGGCAATTCGTATTGATTTATAATGGAATTGGTTTTTGTTCATTCTTCTATATTTGTAAAATGATGAAAATGGTTTCTCACTCGGAAGACAGCAATCAAAATGGGAAGAGTTTTCTCTCTTATGTGCAATTTCATTAAAACCTGTTCTCGATTGATCGAGTCTTTTTCAATCCATTTATTTCACACTTCCCGGTATTTTTTATTAAACCCTGTTTTTTATTGTGAAGGTAAGAGGGTGCTGTTATGGTAAGGCTTGAGAAGGTCAGGGACGGAGGAGTATAAGGGGCTAAGAAGAGGAGATTAGTAACCAAGGACCTTAGACGATAGCTAGGAGATAGGGTTGGAGGTTCAGGTTGCGTCCCCTTGGTCCAGTGATTAAGAAACAGCTTGGCTTGTTTACGCTTTTCAGACCGTGCTGGGCTGGGATCCTTTCATTCATTCAATATGGGCTATAGACCAGAAAGGATAGTGATGACGAGGCGGAGTGAAAGCCCAAGGCAAGTGCCAATTCATAAACACCGTAAGACAGACGAGATCACTATTACTCACATAATAGGAAAGGAAGATCTAACCAAGCGAATAAACGAAGGTTAGAAAACAACTTGAAGCTAAGACAAGGTGGTACGGGGCGGTGGTTCGAGTCCAAGTCGTGACAAAACAAAGGAAGAAGTAATAGTCTAAAACTCTAGCCTAGCCCAGTGAATCAAGAGTAAACCACCACTAGCAATTGAATCAGTAAGCGCTTTGAACAGAATAAAGGCTGCTACTGTTATTGAATCAGCTGCACATGAATTTCACTCCATCAATAAGCCATGTAGGCAACTTAACCTAATTCCTTTGGAAAGGCTTTCATCGGCCTTTGGTACCTAGATATTTTCAATCCCCAATTCCCCTCGTACCAAGGAAGAGTTTTCTATCGACTATTCCTAGTGTCAGACTCGACAAATAAAGATAAGTACACGAAAAGGGATGAAAGACAGGACAAATGCCACAGAAAGAGTTGGAGCTGCTTGAGAATTTGCTTCAAAAGGCTCCGCGTCTACCACTCCTGAAGGCCAATGAAAGTTTTTTCTATCAAATGGGGTGATAGCAGAGAGATCAGAAGCGACGGTAGTGCTAATGCTAGCAGTAGCAATAAAATAAATAGCCAATAGCAGGAGAAGGGGAATGGATAAGACTAATTGACTGCCTTTTTTCGCTGGGAAGGAAAAATTCCTTAAAAAAAAAGGGCATTGGCGACCTACTACTAAATACTTGATTTGTGAATGGATTCACTCTGAACGGGTAGCATTCCGACTATCCTTAACACATTGAATTCTAGGGAGGAATTCTTTTTTTTCCGAACTGGAATTCCCTGAAGCTCCCTTGTCTGCCTTAAGCTGATGTTATGAACTCCATTGAGATGGAGGGAAGATAGATTCAGGCAAACTAGAAAGGACAAGAAAGACTAAGCATACTGACGAATAAGCAGATAAGAGTTGTTTAGCAGCCATATCAGAATCCAATAGCACTTCGTCTTCATGCACTTCATCTACTCGGACCAAGGCCTCTAGGCTCCCGACCCCTAGCAGTCTTGAAAAGCATTACCCGCAGCGAACAACTACAAGACAGCATAGGATCTCTTAGAGGCTTCGGCACGAACATAGACTTATAAACAGGCATAGGCTGATCTATCAGTTCCGCATAAAGATTCCGGACCGAGCAGCAGGATACTTTTTTCAGAAATGGATGGCTATACCCAGGAGCCGCTCGGGGCTCGATCTTCCTTGGCTTCGTTGCTCTTTTACACAACCATCTTCAGTCTTGACTTAGCCCTTTCAAGAGAACTCCCTTTGAGGCTAAGATCTATCACTAAGGCGGAAAGAGACCGACATCCAAGCGGAGCCATGCCGCTCAAGTCCCCGATTTCTTATTTCCGAAGAGCAGACCTTGAAATGAAATGGGCGTTGTCGGGCGCTTTCTGTGCTCTAGGCATTTTCATGAGCCGATTCAAACCCAGTTCTCTCCCACAAGCGGATACGACTGACTTTAGCAATGACGAGACCCTTACATCTACGTCTCAGCTATGGAAGTTCCACTCGGCATAGCCAGGATGGAGCTATTCTGTCTGTGTCTGTGGAATTTTTATGCCCGCCCTGGATAAGTACTTCAAGCTAAGCCACTTCCCTCCCGCGGGTCTCCCCATCGCATCGGTCAAAATGCCGAGAGGAGGAGGACTCAGGATGCGAGAACCTGACGGAATGGACCCAAGATAGTGGTCCTCTTTTCTTTTCTTCGTGGCCAGAAGGTCGCCTCCTTCACTTCGTTCTTTACCCAATTCCATTCTGCAGCCAGATCAGCCTTAGATAAAGAGAAAGAGAAGAGGAATATTGAAGACTTTCCCCTATCAATCATAGAAGCCAGCTAGATAGGAAGAGTAAGAAGAGGAAGGAGAATATTCTAGAACTAAAAAATAAAGTAAGTGCGCACGGTACTTGACTCGGCACTCTTTCCTGAAGTAAATAATCAGAGTCAGCAGAAAAGTCACTAAAAGAATAGTCCATGGGAAATGGCACTGATTTCTATTCCTTTTCTTGAAGTGGTGGGGGCACTGAGTTTGAGTTCCTGCCGTTCCATCAGATGTTGCCGGGAAATCCTGCTATAGCTTCATCTTTTTTCAATAGATGATCAACCCGCTTTCGCGGAGGCTGAGTCAGTATCTGATCAAACTTTCTTTGGCCTCATCAGATGCTGTTTCCTAACCATCTGAAATCGAAGATAGGAAAGAGAGCTTGAACTGGACGCGAATCCAACTTCTGTAGCTTAATCAGTAAGTACCGGAGGACACCACTTTTGCTACCGAAGGGTATGGGCCCGAGTCGGGTGCGAGTCTTGCTGAACCGATTGGTACCACAGACGCAGGAGACAAAAGAGAGTAACCTATTGGCAAAGAAGCCCCCTAACAAGAAAAAAAAAAAAAAAAAAGGAGAACCTATTTTTTTGTTTTCAAGGAAGATAAAAAAGTGAGTGAAACCCGCAACGAAAAGGTTGAAGGGAAAAGGAAAACCGAAGCGGTGACAATATCATCCTACCTTTCACCGAGCTTCCCTTCCTATTTCCTATTATCTAGGATATAGGATATCCAGGATCCCCCAATGATTTAGTTAGTTCTATCTAGGGAAAGCCCTTCAGTTCAGGTTAAGAAACTGATTCATCTAAACATTATGATAGGTATAGGGAAGCCCAATCTTCTAATTCTGGTTTGATTTTGGCAGGTCGAGCTCTAAAAGGGAAGACCAATGCCGTTCTACTCTGGATAGAGAAGAGCCAGCCTAAAAGAAAGTAAAAGACTGGCAACACAACCAACATACACGCTGACTTTTTGTTTTTGATAAGCTTAAGTGTTTCATACTTCCCGCCCATTTTCCACGAAAGGGAAAATTTCTGCGATTCTTGCTTAGTCAACTCAGTCTCATCCTGTCATTCGCGGTTCTTGCTTCACTTCATCTTGACGTGAGAATCAGACGCTTCAAAAAGAAAACTTGTATAAAATGGTTCTTTAGTCCGTCCGACACTTAACTTAATGTTTCGAAAAGACGAAGAAGAGCTTTATTTCCTGAATAGTCTGACCCGTCCCCCCATTTATTTATTTAAAAGAACCGGGGAGGACGCTGATCTTTTATATGCTCTGACTTTGGATATTCTGAGCTCCAACTTAAGAGCTTCCAGGCCTCTTTTTTCTTTTGTGAGCGGCTGACCACCTGTTGTAGATTTCAATCTTCCTTACCATGGGGTGAGGACCTAGACCTCACTCTAAGAAGGAGAGCCCCTCAGCCAAGAAGAGCAGGCCGGGAAAAGTAGACCTATCAGAGTTTTCCGGACGGATCCGTTTTTATACCTATTGTTATTGATACCGCTCTTTCTAAATCGGATGTGAGCCTCTGTTCTACAGTAAAAAATCGTAACTGGTTTTTCTTCATTGAGGTCTTGACCTTAGGTCTTTCCCAATAACCAACTCTGGAGGGATCAGCCTATAGTTCTCTTCTTCTTGCGCATAGGGGTCTAGAAGATTCAGCCTCCATCGAAGGAAGGACGGAGGCAACTCCTCTTTCATCCTTTTTTGCTCTCCCCCGTTTCCGGTTCTAAAGAAGTTGAGAGAAGAGTCCACCTATAGTTATAGTAGTTATAAGCCCAGCTTCAATCGTCAGCAGGTGAGTCAGCAAAGTTCTC